>JAJLXC010000002.1:1200000-1690873 GCA_030571055.1 Yamadazyma sp. yHMH685
GTTGTTAACCACAACCAATCGAGCCACCAAGCCCTTTTCCAAGAAATCAGTTGTGAATCTCTGGAACGTGACCTCTTCTAATGATTCACTGTACAACGACATGACGATAAAAATGAACACAGTTCCATATAGTCCTAATTGGAACAAACGTGAAGGTGTGATGTTGAACTCAAATTCGTATGGCTGCTTGCCGTCTTTATTCTTACTGGAGCTCGAATTGTTCTTGTTGCCCTTTTGCTGGTTCTGACTATTTTTGAACAAATTACCGTAAAACTGGGATAACTTGTCTTCAATCTCGTTCAAGTTTTCTGAAATGTTCTGGAACTTGGCGTACTCTCTTGGGCAAATCGTACACGTAGTAACAGTTCCAGCGGGACTGTAAGGAACATCCAGCAACATCTTAAAAATGTCGAACCAGTTAGATACAACCTCTTCCGAAAGTTCCAACTCTTCAGCCGTAGATCGGATAGGTTCGGCCATATTGTCCAGATCCTCCACCTCCCCCACAAAGTTGTACGACATAACTTGCACTTTTGAGTTATCGAATTCCAACTCCTGAGCAAACGCTATTTCGTTAGCCAAGTCATGGTAGATGTGAAAGTAGTATAAAATATCCTCCTTTGTGAGAGGCTCCACGTCAGGGTGCTCTTGCTTGAACTCGTCCATGAGCTCCTGCAACAAGATGTTTGGGTTTGTGATATCGCCATTGCGGTACCTGTCACATTCCCGCAAGAATGTACTCAAGTTGAAGGCAAAGTACACCTTTAAGTCCTTGAGGTAGCCTATATCCAAGGGATCTTTTGATTCAGGGAAACTAATTTTTGGCGTTTCGAAAGTCCCACTTTGCAACTCTTGCATCTGTGATACCTTTGCCTCTTGCTGCAGGATCCGTGATTGGAGACGGAACCTTTCAAAAAGGTTGGCGTTTTTAAACTGGTCTCTTAATTCTTTAAGTCTTCTGATCTCTCCATCGAGCTTCCTCTGCTTGTCGTTCAACAACCGCGTCGAGAGACTGAACAGCCGAGTCATGCTTTGGCTGACGAACCCGAGGGGGCGGAGCCCGCAGTGAGCTCGAGGCACAAGCGCTAGCTTCTTTTTAAGTATTTGGAGCATAGTGTTTGCCTTTGAAAATTTTAGTTGTTCGCGAGCAGGTCAAGACTGCGGATAATTCGCAGCAGCTAGGTCAGGTCTCAGAAGGAGAGAGTTCTGCTAGTGCTAACCTGGGAACCGACAGAGGAACTTACCATATGAATAATGTCCAAACTTCTGAAACACTTGAAAGACTGTGTTACTGTTCAGTACACACTTTCTCTGCTATACAGTCGCATACGCCTTCCGCTTTAGCTAACTGTGGATCGGGTGCGAATTGTTAATGCCTGTTAAAATCCACAGTGATCCATGATCTTTTCATTTTTTAGCAATTCGAAACATGTTCTGGAGAAGCGCTAAAAACGTATACAGACGACGTCTACTCACCTCGTCGTTCTCAGCCATTGCGGCCGGCTCGGCTGTGTTCGCTGCTGGTTATGCTGCCGCAAGATATAAAACCCCCAACCATGCGATTTTTCAAAAATCAACTGCTCCGTTGGAGGATGTGGAACCTTTAGTGTACGCTGACGACGCATCGTTTTCCTTGGCTGTTGAAGAATTCAAAGAAGTGGTTGGGTCCCATTGGTCTGTTTCTGAGGACGAAATTAAGGCAGTGTCTGACCTTTTCTTCTCTACCCATAGGCCTCCCAGACCTAGTGAAAATAGACCTAGCATCATCCTTCACCCTGCCAATACAGAGGAAGTGGTGAAGCTTGTGAAAATTGCAAATAAGTATAAGGTACCACTCGTTGCCAATTCTGGAATGACCTCCTTGGAAGGTCACACC
This sequence comes from Yamadazyma sp. yHMH685, assembly GCA_030571055.1. Taxonomy (NCBI): domain Eukaryota; kingdom Fungi; phylum Ascomycota; class Pichiomycetes; order Serinales; family Debaryomycetaceae; genus Yamadazyma; species Yamadazyma sp. yHMH685. Next base: position 1,201,877 of record JAJLXC010000002.1, read on the forward strand.
ATGCATACAAGAGGCCCTAACAGTGTATCTCTTCTGTTCTCTCGTATGAACAAGGTCTTGGATTTTCATCCAGACGATTTGGATATTGTGGTTCAACCGGCCGTTGGATGGCAGGAATTGGACGAGTTTTTGCAGTCGAGAGAGGACGGAGAACGTTTGAGTTTTGGACCAGACCCTGGTATGGGGGCAACCATTGGAGGCATGGCCAGTACCTCTGCTAGTGGTACCAATGCATACAGGTACGGAACTATGAAGGAGAATGTGGTAAACTTGACTGTGGTTTTGGCTGACGGAACTGTCTTGAAGACCAGGCAAAGACCTCGTAAGTCTGCCGCTGGATACGATTTAACCAGATTGTTTATAGGACAAGAGGGAACTTTGGGTTTGATCACTGAAGTGACTATCAAGCTCAATGTGAAGCCAGTGTACGAATATGTTACCATTGCTACGTTCCCCACCATCAAAGATGCCACCAAGACCGCCCTGACGATTGTTGCCAAAAGTGGTATTCAATTGAATGCCATTGAACTTCTTGACGGTACAACCGTTGGTTTTGTGAACGCTAGCGGTATAACCGACGCAAACGGAAACCCCAAGGTGTTTATAGAGAAGCCCACCTTGCTCATGAAAATCGGGGGTCCTACTACAAAGTCTGTGAGCCAGGATGCAGAGATTGTTCAAACGATTGCTAGAGATAATGGAGTCTTGAAGATCGAGTCGCTGGAGAGTGAGGAGGATAATTCGTTGCTCTGGTCAGCTCGCCGTAATGGCCTTTGGTCGACTATTGAGCATGGTCAGAAAGTGTTGGAGGATCCAAACGATGTTCAATGCTGGACCACCGACATTGCTGTTCCTCTTTCTACTTTACCCGATGTCATTGCCGAGACACACGATGATTTAAACAAGCTGGGCTTCCGCGGGAAATTTGCAACCATGGGCCACATTGGTGATGGGAATTGTCATTTCCTTCTTATATATAACAAAAAGGACTACAGTAAAGCTCAGGTGGTGGTTGAGAGAATGGTTGATAGAGCATTGCGGTTCGAGGGAACATGTACTGGAGAACATGGAGTCGGGGTGGGAAAGAGAAAGTTTTTACCCAAAGAACTAGGCCAGACATCCGTTGATTTGATGCGTAAAATCAAGTTCCTGTTGGATCCCAATGCCATCTTGAATCCAGACAAGGTACTCAAGTTGGAGCTGGGAGACCAGTTAGACGAGTTATTGGACGCTGGACATATAACTGAAGTTGGAAAGGGGTGCTGTCATTGATAGTACTGAGCAGGACAGAGTATTTGATTATAAAGCTGTAGAATACAAAATAACTTGATATAATTTGTGAAGAAGGGTAAAAGGTGCTAGCGTATTCACCACAGTAAAGTTACTATGACAGAGGGAGTTGGTGAAATAGGCATTAGACTGTAGTAATTCTCAATTGAAACCATGCCAGCTCTTCAAGTAAACCTCATGCAACTGAAGTAGACCCTGTCTCGACACGCCTGGCCTTGATCTCACTCGATACTTCTTTACATCAACACCCTTGTCTCCATACTTCACACGACCGCGAAGTGAAAATTTTGAAAATTTTCAACTTCACTCACCATGTTTGGTTCTCTAAAGATATCTCTAAGCGGCAGTCTTGCTCGTTCTTTCAGCACCGGCCGTGTATCCAGGCAAGCAAATAAGAAAGTTGAGGATCACCTCAAATACTTATCGAAGTTCTACACCCCAGAGCTACTCCAAAGCATAAAAATCACTGAGTCGTTGGTTAAACCCGATACCATATTAAAGTTATCGAAGCAAGGACCTAATGCCCGGTCCAAGTTTGGCCAGAATGTTGAAAACATAGATTATTCCAAATCTGACCCAAAGTGGGATGAACCTATATTATATCCAAACCAATCAAAAGATAAGACTCCATATCCTGCTATCCCTCAGATTCAAGCAGCAGACAGAACCGATTTAAAGCTCAGGTTCACTCCTAAAGGTGACTTCAAGAAAGTACGTCCCTTGAAGTCCACTAGAGAAATCGCTGAAGGCTTGTCGAAGTTGACCGGTTTGGACCAAGGATACATTTCCCGGTTATACGTGAGGCCAATTGTCATGAAGAGAGTTAGTTGTCAGACCTCCAAGGGTAAGATTCCAAACTTTTACGCTTTGACTGTTGTCGGAGACCGTAATGGTATGGTGGGTATTGGTGAGGGTAAGAGTAGAGATGGAATGAGAACTGCATTAATCAAGGCTCACTGGAATGCCGTGAAGAACTTGGCACCAGTTCCTCGTTATGAGGATAGAACTATCTTGGGAGACATTGAGTACAAGTATCACGCTGTCAAGTTGTTTATCAAGTCAGCTCCAGCCGGTTTTGGTTTGAGAGTCAACTCGAATATCTTTGAAGTGTGTCAAGCAGCTGGAATCAAGGATTTGAGAGGGAAGATATATAAGTCCAGAAACCCCATGAACGTTATCAAGGGGTTTTTGGAGGCGCTCAGAAAGCAAAGAAGTTTAGAAGACTTGGCTGGGGGAAGAGGAAAGAAGCTCGTGGACTTGAGAAAGGTGTATTACTCTGCTTAGGAGTATTATCTTGTAAATATGTAGATAGAGTAATGGCGATAGTTTAACTGTACTGTCCTCTGCAACTGTGAGTAATTGACCATCCGTAAGCCTCCTAAAACCACTACTGTTCTTGCTCTAGGCATTTGCAGCGCATTTTTCATTGTCCTGTGCATCTTTCTCCATCGCGCATCATTTCTTGACTAACCATGGTAGTAGACACCACCTATTATGACTTGTTGAGCATCGCTCCCGATGCCACCGCATTGGATATTAAGAAGGCCTACAGAAAGGCCGCTATCAGATTACACCCTGACAAAAACCCTGGCGACCCAGAAGCCGCTGCTCGTTTCCAGGATGTCGGTCAAGCGTACCAGGTTTTAAGCGACAATAGTTTAAGGGCTAAATATGACAAGTTTGGTAAACAGGAGCTGATGCCTTCTGAAGGGTTTGAAGACCCATCCGAATTTTTTTCAATGATTTTTGGCGGTGAAGCTTTTAAAGACTGGATTGGTGAGCTCTCGTTGATTCAGGAGTTGTCAAAGTCTGCAGAGTTATCTGGCCATACTGATGATGAAGAGAAGAAGACTGGAAACACAGAATCTGTACCTGGAACTTCCACCACTTCTGCCTCTGCTGGTAGCAATACTGCAAGCAATGCAGACGGCGGCGCTACCCCGGTTGGCGATATCACGAGGGATACCTCCAAATTATACATTGAGAGTGCTGAGGCTGCTAACGCTACCGAAGTAGCCAAGAAGGAACAAGAGGAGAAAAGACGTAAGGAAGAACTTGAAAAATACGAAGAAGAGTGCAGGGTGAAGAAGTTGGAAATGAGAAAGGACTTGACAGATAAATTAATCAATAGGCTTTCTCTCTTCACCGAAACCGATATGGCCAGCGATATTGCCGAGTCATTCAAAACCAAGTTGAAATACGAAGCGGAATCCTTAAAGATGGAAAGTTTCGGTCTCGAAATCTTACACACTATTGGATCCATTTACAAATTAAAGCTGAAGATTTTTTTGAAAAATCAGACGTTTTTAGGGTTCGGTGGTCTCTGGTGGTCTGTAAAAGAAAAGGGCGGTGTCGTTAGAGACACTTTTAAGACTATCACGAGCGCATTGGACGCTCAGCTGACGATGCAAGAGTATACAAAGATGCAGGAGGATAATGAATACCACGCCAAAAAGGATGCAGAAGAAGAGACCAAGGAGAAAGCGGAGGCTGCAGCAGAGCAAGAAGAAGTGACCAAGCTCGAGCAGAAGATCGAAGAGATGAAAGAGGAATTGCAGCAGCAGCAACAACAGCAGGAGCAAGGACTCGAGCAAAAAGAACTAGCAGAAGGAGCTGAGGATAAAGCGGTGAGTGAAGAGAAAGTACCTGAGAAACATACTCCAGAGGAAATAGCAGATATGGAACAGTACTTAATGGGTAAAGTTATTGCTGCTGCGTGGTCAGGTTCCAAATTCGAAATCCAAACCACTGCTCGTGCCGTATGCGATGCCTTGTTGTACGACAAAGATGTTGCTCTTGAGAAGAGGATTGCTAGGGCTAAAGGTTTGAAGTTAATAGGAGATGTCTTCAGTGCCACCACCCGTACCGAGGCTGAGGCCGAGGAAGCTCGCGTGTTTGAAGAGTTGGTGGCAGAAGCCTCTAAGAAACGAAAGAGAAGAGCGCCTCCAAAAGAAAGCCAAGAAGCATCAGCTTCGTCGTAATGCCCTATTTATTATGTAGATAAGAATATATAAACTAAACCAATCTTGTGATCGCGCGATTTTGACACAGTTATGACAGGAAGAGGCTCCATTTCCGCCAAAAGGCCCACAGTTTCGCCCTCTTTGGATCCATGTACGACTTCAAACTATCAAAAGTTCAAGGTCATCCATAGTGATTTGGACATTACTGTCATGTTCGATAAGAAGACCGTCGAGGGATCCATTACTTATACTTTGGAATTTGCTCTGGCACCTGTCGAAAAGTTGGTGTTAGATACCTCGTTCTTGATTATCAAAAGCGTCAAAGTCGACGGAGCCAACGTTCAGTACGTATTGAAAGACAGAACAGAGCTTTACGGTCAACCGCTCGAAGTTCCGCTCGAGTTGTCTGGGAAATCGGACAAGTTTAAAGTATCAATAGATTATAGCACAACTGAAAAGTGTACGGCGTTACAATTTATAAATGGCGATACTGGTCCCTATTTGTTCTCTCAGTGCCAGGCCATCCACGCACGTTCGTTATTCCCATGTTTCGACACTCCTGGTGTTAAGTCACCGTTCAACTACCGAGTTGCCTCTCCTTCATTCGTATTGATGTCTGGATTGCCAGTGGAAAGCGAAGAAAAAAATGTCTATCTTTTCAAGCAGCCTATTCCTATTCCTTCGTATCTCGTGGCAATTGCGTCTGGAAACATCGTGTCTGCCACCATTGGACCTAGATCAGATGTATATTCAGAAGAACCCAAGATCAAGGACTGTCAATGGGAGTTTGAAAACGACATGGAGGATTTCCTCCAGGTGGCTGAAAAATTGACATTCAAGTACGAATGGTCAAAATTTGATGTGTTGGTATTGCCTCTGAGCTTCCCATATGGGGGTATGGAGAACCCAAACATCACTTTTGCTACTCCTACCTTGCTTTGTAAAGACAGATCCCAGATCAGGGTACTTGCTCACGAATTAGCACACTCCTGGGCAGGGAACTTGGTCACTAACTGCTCATGGGAGCATTTCTGGCTCAACGAAGGGTGGACGGTGTACTTTGAAAGAAGGATTTTGGGTGCCGTGGCTGCTTTGAAAGCTCAAAGAGAGGGAAGAAAAGACTACGAAGAGTACGGTGAAAAGATTAGACATTTTTCTGCTTTCCTCGGGTATAGTGAGCTCTTGGGGAGTGCTTCTGAATTGGAAGAAAATACCACTTCTTTGATCTGGGACCTTAGGAATGGTGATCCAGACGAGTTCTACTCTAGAATCCCTTATGAGAAGGGGTCTATGTTTCTCTACCACCTTGAACAGAAGTTAGGGGGTTCCAAGGAATTTGATGCTTTCATTCCGTACTACTTCAAAAAATTCCGCTACCAGTCAATTGACTCCTTCCAGTTCATAGACACGTTGTATGAGTTCTTTGTGCCTAAAGGGAAACAAAATGTTTTGGACTCTGTAGACTTTGACAAATGGTTATTCGCCACCGGCATTCCTGAACCCCAAAACTTCGATACCAGTTTGGTTGATGAGTGCACTGCATTGGCTGAAAAATGGGTCAATGCTATCACCAAAGGTGACAATGACGCTCTCAAAACTACTTTTGACCAAGAAAAAGACATAAAGGGTCTCGATGCTAATCAGCACTTGGTTTTCTTGGGTGACCTTTCTAAAAGGTTCGACAAGATAGAGCCTCTTCCGGAATCTATCAGAGTTATTGCCGAGGTGTACCCGTACTATAGTGAAAGCCAAAACTTTGAGATCATTTTCAATTTTTCAAGTCTTTTGATTAAGTACGGTAAATACTCCGAGACCGACAGCGTGGTGCAAAAATTTGCTGCTTGGCTTCACACTGTAGGCAGAATGAAATATGTTCGTCCGGGGTATAGGCTATTGGCAAAATATGTCTCTCGTGAATTTGCTATCAAGACTTTCAATGCATTTCCAAACTATCATCCTATCTGTGACGCAATGGTGAAAAAAGATTTGGGTATATAATTTGCAGCATTTTTTAGCTCGGTTAGAATATTTATATCGTACTGTTAGTCGCTATATATGCTTTGTACCAATCTATCGTTTTCAAGCTCATAACACCAGTTAACCGCCATTCTTCTTCCTGCTATTTTACCTTCAGCCTCAAGAGAGCCTGTGGTTAAGCGGCTCCACAGTTGTCTAATCGCAATTACGAAATAGGAAGTTAAATGAGAAAATAAGTTACTCTTTACTCGACGAATGGAATACTTGACACATTTGGATCCCCAAGATCCCAGAAAAGCAACTACATCTCGTGCTGGACTCGGCTTCGTGCACCCTGTGAAATACTATGATTTTCACGTCTACTATTATGCCCATAACCCGGAATCTTTGAAAGAATCTGACAGCTTGAGAGATAAGCTCCTTGAAGATTTCAAGCCAGACGCCGAAGATGGGTCAGTGATAGTCAAGAAATTGCCTGATGATAAAGTCATTGGGCCACATATTACTCAGTTTTGGGAAGCGGATGTTTGTAGACCCGAAGTATTCGTAAAAGTTCTTCTGTGGTTTCAGCTAAACCATGGGAACTTATCGGTATTGATTCACCCTCAGACTGGGGACGATCTTCTCGACCACACAGATAGAGCCCTTTGGTTGGGACAGAAGTTGCCGTTGATTACAAGCATTTTCAGTCCTGAGCCACGGGGAATCCCTGAGTTTGGTGTAAAACGAGGCAAGCTATTTAAGCCGGAGGAATTCGAATAATGGCTAAGAAGACAATGTTTACTGTTTGTGAAGTAGTGTTCACCTCGGTTAGTCGGTTATTATGATTGTACTTATACACTTACAACTAGATATTATAAATCAACTTCCTTTTTAAACTCGTCCAACCTTTTCTGGTGGTCTTGTATGAACCGAATCACCTTCTTTCTGTTCTCTCTAATCACTGGATTGCCCAAAGTGTCAACCTCGTCTAACTTGAGCAATTCCTTTAAGAACATTTCTTGGAAATAGTTGTATTTGTATTCTACATCGTCAGGCTGCAAGCTCTTGTAACTGTTGAAGTACTCGTTAATTTGTGGTACCCAGACACTTTCAAAGTTGTCCAAAATCTCTTGGATTTGCCTATTCGTCTTTTTAGCCTTGGAGACCTTCTTCTTCTTCTTGTTCTTTTTTGGCTTCTTAGAGTCTTTCGAAGAGGAAAACAACAAACCACTCAACACAAGCAAAGTGGTCAACCCAACAATTGAAATAGTTATGGTTGCAGAGGTTGCTTTGAAATTCTGAAAATCAGAAATCAATTCTTGGGCATTGATGTTTCTAATGTCATGTACATACGCTTCAACCTCATTAGGTAACTGATTTTGAAGATACGTGGTCAAAAGTTTTAATTTTGGAGGGATTATTGCCACTATTTCGTTGACTTGGTCGGTGAATTGTCCCATACTGAACCGTGAATTTCAATCGAATGCGAGCGAGAATCTGAAAAGAGTCTGAAATCAGAAGCTGAAAAAAACTATGCGCAGTCTTATGTAATCTCTTATAAATATCCACTAGACCAAACCTCAGCCCTATCCTGTCATGCACTCGACAATTTTATCTAATATTGAACTACTATATTTTGTCTATTTGAGCAACACTATTTGTCTCTATATGAAAACCTCTCCCTGGAATTGAAGAGTTGTCTTGATGTCAACTGGCTTTGGTTTGGAAAATTTGTTTACCGGTGGAGCCTCTTTGATCTTGTTCTTCTTTCTTTCTACAGCTACGTCCATAGGCGTAGCAGCCGCTCCTAAGCCCTTGGGTAACCTTCTCTTCGGACCCTTGGCACGCAGTTTATGTGGATGAGACAACTTCCCAGTCGCTTCAGTGTCTTTTCTCTTCTCAGTAGGGAATGTTTGACTCCTGTGAGGTGGTCTATGGGCATCCACTGCAGGCAGTGATAAGCTGTTGGCAGAATCAGGAACCTGGATGCCAATCTGTGGGGCAGTACCTGCTCTGATGATAGAATTCAACTGTGCTTTGAAGTCTATTGGTTCTTTTGGCCCAACTGGCTCTACTTCGGTTGCTACACCTGCGTTCTTCGGTTTCGTTGCTTTCACTGGTTTATCTAACGATGACTTGAATGCTATTTCTGGCTTTTCTGGCTTTTCTGGAGCCTTCTTTCCAAGTCGATTGATATGTGCGGCGAGTAACTTGGTATCTTCTTCCTTGTATGTACGTAGAGGTTCGAAACTTCTTTTCGGAGAAAGTCTGGTTAGTTGTGTTTTCAACTGTTCGGAGTCATGCTGGGAATATTTCGAGATTGAAGGTTTGGTCGTTTTTGGCAAGTCGGGTGCTTTCTTGGAAGAAAGCTTCGTAAAACCAGACTTCAAATCTTGAGAGCCAGCATACAATTCTGCCTTCGGTTTAGGCTTAATAACTGGCTTCGAATTGCTCGACTTCATTTTAGCAAGCTGGGATAAAAGAGGTTCATTATCTCTTTCTTTATAGTTTTCATATGACGGTTTTTTGGGGGGAACAGGAACGGGACCTTTGTTGATGATCTCTGGTATCACCAGCTTATTAGACATCAGCTTGCTTCCTGAGACCTCTGGTCTATTCTCAAGTCTGCCAGGAGAAGTCTTCTCTATAGGTGTCCTTTTTTCAATCTTCGGAGCCTCACGATCGGGTGACTTCTCTACAGCACTGTCAATCCACGACTTTCTAGAAGGCGATACAATAGGAACGACGCCTGATTCATTGGTGGACTTTCTGACGGGCAGTTTGTTGATACTGGAACTCAACCAGTCAGATTTTTTCGGCTTTGCAGGTTTCACGCTCGTATCATGGACCGAACTTTGAATTCCCGAAACTTCCTTTTTGATTAAATCGTTTACGTTTTTCAGATCCTTTATAGATGTTTCCAAGTCTGCAAAAGAGCGATACTTCTTTTTTTCTGGAACCTTGTCTCTTTTGTTGAACAGGGGTGCACTATTTCTCACAGATGTTGGAATCGCAGAGGCATCTTTTGCAGCCACTGGTCGGAGTAAATTAATGGTAAAGCCAGAATCATCAGAGACGTTCGGTTTCCTTTTGGGCATTGGTGGGGGAGGCTCGTCTCTACGGCGAGGTAATGGAGGAGCGTCTTCTTTGGTATCGTCAGTGTCTTCGCTTCTAAGTCTGGTAACCGGAGCAGTGAATTCAGGTTTTGGCCTTGAAGGTCTGGGAGGGGGTGATTCATCCGTTTTCCTGTTTCTGTGGAATGTTAACAGAGGTATATCATCGTAAACATGCTTGGAAATGGTAGCAGATTGGTCTGCCTCGGACAGTTTCAACAGGTCAATATTTCTTTGAAGAGCCCTTTGACGTTGCTGGTCTTCCTGTAGGCGCTGCTGTGAGAGTGAGGAAAGCAGAGTCAAAAATTCATCGACTTTCTTGGTTGACGGAGAAACGTCGGCCATGGCATGTACGACGTAAGTATGAAAGGTGTATTGAAATATTTCGATCGCGAAACTGTTGAATCATGGAGTTTGAAGATAAGAGGATCTGTTTTGTGTCTTTTATCACGCGAGACGACAAGCCGTTGTACATCCAGTCATTTGGTGTAGGAGAAGATGGTTCGAGTGAAGAAATAAAAGAAGGAAACGGTGGCAAGGGTGAAAACATTGAAGGTAACAAGAGTAACGTAAATCGGTTTCTCAAGTACAACTTTCTCTCGCATATGGCATTGGACATCATCGCCTCGCCTGCGTCAATCAGTATACGCGAGCAGCAGCAGAGTGGTGATCTACGCAACGGAGCGGTGCTTCTTGTGGTGCATGATGAAGTGACGGTTTATGGATATGAGACTAACACGGGCGTAAAAATTATCATCGGGTTCGATAATCAGACCCACTTACGCAGTGACGACACGCCGATGACATTGAAAAAGTTATTCCTCTCGGTGCATAAGGCATATGTGAGGCGAATTTGCAGTCCGTTTGTAGATGTAGTGGAGGAGAATGTCTTGCAGAACAGTGTGTTTGACAAGAGCATCAATAAGATTGTGGGTGAGTGGAACCAGGAAGAGTAAGGTGGTTTTTGTATAGGGGATAGTACCGTCATGCTTGTCTTGTCAGTGAGTGATCTATATAGTTGATCTAGGGTAAGACAATTTACAATAGAAATAGTTGAGAGTAGCCATAGAGTGGTGTTTGAAAATTTAGACACCGAGTAACACTAATAGATAGGTCAACGAGTGCTAAAGTGCTAGTTCGCAGGAAGCGAAGGGTATTGACAGCTATACCATGCACTCACTTAAAAGGTAGACAATTCATGCTAATGTCGAACTGTACCTACTGGATCTTCGATCGAGACACATAGGCTGCTACACTTCATAGTCATCTTATTTGCATCTATTCATCTATTTATCCTAATAATAATCTACTTCAACACAACGTTCGCTCCACGAAGACTCAAATACTCCTGGTCCAAACTAGGAGGCATGTGTCTGATGATTTCTTGGAAAATTTCAACATTGTGGAACCGCAAATTATTAGTAGGACTCTTGTACTTTCCTTCGAATCCGGTTATATCGCAGTAATGTTTGACAGGCTTTAGGGTGGGTGGGGCTGTGAGTGACGTGAGCGTAGGGGTATCGAACTTGAGGTTTGTCTTGGACTGAAGGTATTTTATTTCGTCAGAGATAATTTGCCTAGCAGGCTTGAACCGCTTATTAGCGGGTTTTATATGAGTGGACCTCTTGAAGCTATGGTGCTTGGTTGTGATGTACGAGAGTGAATGGAGGTCTTGCTGCTCAGACATAGTTGATGGTGGAAAATGAGTGTTACGCGGTTCGCGGTTTGGGTACATGAGTTTTTATGCAATCGAGTTGATTGACTCGAATAGTTACATTCCGTAGAGCATAGAGGGTGTAGTCCTGTTGTGTAAATCCTGGTTGTAGACTCTTTCTCCTATACTTTGTCTCATTGCAGCTATATGTTCTCGAGTACAGCCCCTATTCTTCGGTACTCTTTCTCTCTCAGTAGCTCCATTACCGTTCATGATTAATTTTTGAGCTCATTATGCCAAGCTCAGAGGATGGGAGAATGGTTGGAGAGAATAATGGTTCGACAGAAGAATGGTTCGACAGAAGAGTGGATCGAGACCTGATCTGACATTCCAACTCCACTGACTCTCACCCGAGCAAATAGATTATACGTGTGTCTCATCAGAATGCTTATCAAAAGGGCTGCAACTACGGCATATAGGTGGTGCAAATGCCTGAAGTAGAATACGAACACCAAATTTGGTAGAAAACTAGCATGCAGAAGCTAAACCATTACAACGCCATCCCAATTGCACACAAATTCACAAGGAATGAGCCACGTACATACAGTACATTATTTTCTACAAAGCACTGCAAACACCATTACATAATTACCATTTTGTTATAGAGCCTTGTTACATACACCACGCTTCCATTACTGACATTGCTTTCTTAAATCACAATATCCAAATTTGTGCCCCAAAAAAATGGACAATAGTCGTTTGAACGCACTATTACTTGGCTTGCGGGCCAAATCCTTGAAGCTAAGCTACTATACAGCACCAGTGCCCGTTATCTGCAGTATGGTAGTAAGTGGACATGCTTATGCACCAACACTAATAATCTAAACTGTGCCGCAGTTTCCACTGCAGGTCGCTTATTTAGTGTAACAGTGCTGCTAACGCTCCTTCGTACCCACTAATTGGGTAACTGCATACTTAAACCGCATATACTACAATTCAACGCGTACTAAGTCTGGAGCTCATAAATGTACTACACACTCTACAAGGTATGGCCTGCACCAGGCACGTTTTCCTACAACCAATGTTTATAGTTGCCCACCATTCAGAGTTGCCCGCGATTCCTTCGCTATTAATAGCCTATGGGCTCGTTACAGAGATCTCTAGATGGCAACCCTGGCGATCTTTCGCGAGTAAGTCCGATGCTGGCTCGCCCAAAATAGACTCCAAAAGTCACCTACAACAAACCAATACTGCACAAAAGGAAAATCTGCAGGAGCATAATTGGATTAAGAAAAATCACGATTTGCCTAAAAAATATCACCCTTCAAATTTATGTTTTCCTTAACAAATATGAAATCTCCTCCACCCTTATCTGTGCATGTTCAAGGGTAAAATTAAATTAATTATTATCTGATACACTCGTGAGCCAGCCTTTGGGTTGCTGAATGATGATGCGAACACCCAATTCTGATTTAACCTATGGGGATATTGAGCAACTCAAGCCCAAAGGACGCGAGGCGTCACAGTATAGTGTCCCAACGAGGCGAGAGAACAAGGCGAGGAAACTGTATCTTGCCCAGGCGCACCCCCATTTTGCAGGTTAAATGATTTGGAGCGAAGGGCAACATAACTGCAAAATCTGGCTTAGTGTCTAAACTTCAAATACAATCTCTGTGTTCCTAGTATAGTATACTCAAACGAAATAATAAGGCTAGTGTCTATCGTCCTAGATTAAAGAGACGAATGATATTATTCATATAAAACAGTATATTACATAATTCAACGGGCAAACCCTCACGGTATTATACAATAATAATCGATCTCTCTTGCTAAACAAAACACATGGAAAGCCAGTACGAGCTCCTAGTTTTCAACAGGCATTGCTCGGTATAGGCATTTAGACTAACCAAGCCAAAGAGGCGAATACCAATGCGACAACAGAAGTGAATCCGGCAACATTAGCAGCACCTGCTTCGGCAGAAGCTTCAGCTTCGACAGTTGGGACAGCTTGAGAGCTAGAAATAGTCAAAGTTTCCTGGACAGTCAGGGTAAGGTCACAAGCTTCACCAGAGCAGACAATGTCAGCACCACCTTCAGTGGCTGGGACAGCAGCCAAAGTGGTGGAATTTCCAGCTACAGCTGGAGCAGCAGTAGTGGAGTTTGAGATTGGAGCAAAAGCACTAGTGGTGGAGTTTGAGATTGGAGCGAAGGTCAAAGAAGTTTCAGCGGCTGGAGCACTAGTAACCTCAGCAACGGAACCTGGGGCAGTACCGGTAGATACAATAGTCTCTTCCGCTTCAACAGGGCAGTAAGTGGTGTAGATAGTTTCTACTCCATTTTCAGTCACGGTGGTGACAACTTCTTGCAAGGAGTTTTGGAGAGTAACGTAAGAGGTAACGTACAAGGTGGAGGTGGCATCGTAAGATTCACCGCCAGATACAGCAGCTTCACTCGTGTTGTCCTCAACTGGGCACCAAGTAGTGTAAGAGGTAACAGTGTCGTCAACAGTAACGGTAGTAAGACCTGCGGTAGCTGGAACAGCAGTAGCATGGCACTTGCCTTGATCACAAGAAGTGACGGTGACAGTAGTGGTAAATTCGACGGTTTCAGCACTAATTGGACACCAAGTAGTGTAGGAAGTGACGACGTCATCTACGGTGACGGTGGTAAGTCCTTCAGTGGCTGGAACAGCGGTTTCATGACACTTGTTGTCTTCACATGAAGTGATAGTGATGATGGTGGTAATTTCGTCAGTTTCGATGGAAGTGTAGTCACCAGTAGCAGAGATAGCGTCAGAGGCAGTTGAAGAAATGGCATCATCGTCAAGGTCAACGACAGCGAAAGCAGCATTTGGAATTTCAGTTCCGTCAGTTCCTTTCAAGGAGTCAACCAAGTCGGATTCTTCGTCTCTAGCGTAGACAGTCTTTCCCAACAATCTTCTTCTTAAAGCAGCGGTACTGTTAGAAGCTGGAGACTTAGAGTCATCAACTTGGAATAAAGGTGCAGCATCCTTTCCGTACAACAAGTTAGCAGGAATTTCAATGACTCTTCCCTTGTTGATGACATCAGTGAAGTACTTGATGGCGTCAACCACGGAATAGTAGAAGGTAATGTCGTAGTCTTCAGAAGATTCAAAGTCGAAGTTGACTGGCTCGTCTTCTGGTACTTGAAATGGGCAAACACCAGAATCCAAGTCGACCGTGGCGACAGCGGTAGAACCGACCAAACAGACAACATCTTTGGCTGCGGCGGTAGCAGCTAAGGCAGCGGCAGAAGCAATAGTGGAGAACTTCATGGATATAATAAAAGAACGTATAGGGTGAGGCCTCAGAGAAAGTTGAAGAGTTTTTACGGGGGCGCTACGAGTTATATACGGAGGGCGATATAAACATCGTCACGGCCTTCTTGTTTACTGCGCATGGTTAGCGACTTCGTCGGACACGGTTTGACAATGCGGTTGGAAATTTTTAAACGGTTTGGTGGAAAATCAAAACAACTTTTCGCGTCGTCCATGGCAGGGGTGAGTGCTATGGTTTCAAGCCATGTGGTCGAGTTGTCACATAGGCTAATGCTTTGGGAATGGCGTCTGATGGCAATTAACCGTCATGACTGTAGTTGAGCAACTTGTTTGAACATCCTGAGGTGGTCTATGACAATGTTTCAGTTCTCAGATCAATCCTTCTTCCTTACGCCTTCAAAGTTTTACTATTTCTCGCCCCGTGGCTGGTTGGGATACTCTCTGTATAACTGTAGCAGAATTGTACGTGTCAACGTTTGCACTATCGTTACCGAGTAACTGGATTCACGTGTGGTCTGTCAATGTTTGTATTCAAACGCGGGGCCAGGAACCCGCGGCAAATTGCCTCGACGAAACCAAGAACTAAACTATTTAACTAAAGTAGCAATAGCGGTATCGGGTGCAGAGCAATGATAGTACCCCACACGTTTATATTCATATATATCGTTGTTTACGCCGTAAACAAGAGAGTACTACTCTCTCTAAACATATTAATATTCCCATGTTTCGCTATGCTCGCATGGCATATGGCATTTTCACAGACGAGAATGTATCCATTGTTTGTTGACGACTGCCCGTAGACGGTGGACCTAGGCCCCAAGGGCCGCACCCATGCGGTGCTGGTCCGCGACCTATCGCCTGTATCAAATTGCCTTTCATGTTCGTAGACCACGACCATTCTGTAGACTACTTTGACCTTTTAAACTCTACTTCATATTAATCTGAAGGCGTTGCCTATACTATACATCCAGCTCCCAGTGTCCAAATAAAAACAACGGCGCTAACAGAGAGTAATGACAGCTATCGCTACTTTCAAACACCTCAGACAACTTTTCTGAGGCTTGGAGCCGTTGACGAAACGGCATTAAGCTACAAGATCCAATCCCTTCTGCACTTACGACTTTAGTGATGGGGGGAGAGCATTCAGGGTCTGAAATAAAGTTCTTTTGTACAACTTTAAGCTTTTACCGAGTGAGGGACTCCTTGCTTATTGTGGACACAGTGTCGCCGCGAATAGTTGCAGCCAAAACAAATTTCAAACCGTCAAATATTTTGCAGCCATTAAATATACTACGACAATATTATAGTGCAAACCAAGTGGAATGCTAAATCTATTACGATCCGAAATAAACTATACAAAATTAACTTTTACAGAAATAAAATAATATAATACAAACGAAAACACACGTAGCGGCGAAACGTGCTATCGAGCTGGAATCAATAAAAACTGAGTCAATGCAATCTAGAAAACTAAAGTCCTAATGTTAGAAATGGGTTGTGCGCTTACAACAAGAAAGCAGCTAATGGTATCAAGGCGATGGCAGCCAAAGAGGAACCTACCTTGTTAGCAGCACCTTCGAAGGTGTTGATTTGAGAAGCGGAAGATGGAGCAGCACCAGAAGTGGCCAAGGTGGTGGATTCAGCAGCAACAGTTTCACCTGGAGCAGCTGTGGCAGCGGCTGGAGCAGCGGTACCTGGAGCAGCGGTACCTGGAGCAGCGGTATCTGGAGCAGCAGCAGTGGTTTCTCCAGAAACTGGACAGTAGGTGTAGTAAGTAGTTACTTCACCTTCAACAGTGACGGTAGTCAATGCTGGGGTGGCTGGAACAGCAGTAGCTTCACACTTGTTGTCTTCGCAGGAGGTGATGGTAACAACAGTGGTCAATGGGCAGTAAGTGTAATAGCTAGTGACTTCACCCTCAACAGTACCGGTGGTCAATTCAGGGGTGGCTGGAACAGCGGTTTCGTGACACTTGTCGTCTTCACAGGAGGTGATGGTAACGACAGTGGTCAATGGGCAGTAAGTGGTGTAAGTAGTAACTTCTTCATCCACAGTGGTGGTAACAGCAGAAGGAGTGGCTGGAACAGTGGTGGCTTCACAAATATCGTTAGAGCAGTGAGTTATAGTAACAATCGTGGTGTCAGTGTTGGTGATAGTAGCGTCAGCACCAGTTCCAGTACTATAGGTAGAAGAAACAGCAGATAAGTCAACAACTTCGAAGACAGCACCGTCAACTTGGGTACCATCTTGCTCTTGGGCAGAGGCAAGGAAGTCATCGACTTCAGCCTTCTTGACTAATTCGACTTGCTTCAACAATCTTCTTCTGATGGCAGCAGTGGAGTTAGCAGCTGGGGATTCTTCTAAGTGAACTTGGAACAATGCAGCACCTGGGGCATCGTACAAAATGGTAGCTGGGATACTAATGACTCTTCCGGCGTTTGGAATGTCGTTGAAGTACTTTTGAGCTTGGGCAACAGCGTAGTAGAAAGTAACGTCGTATTCTTCAAGAGAGACAAAGTCAAAGTTGACTGGCAAGGAAGCTGGAATGGTGAATGGACAAACACCAGTGTCAAGGTCAACAACAGCGACTTCTTCACCGTTAACTAAACAGGCGACATCTTGGGCTGCGGCGTAGCCGGCAAAGAGAGCAGAGGCAATAATAGCGACGAATTTCATAGTAGGTTGACTGAATTATATTAAGAGATGGAAAACAGGCTGGTTTATATACGGCATCCGTAAATACTTAATACCGAACCAGTAAATTGCAAAATTGCAGCCTGTCTGCATAGAAGGCGAAAGCCGATAATAAAGAAATATTGAATTATCTGTATTTGGTGAACCTTCAAGAACGTTTCTTTTTAATGCGTAACTGGTTAATCTCCTTTTTTTTCATTATTTTTAGCCATTCAATTAATGATCAGTACTATTGTTCAACCATGTGCAGCAAAGAGAACAAACTGATTTAATCCAACATCAAGTGAGAATGTCTAGTTGGCCTTACTTCTAACCCTAAGGGAGAGTTTGAAAAAATTTGCTATTTGGTTGCCCCTAGGCAATTCTACACCTGTTGAACTCGTTGTTGCCAAATATATTCCAACTGTCTACCGCCCCTACCCCCCCTGTTCAGATCTCTGTGTCGCGTGTTTACCGATGGAATGCTGGTCGCCTGCATCGGTATTGCAGGTCGCTCTCGCAAAAAAAAGATAATTCAAAAAACAAAAAAGATCATGCATTCGGTGAAGAGAATTAAAAGACAAAAAAAAAAAAAGATAACGGAAAACTAGCTTTTCTCTCCTGTTGTATCTCTACATGCGTTCTACCGACTACCATATGACGCTTCTGAGTGAGAACCACTCTGCATCGCATGTAGATGGAATTTAATAGTATTGTGATTCGTTGATAGATCTTGGCCGTCTGCCCCCTTGAAGGAATGTATATTGAGTCATTTACGAATGTATTCCCGTACTGCATCTACGTTGGGCATGCCTACCCTATGTCACCACCCTTAAATTTAAATTCAGAGAGCTCGAACCTCCCTTGTGTTGGGCACATCATTCTCTACGAGTGCTTTTTTGCACACCCTCATATGTTGCTCAGGTCTGTATTTACTTTCCCGACTAAAACGTCACATTTTGTAACGTTTTCCAGTCTGACAATGAAACCTCTCCTTGTCGATCTGCTAATCGCTATTATGCAGTGATGGTGTGATGCACAACCTGTTCCCCGAACCTTTGCTTCATTGCCTAATACCCTTGAAGTAGACATACTCTTGAAGTGAACGGTGTTGACCGTAGCGGTGTATATTTTCTGTGGTGTAAGCTTTCTGCTTAGTGGAGTGTCTATGCCCTCAGTCATATACGAAGAGAGTACCCCTTGTGTGTCCTTTGCGCTTGTACATGATGACTGTCTCCCGGCCGAGGGCAAAATGGTTCCAGTACTGCGTGGGCCCGTGGGTATCTAAGGTTTCTCAGGTTCTCCTGCCTTGTGCTAAATGACTAGACCGTGCTAAACTTCACCACGCATCTTATTCCACCGAGACGTTCTTTCAAGCCAGTTCCTCTAATTCCACTTCTTCTCTTCTACTGCGCTACCACACTGAAACGTGCATGTTTTCGTTTCAAGAATGTTCATTTTATTAACTTAGTTAACCATATTATTCCTCCTCGCATATAGCGTGTCACTACTACGTTAAGTATTATGTGTAATGCAACTATTGAAGCTCTCACCATTGCTAAGCTATTGTTTGCATTGTCGCTTGTTTGATCATGACTTGATATTTGTTTATGTTGTTATTCTATTGTACCCGTTTTGGGCTAGTACCTGCTTTACACTAATGTATTGCCCATCCTCTTTCTACTTCCGTCTATTTCATAAGGACTTTTACAAGTTCAAAGTTGGAGACCTGCAGTTCTGCTTGGCGGGAAGCATAACCATATTCTTTCTCCTTGCACTTGATGTGTTCGTTGCAGCTTCTCTTCTGGAACTTGCATCATATGCGTCACAACATTGTGAAATATGCAACCCCCAAAAAAAAGGAAAATTGCAATTTTCCCCTGGGATGAGCTCTTGTCCCAATAATAGCTTTAGGTTTCAAACAGAGGAAAGTCACCCTCTCAAGAGCGTGGACGTAGGCATCTGGCATTAGTAAATTCACATTGGCTGCCTTTAATTTTGGCTTTTTTACCAAATTCCACTGAGGCTGCATCCTCAGGAACTTGTTTCATCTATTTTCATCAATTTTAATATATTTACAAGTTATCCTTGGTTGATCTGAAACAACCGGCTTTAGGCTTTACTAGTTACATACTTGAACACCAACTCATTTTCGATAAAATCCACTCTCACTATCTCCATTCCTTTGCTAATCTCATCTGTGGTTTCCTTTACATTTTTACTGAATTCTTCTTCTTGTTCCATCTCTAAGGCACTCTTGAAATTATTGAAGTTTTCTAATACCATCGCTATTTTTCCCTGGTCCATTTGCCTGCCGAGATGAACCCGGAACAGCATCTCCTCTGAAATTCGCTCTTTTATCTTGAAATACTCTCTCAAGAAAAGTCCCTTCCAAAAGCGTTCGGATTTCTTACCCAATTGTTTGTTGATGATCTCCTTCGCTTGTAAAGTGTTCACAATACCACTGATATTGAGCGGCTCTTCTTCATTTTGCTTGTAGTGTGCTTGGAATAACCATTGGTTAATAAGATCACTATATCTTCTCAAAGGTGATGTGATATGTGCATATCCCGACAACCCTAGCGACTTATGACCTCGGTTGATCAGATCCACTTTAGCACTATTCATCACTCGGAAAATCTTGAAGGTATCAAAAAAATCACCCTCCTGACACTCCTTGATCTGCCCCATAACCTTGTCGCTTATCTCCATTACCTGATTCCTGTAGATCAATGGCAACCTATAGGCCTGTCCGATCAAGCTTGTTAAGTGGTTTCCAATGATCATATGTTCACTCACTAAAAGCACTGACTTACTGTCTGAAGAAGGTATGCCTATAAAGATCTCTACGTTTTCAAACCTAAGAGTATATCCATACTCGCTGACCTTAAAAGATGTCTCTTCCTTTTCATCGAAATACTTCACGTGAAGGTCGGAGTTGAAGTTTTTAAAGTCAATTCCCCTACCCTCTTCGATTCTGAGTTCCTTAAGCTTCGAACTTAATCTAGATAATATTCTTAGTTGTGGTTCATGTTTGTCTTTTACCTCCCCATTGAGGATTCTATCCACCCGTTTGTATGTGTAACCTGTGGGAAAATTACTAGCGTTGTAGAATTTGACTTGGGCAGAATCCTTTATTTGGGCCATGAGCTCCAGAAGTCCCATGGAAGAGAATTCTTTAGCAACTCTAAACTCTATTGCAAATGTTCTCGTGACCTTGCCATCAATACCCAAGCCACTGATATCACTGATAGCGTCCGGTAACATTTTGATGGGCCCTTCTGGTAGGTATGTTGTCGTACCTTTGCCCAAAGCTATTTGACTCAACGTAGAATTCGGTTTCATAAATGAAGACGGATTGGCGATGTGAACAGCCACCCGGTACTCTCTATCTACTTCTTTAATGGAAATTCCGTCGTCGATTTCATGGGCAGTTTCGGAGTCAATACAAAATACAGGGTCAGTGTAATCTTCTCTCAAGGCTGTCATAGGATCAGCTTCGTACAAGTCGTCAAGGACATTGCTCCCCTCTTCCAACAAGTGGCCATTCTTTTGAACATAATCGTAAAACTGGTGTCCCAAAGATGTCTTGAATGAATCGTTTTCCAAGCCCCAGGCCCATTTTGTGGGGTCTTCAATCCCTATTTCACCTAGTGCATGTAAGATATCATACGCTCTCGACTTACCAAACTCGTAGGTGTATTCATGTAGAGTAGGTAGTGAAGGATCCACCCTTCTAACCATGTTGGCACACAACGTTTCCAACTCGAAATCGTTTCTCAAGTTATCTATTATGAAGTCCTTTAAAAGCTGGACAGTCTCGTGGTAGTGTTTTGGAACTGGAATATTGTGCTTCCGTTGAGAGGAGATACGATTTTTGAAGTAGTTTATCAAAGCTCCGTCCTTTGCTTTCATCAGCTCAGCCAAGGCATCCCTATCAATTTTATTCTTAATTGGTAATACGAAAATACTGGTGACAGGGTTTATCGAATTTTGTTCGTTGATCTTCCATAATCTGGTTTGCTTTCTAAGTAACAATACAGTGCCGAAATACAGCGAAATATCGTAACTAGACCGTTCAGTATGGTCAGTCCCCTCGTCATAATCGATTACTTTGCCTAACTTGGAACTATGATGAGTTTTGGATTTCAACTCGTCACCACCAAAGATTCCTGGAGCTGGAAAGCCTGTCACTAGACTATTGGGGTCAAGCGCATAAAGAATCAGAAATATAGATACCATTCTAGGGGAACCGTATATGTCACCGTTCTCCTCGTAATTCAACTTCCTATGGAGGATCTCCAATTTCGTGGAGTAATCCTTAAATTTGTCCAAACATCGGATTGAAAGCTCCGTTAATAATCTAGAATATAACTCTCGTGCAGAGCTGGGTACCACATACGTGTTAACATCCGTATCTGTCAAAAGTTTTGTAGACGCCAGGTTCAGCACGAAATCTTCTCCGTCTGTGAGACCCAACGGGGACTCTTTGGTTTTTATCCCCTCTGAGCCCTTTGGTCTAGCTTCTTCCGAGCGAGACACCTGGTCGTCCACTATACCTACTGGGGCCATTCCTAAGGTCTTTTCCTCCAACACTACCATGCTCTTGAGAATCGGTTCGAAGCTCGGAGGTAAGAAAGAGGGAATTCTGAACTTTATCAGGAACGATCTTCTAAACACAATTTTCCCTTTACTGTTGATAAATGTGTAGATGTCTAAATCCAAGTCTTCAGGACACGCAACCGTGATGAAGAAATCGGAACTTCCTTCCTGAAAGATTACTAAATCTCCAACGGCCAAAGGTTTCCCTATTTGGCTCGCGGATATAGATGCATTTTTGAAATGATACTGAAACTCCTGGCGTATAAAATCGATCACTTTATGGTCACCAGGTTTTGTCTTAAAGGCCAGATCTGGCATGCTTTTGACTATCAGTTCGAGGTTGCTTAACCATTGATCAGAAGTTCTGTCAAATCTTTTAGACTTTCTTAATATCAGGCCGCTGGTGATGAGGTCCACCAATTCTGTATTCTGTAGGCGAAGGTCAAGGGCCAGGTTTTCTATATCTTTGAATTTGGGATTCTCTCTCCTCTTGATGGAAGAGCCTATCAAGTCACGGGTTTCCTGCTGTCTGTCCTTGGGGGTCACTGAGAGTCTTTGCGGTTGCATATTCCTCAGCTTCCTGAGCTCATCCAAGCCTAAGCTAAACTCGTCCACTTTCCTGTCATATAAGGTCTGCAGCTTGGGCGCCTTTTCTTGTCTGTGTTCTTTATATTTCCACCCCCCTTTAGACTTGCTCAAGTGCCTGAAGCCTATACCTATAAAGCCCGTTGGCTGTATCAGTCTGGCTATCATCAGGTGCTCGATGAGATTGATGAGTGCGACTACTCTAGGTGAGATTTTTTGCAATCGACTTTTTTGGTGGTGAAGTATATGCCTGTATATATACTGGAGTGGGATAGGTTATGGGTATAGCGTATAAATATGTGTGGTTTTTCCCTGATTTTTCCGACGTTCTAAAGGTATTTGGTTAAAAGTTTTAAATTCAGGTAAATTTAAGTATTATTTCAAAACAGTAGATTTCACGAAATAGTACCATAAATATTTATCATACATATTTACATTATACATATACACTGGTTCGACGGTACATTACAAAACAGAGACGACCGATGTTCCGTCCTGGAATCTCGTTCTGAACACCCTATTTGCATTCGTAAACATCCCCTCTTTCAAGGATACCACGATAAATTGAGACCCTTTGAACCTCGTCTTGATCAAATGACCGATATTCTGCGTATGAGACAAGTCCAAGGCAGCATCGACTTCATCCAAGATGTACATCGGTGCCGGCTTAAATTGTAAGAGCGCCATGATCAATGATAACGCAATCAATGATCTTTGACCCCCGGATAACTCCACCAAACTCTCCTTCCACACCTGGCCCAACTTCACCTTCACTTCGAGGCCCCTTGTGACATCTTCTGCATCCACAGGAACCAACTTGGCAAACGATCCAGGAAGAAGATCAGCAAAGATATTACCAAAATCGACTGAAACTTTGGTGTACGTGCTATTCAAAGTATCACGTTTGTACCCATTCAACTTCTCTATGGTGTTTATGATTTTGGACTTATCCTTCTCGATGGTCCTAATCATATGTTTCAAGGATGCCTCTTTCTTTTCAACGTTATCGATCATGCTCATGATATTGGTGTTGACTTTACGTTTCATGTCCTGGAACTTGTCTTGTAATATGCTAATTTGTTCAGTGTTTTTTTCTACATTGAAATTAGGATACTCTTGTATGATTCTACTCACCACGTTAGCATCGGTGACCCAATCGTAATTTTTGATCAAGTCGTCGATATTGTGTTTCAAGCTTTTCGTTAAAGCGTTGGCCTTTTCAAGATCGTGGTTTAACTTTTGGATAGATAATTGGGTGTTGTTAAGTTCTTCGTTTTTGGATTGTAAAATACTAGTCAACTCATTCATTTCCTCGTTGAGCCCCAATAAGTTGGCTTTTTCCTCTTCCAACTCGAGTTTGATGTGGGCGTTTTTCTCGGACAATTCATCTACGCTATTGGTGATTTCACCAATTTTACCAGAGCTCTCCTCAATGAGAGATATACTGGTTTTGATGGACTCTTTGAGAGTGTCTAACTCACTTTTCTTTTGCTCTGTTTCAATACTGATGTTCTGGAATTCATCCTCTTTAGAAGCGATTTCCTCCTCTTTTGCCACCACCTGATCTCTTAGTCCCGATACCTCCTTCTCCAACTGCTTTAGTTTACTGCCCTTGTCGCTGTTGAACTCCTTCATATCTTTCTCAATTCTCTTGATCTCGTCCCTGTAGACACCAGACTTCTCTTCCTCCTCCTTGATGTGTTTCTCGGTGTCTTCAACTTCAAGCTGCTTGGCCTCATAGTCTCTGACAATGATGGTGGCCTGGTTATTGTCCAACTTCCTCTGCAAGATGAGTAACTCCTGCTTACCCAAGTTGAGTTCATTCTGCAACTCTCTTGTCTGTTCACCCAATTTACTAAATTGCGCCAACTCACTTTGCACTTTCTGAAGCTGCTCGTTCAAGGTATGGACTTGGATCTGAACATTGTTGAACTTTTGCATGGTGATCAACAACGACGATGTGTTTCTTCTGGAACCACCTGAAAGATTTCCTTCAGGGTCATATATATCACCATCGAGAGTGATGGATCTGGTTCTGATTTTTGGATCAAAGGTAATGGTCTTGGCTACGTCGGGTGAGTCGCAGATGAAGGTGGTGCCAAAGATAAAATGCATAGCTTTGAGCAAATCTTTATCAAAGTCAATGAGATTGATAGCGATTTCAACCTGACCAGGACATACTGTCTTGGCGTACTCCACCACGTCATGAGACACAGATCTGGGGTGGATCTTATCCAAGGGAATGATTGTAACACGCTTTCTCAATTGACCCTTCTCAAGTAATTGAGATGCATCGTCGGAGTTCTCTACAACCACATTATATAGCCTTGCGCCAGCGCAAATCTGCAACGCCATGGCCTTACTATCTTGTCCCTGTTGGAGGTTAAACAACTGAACAGCGGTTCCTTTCACCACGGAAGGGTCGAAATTGGGATACGGTTTCAGGTACTGAAACTCGACATTACCAACTTCTCGTCTGAGATAGTCCAACTGTGTGTTGGCCTTGCTGAGTTGGTTATGCAAGGATTGTTCTTCCTGGCGGAGCTCACTGACCCTTTTCGGATCATACCCGAGTCGTACCAAATCCTCCTCTTTGGTGTTGATCTTCTTTTTGAATGCCTCCATTTCCGTTTCTAAGTGACCATATTCTTGTTTTGCGTCTTTGAGCTTGGACTTCTCTTGCTTTAGCTGCCGGCTCAAATGCTCTATCTTCATCTGCGCCAGTTTAGAGCTGGTGGTCGACTCGTTTAACCTATCTTTGACTTCCTTGAGTTGAGCCATATAACCCACAGAGCCCGACCCCTTCGTGGAGATACCAGTGGATAAACTGTTCAAGAGTTCCTCTTTGTTGCCAAACTCCCCTTTAAGTTGGATCAAGCTGGCCTTGGCATCTTTGTATGTCTTTTCGTGGTTCTTGTATAGGTCATCACTGTTATGTATGTTGCTTTCAAGGGCATCTACTTGCGATTCCAATTTTTTCAATTTCTTACGTTCATCCTTGAGATTTTCTTCTGAAATATCCTTGGCCGTGTTCAACCTAGTGATCTCCTCCGATATCTGGGTTTCGGCCTTTTCTAATTCTTTGATCTTCCCATCTTTCCTCATCTCCTGCTCTCTCTGTTGTTTAACCTGAGCCAAGTCCCTATTCAAGTTTTCGATCTCCGTCGTAATCCGATCGAGGTTATTGTTCAACCCGGACATCACAGACTCCCTCTCGTTAAAGATACGCAGGTGCTCGTCAAACCGGCGGGAGTTATCGACGTAGTTGTACGCGGCCAAAACCCGAGACAACGTTTCCAAGTCTGACTGCGTCTGTTGGTATTCCAAAAACGTTCTCTTTTGGGCCCTGAATTTTTCAAGCTTCGGCTCTATCTCTTCCTGCAACAAGTTTCTGATCTCCGTTAACTTGGCTTCTTTCTTTGCCATCGTCCGTTGTGCCTTATCCTTTCTGTCTTCAAACGTTCGCGTCCCAGCGGCCTCTTCAATCAACGAAAGAATTTCCGATGGCTTCATGTTCAAGACTTTGGTGATCTTACCTTGCATGATCAAAAAGTTGGGGTTATTTATGTTCAACTGCACTGACTGGAAGAGGTTCAACACCGTTTGCTGCTGAGCCTTGTGACCGTTGATAAGATACTTTGAAGTACCTCCAAGTATGATCTGTCGGGTGACGCTTATTTTGGGACAGTTTTCAAATCCGATGGGCGAAGACGATACTTCGGTGTTGTCGAACACGATCGTCACGCTTGCCTTCGTCACACCGGCCTGACCTCTTTTGTAGATCAAGTCCTGTAGGTTTTGGGCTCTCACAGTTGTCATAGATGCGATTCCTAGTACGAAGCAAATGGCGTCTAAAATATTCGACTTACCCGACCCGTTCAAACCGGTGATGGCGTTGAACAGCGCATCCCACCCAGAGATCACCGTACGAGTGGCGTACGACTTGAACCCATCGATGATCAATTCCTCTACCTTCATTATTGTTTTGAATCAATTATACAAATCGATGCGCGTTGTTTGTATTTGGCGTCCCCGGATAAATTTATTACAGCGCAGTGCGAGGTGAAGGCTCATTAGACGTTGATCACACTCAATTCGTATTTTCAGTCCCAACAGCCCAATTGAGGCCATTAGACCATGCCACCCCAGCCTCCATCCGAAAGCCCCAGCTTCAGGCTTATTTCTGTCAGCTTCAAAGAGGCTTCGCTCGACTCCCCTAGCTTCCGAGCCTCCGTAAACCACTTGAACGGGCAACTCCATAACCTCTCCAAATGGGCCAATGCTCTCGTTTCAGCTGCCGAAAAGCTCCCCAAGCGTGTCCGTGACCTCCAAGCTGCTGTAACGTCCTTTTCTGAGTACTTGTCTCCCAGCTTCGTAGATGACGGGGTCTTAGACCAGCATACGACCGTACCCCTCCTTAGATTAGTATCAGAAGGACACGACGAGTTATTTCGAACGTGCTTTGCATTAATGAATATCGACTCAAAGCCGGTGTTCGACAATGTCACTCAGATACAAAGTCTCCTAGAAAGTTACTTTACGTCCAAAAGCTACTTTGAATCAGCTCAGGAAAGGTACGACCAGTATCATGCCGTCTATATGTCGAATTCAAAGTTGAAACAGGCAAATATGGCTAAGGAGGACGCTTTACAGTTGTTCAGAACTCGCAGAACTTATCTCCATGCCTCGCTTGACTTGGTAATGATCATTCACGAAATCGGTATGGCCATGGACGCATACTTCATCGACATAGGTTCCTCGATCTGGAACAATACCATCAATGCAGACCGGATTTTTGGCGTTCTGAAAGCCATGAGCGAAATAACTTTCAAAGTTAAAAGAATCAAGGGATGGGCCAAAGATTATGGGAAGCTAACCACCAAGTTTAAAACCGACGCTAAGACCGCCAGAACGCAGGTGGAAGACTCAGCTACAGAGTTGTTCGAGCCATCTACACGGGACGAGGACTATGATGCCACTTTGATAAATAGTCAAACTCTTGCCGACGTGGACGAGCCTTCGTACGAGAGACACGGATACCTTTTAATGAAAACCTGGCTTAATGACTCCAACAAACCCGTCTGGGTGAAAAGATGGGCTTTCATAAAGGGCGGCGTTTTTGGTATGCTTATATTGAGCCCTTCCAAGACGTTTGTCCAGGAAACAGACAAGATTGGTGTCCTTTTAACGAGTGTCAGATATGCAGCACAGGAAGAGAGACGGTTCTGCTTCGATTTGAGAACCAGCGACCAGGTCATTACTTTGCAAGCCGAGTCGTTAATAGATCTCAAATCTTGGCTAGCAGTTTTCGAGAACGAAAAGAACAGGGTGTATTCAGAAGGAGAAGACACCCAATCCTTTAAAATTGCCAGTTCAAGGTTCCCACCGCTTATAACTGAGTTTGCATCTACCGCCGATACTTTGGTAGATAAGCAGCTAACCAACACTAAACTCCGCGACGAAGAAGGCCAGACAATTGCTTCACATACACTTTCGTCCCAGATCAAGATGAACGAAAAGTATTTCCAGAAATATTTCTACTACCAGATTCCTCTGTTCAAGCCACCATTAACTACGAGTAACACCAAAAGTGCCATTATCGCCAACTACATTGCATCATCAGCGCCTTTGCCATCTGCGTTGACTGCAAATGTTTGGGGCAGCGTAAACTGGGGGGTCTACTATATTCAAAAAGATTCTTCCTCTGTCTCCAATGTTCCTTCGTTCTCCTTAAAACCAGAGTTCCCTCTTTCGTTTCAAGATATGGAAGCTCTTCTGCTGCGTTCAAATTGTGGATCCGACCTTCTTATTGCCCAGGATGCTGAAATGAAGGCGCTTTTCGAAGGCGAAATTTCGTTGGATGAAAGCTGCTTGCTTTCCTTCAGCTGTATCTGGTCACCGAACTCCAATCAGGAGCTATGCTGTCGTTTCTTTGTCACAAACAAAAGCCTCTTGCTATCTCACACAGCGTACGGATTCAGATCCCTAGTCAAGATCGATGTACTTCGGCTTGTGGCAGTGGAATCCGTTCCGCATTCGGACTATGATGAAGTGTCACTAGACATAATCCAAGACTCCATAAAGACGAGGGTTTACTTGGAAAGAGGAGAGCTAATTAAGAAAAAGCTCCAGTTCATTATCCGCAACAACGGCTCAGATAAACCTGTATCCGTGAAACTGATCCTTCAAAAGTTGTTTGAAATAGAGAAAAAGTTTTACCATGATTTAAACCAAGAAACATCAGTACGTACAAGTGACCCAGCCTTGAACTCTCTTATCCTCGTCAATGAAGCAGTGAAGCCTAGCCTTCTCAGGCATGACTATAAGCATGAATACTACCTAAGTACTCAGAGCCTGGTACATACTCCTCCCAAGGCTCTTTTTCATGCCATGTTTGGCGACAAGTCGCCACTTCTTCTTGCCCAAATCGTAGGCGTTTGTGACGTGCCCCGGAGGCCATGGCATAGACTAGAAGATGGGAGACTTACAAAGTCGCTTCTATGCTCTTTAAAAAATGCAGGGCCCAAGGGGATGTTTTTGTGTACCCTCATAATCGAAGATATGGTGGAAAATAAGTACTACAACGTGATTATTACCAAAAAATACTTTTCTCTATTCGGTATCAAGATGAGTTACAACGCGAGGGTTACCATTGCTGAGAACAAGGACGGAAGCATTGTTTCGATCTATTCCAATCCACAGATTTACAAGAAACGCATACTTCTGTTCTTCATCAAGTTTCTTTTCAAGCGGTTCCAAGTGCTTGAGATGCATCACTTCCAGCAGGCGATTTCGGAGTTTACAAGGAAAATCGGGAAACATGGGCAGATTGGAAAAGCTATTTTTCTCTATGGTAGACTCTCTGTGCTTGACAGTCCTGTATCTCCCCAGGAAACGCCCCTTTGTCGAGTTGGATTCCACCATGTAGGTTTTGAACTCGTGATCAGACCGGCGAGTCAGTTCATAGTAGAAGTGATGGGACTCATGTTTAAAAACACAAATACTGTTCTAGGTTATGTAAGGGAACTCACTGCCCAGAGGATGTTGATACTACTCATTATGGTGTTGTCAATAATGAATCTCTTCTTAGCTGGCCGCACTACGGTATCGTATTGGTCTGCTCACCAAGCCCATACCATCACCCGCAAGCTATTTAATGAGGATCCAGAGATGCTTCAAAGAGCCATTTACCTCAAAGACCTTCGTGAAATTACTCACACCAACAACAGCAGTTCACATGTGTCCCCCTTGGTCGGCTCTTCGTTTGATAAATCGTCATTTGTCACCAACTACGCTGTAGACATGGACCAAGAGTATCTCGATGCCGATACCCGGCAAGTAGCGTTAGGCCTCAAGAAAACTTATCAGGAAATCGGTATAAAGAGACACAAGCTCTTGGTAGAGTTTAATATACTCAACGAGATGGAGAAAGAGGTGGTTAAGGGAGAGTATAGGAATTGGCTCGTTAGCGAGCTCCGCAAGTGTGAAATCGTCAGCAGTCAAGCCATATTCAAGGTGGGCAATTCTCTGGCTTCAGTTCCATCCGAGTATGATGGCTTCAAGCACCTTTACGACTATTGCAACTGTTGCAAAGACGATTTGAAGAATCTCAATCTTATATGAAGGAACCCCGGATAATGAGTGGTTGAGTTCGCGAGCGGTTCCTGAAGCCTTTTGGATTCAACAAACATGAAGTCTGTACCTTTACTTTGCAATAATCAGGATGTATATTCGTCCCTCACGTATCAGGTGCATTCCCACGATATCGACGAACATGTCTTGTATGATGTAAGTTGCATAGATCTGCTTGAGGCTCTCGATCAAATTTGCGAAACCGCCCAAGTGGGATTCGAAAAGTGGTCCCAGACTCCGATGTCTTCCCGGATAGAAGTATTAAGAAAGGCAAGTCAAATTTTGAAGTCCAGGAAAGGCGAATTGATAAGTCTCCAGTTAGAAATCGGTTTGGCTTTGTGGTTTGCGGAGCTCAATGCGGACGTACTAGTCCATCACCTAGACGAGTACATTAATCAGATGAATAACTCCTTTGGTGAAGTGTTGAGGACTCAACTGGCAGATACAGCAATTGTGGTGAATGAGCCAATCGGACCAGTTTTAGCTATAGCTCCTTGGAATGCCCCAGGCATCTTGGGCAGTAGAACTATCGCGGCTCCATTAGCCGCAGGCTGTTCTGTAATATTGAAGTCGTCAGAGTTGAGTCCCCAAATAAGTCATTTATTGATCAAGAGTTATCATGAGGCAGGTGTTCCGCGAGAAACGGTCCAGCTCGTCAACGTACGCGCTGAAGATAACAAAGCTGCCGTTGCTAGGATGATAGAACATAGATCCATCCGTAAAGTCAGCTTCACTGGATCGACCAAGACAGGTAGAGAAATAGCTGCAGTTGCGGGAATGTGCCTTAAACCTTGTATTTTGGAACTCGGGGGTAAAAACTATACGATCATAGAAAAAGATGCAGATATCGACAATGCTTTGGAAGCCAGTTTATCTGCAAGCTGGGCACACAAGGGTCAGATTTGTATGTCCACCGATAAGATATATGTGCATAAAGATATTTTCCTCGATGTTTTGAGAAAGGCCAAGGAGGTTGGCCGTAAGCTTCTTGAAAAAGAAGAGTTTGCTATACCTCAACGTAACAAAAGGTTCACCGCTATGGTTCAACATCTTATCGACGATGCATTTGCAAAGAACGCTTCTCTTGTATGTGGTGAGCGTACATCTGTTAAGAGCGACCGAAACACCCCTATAAAACCAATAGGTTTAACCGATATCACCGATGATATGAGTATTTCTACCATCGAGTCATTTGGCCCTATTGTGTGTTTTTACGAGTTTAGTGATTCTGAACAACTTGTACAGAAATTGAACAAAGAGCCATATGGTCTTAAAGCATCTATTTGGTCTAAAAATACGTTCAGGTCCCAGAAATTAGCTAGAAAGATCGAAGTAGGTGGCGTACATATCAATGCCCAGACCTTGTTCGATGATGCTACTGTTCCACATGGTGGAGTCAAGGATAGTGGCTACGGAAGGTTCAATAGCAAGTGGGGCATTCAAGAGTTTTCTTATGTCAAAGCAATTACTGTTGTTGAATAGTTAGTACCCCCTTTCACCTAGAGTGTGTGCTATATGAGCGTAAAAGGCCAAAGCATTGAAATTCGGCTTGTGCTGGAACACTGTCTGATCCACAAAAGTCCTCATTCTGTTTGTCCAGTTGATCAAATCAAGATGATCTACCTGGTCGAGTGTTCCCAAGTATTTCCCCCATTTAGCACTTTCCACACTTACTAGCCCATCATTAGCATAGCCTTTTTGTATATAATTTATTCCATTCTTTTGTAACTGATTCTCCTGCTCAATGGTATGTCGAATGATCCTCCAAGGGAGCCTGAAGATATTGAACCATTTGGGCCTGAACTGGGCCCCGTACGAAAAATATGCCACCTCTGGGTTGTCTACAACAGCCTCATTGAACTCAGTCAAAAATTTTGTAGTTAATTGGGGGATGGCTTGAGGGACGATTGTGCTGGGCTTAATGTTATCCATTACGAAGTCAGCTACTTCAGAACCTCGATGCGGCGTAGAAACAGTGGTTAAACTAGCTACTTTGAATTGTTTTGTATCTAATTTCGATACCAAATACCGGGCATCAAGACCCCCCATTGAATGGGCTATTAGATTGACCTTCACCGGTTCGTCTGATACCTGTTTGAACTGGGACTCTAGAAAATTGCCGAGGCTAGCTGCTCGCTTTTCGATAGTGCCAAATGGAGGCACTTTTCCTACAAATACCTCACACCCTATGTCTGCTAGCGTGTTTTGGATCCCCCACCAGTAGTCCACTTTGAGAAGACCATCACGAACCACTCGGCGGACGGTGGACCGGCGCCAAAAATTAGGCTTTGGAAGAAATACCAAACTGTCAAACCCTGAGAGGCCGTGGCATAAGACGAGTGGATATTTGGTGGGGGAATATTTTTGTTTAAAGTCTGCAAACTCATTTGTGTAGAACTTAGGCTTGAGTATTGGTTTATGCGTTGAACCCGAGGTAGAGTTGAACCGGGAGAGTATTGTATAGAATTTCAGGTGTTGTCGAAGAAGCATGGGAAAATCACAGTGAATTTTTACATTGGTTGCGAAAAAAATTATGTTTTTATTGAATAACAATTTCCTAACCTTATATACGGTTTTTTTCCATACAAATATTCTTGAAAAATATATACCCCTGCATGCCTACGCCTACCTATTCTGAGAATCAATGTTTACAGTACTCCACGCAGGGTTTGTCAATTGATCTTTTTGTTCCACAATCACTCTATATGAGGTCTTGATTGTACCTTCACTGACCCCTGTCTTGTCAGCGATTTTGGATGGCTGCAAGTCAGCTCCAAAAATAACATTCGCCATGTAAATTACAGTGGCAGCAATCGTGGTAGGAGATCTTCCTGCCAAAACACCAAGCTCCTTACACTTTCTAGCTATATACTCTGCCGCGTTGGTGATTTGTGTACCCAAACCCAAGTGAGAGCAGTATCTTCTGATCAAATCTTCGGCCGAAGTCTGGGTGGTTTGCATGTTATCTTCAACCAAAGAGAAGGCAGATGGGTTAATGGCATTCTTCTCTCTGATGATCCTATCCATGATTTTGAATACCTTGCCAATTTCTTTCCGAGGGACATTTGTCAAAGCCCAAATCTCCTTAAAAGTACGAGGCACTTTTGCCTTACGGCACCCTATGAATATGGAAGCAGCCATAATCGATTCTTGTGATTTACCACGTAAGGGACGCTCTTCGTACACGAGCTTGTACACTTCCTTTGCCGCATCCTGTACGATCTTGGGGAGCTGGTACCCGTCACACATCTGGGAGATTTTGGCAAAAGCTGCTGACAAAGCATTATCTTTTTTATCCACCAACGACTTACTCTGAGCTCTGCTCAACTCTCTACCTATTCTCAAACTCTCGGGTGATTGAGAAATGATGGTAGACAAGTTCTCATGGTCCAAGAGGGGGTTTCCAGCATCACCCACACGGCTAGGATCGTCACCATTTTGGTCATCGTTACTGAACGTTCTCCATTCGGATCTCGTATCAACTACCCTGTCACTTAAGACAAGCCCACAACTACCACAAACAATATCTCCTTCGCTAAATCTTTCTATCAAGTCGGGAGGATAAATCTTACAGTCGGGACATACAAGGGTGATGTTAAGATTTGGACCTGTGAATGGTTCCTCAGGGGAAGCTGTATCGACCGACATAACGACTTTCTTCTTACCAAGACAGCTACTCTTTATCAGTTAAGAAAAGGGTAGTGAGTGTGAATCGATGGACTGGGTCACTTGTATCGATATCTAGACGGCTTTCTATATGGATGCTGTCTATCACCAGGAGGTTGGGTAGAAGGGTGTTGATGAAGATAGAAATTTTTTAACTGAGGATTTATGAGCTTTGTGCGGTGCGAGCCAGAGTCGTGTGCGTAGATAAGATACAAGACAGGAGAGAGATAGAGGATGGAAGAAGTGTGTTGGATACGTATTAGTGAGCACTCCCACAAGCCCTATTGGGGTCTATGTCTTCGTACGATGTGCTTAGTAATCTGGCAGTCTATTGTACTATAGTCTAACTCATTTTTGCTTCTTTCTCAAAGATTTGTCATCATCAGCTTTTCTCTTTGTGCTTTCGCCCTCAACCTCCTCGTCCTCATCCTCATCCTCGTCTTCATCTTCCTCCAAGTCTAACTCCTCAGGGTCGGACGTATCATCATCCTCGTCTGCCCCGGGCAAGGCTTCAGTGTAATACTTTACAGAATATGGGAACAAATCATCGATGATCAACCGGGTCAAGTCCTCTCCATTTCTGAATTCCTTTCCTGGCTTTTCTCCCGTCCATGCAAACCACGCAAAGAATGATTTCATCCCCAATCTATAATTCTTTTTATCCTCTTTGGTTAAGTCTTTACCTTTATGCTGCTTGATCAAATGCGGGTTGATTGCATTCAATTCCTTTGGCCATTGCACATCGACGACCTTCGATGTAATGGTTTCTTCTCCATCCTCAATGACTACTTCAAAGTCTTTTGTCACCGTCTGACTAGGCACCAAATCTTGGTCGTTTTCAAAAACAATGGTGATACTGAAATCCTTTGGGTTCTTCAATTCTAGGCCATCATCGCTGACCTTATAATGAACATAGATATCCTTGATGGACTCCAAATACTTCAAGTCTTCCACACTTATATAGTCGGAAAAATCATCGTTTTCTGCAAGAATAATGTACCAAAATTTGGGGATATTAACAAGTATCTCTCTTCTAGAGGCAAAAATTCCCTGAGTCTTTTTGATTCTGTATATCTCAGCATCTCTCTCTGCCTTGTCCATCTCTTTCTCACATTCGGCCAACTGTAAGAGATTTTTTTCTATTATTTTGGCTTCTTCGTCTGGCATTTTGATACTGAAAAAATTACAATTTACGTTCGCGAATCAGTTAATGGATGCGAAAGATGGCAATACAATGAAATGTACTATTCTAATATACTTACACTATCTTCTAATTCTTCTGCTCATGTCTGGTAACTTGACAGGTGCCTTCAAAGAAGCCAACTTGGAGGTAGCCATCTGTGCCTTTGGAATAGACAAAGCTTCAGCCTGGCCTACAGTTGGAGGCTTCACGTTTGCACCCATAATTCTACACAAGTTGACCAATTTATTCGGCTTTAAATTCAACTCATACGATAAAGGCTGAAGCTCAATCAAAAAGTTGTCAATGTGGAATATTATAGCCAAAATATAACACAATAGTTTGTCTTCGCTATGTGGATCGAAGAAGAATGATCTGTCCTTTGTTCTTCCAAATTTTCCAGATTTGTTAATGGTGAAAGTGTGCAAGATATTGTTGATTAAGAATTCAGAAGGCTGATGCTTGAACTTAGTTAATAAAGTAGCTTTATCTTTGACTCTTCTGTTGTGGTAAATTCCCAATAAGATAGACAAATAGTAGAGTAATTTGCCCTTTGAATCCTCACGAACATCAATATGCTGTTGAAGGTAGTTGGAGTTCGTAAAAGGGAACAACTCCAACTTCTTCTCGCTGTTTGGCTCTTCCAAAAGACTGCTGATTCTGATATTGTTCCAGTCATCAATGGGTATGATGCTCTCGATAGGGTAGATGTCTTCAGAATTAGTAGCTTCCAAGTTTATTTGAGGAGTTGGTCTCAAGTCGCTCGAACTCTTTTCCATTTGCTGTTTAGTAGGTAAGTCTTGAGTCGAGTGCTTGACGGAATCGATGATATCCAATTCAACATCTTGCAACTTCTCAGAGTCGATCCTGTTTCTTTCGAGATTACTGATAGCAGACTTGGCCTTTTTAGTTCCGAAAGCTTCACCCAAAGCGTTTCTTTGTAAGTTGTTCCTGATTCCGACTTGTTTGATTTTAGGACCAGTGTACTGTCTTTTGCTCTTACTTATGACTCTTCCATTCAACATAGGGGCTTCATATAATTCCACAGATTTGGTGCTAGGATCGTAAACAGCTACCGTGTATGCGTTTTGGGCCTCGTCCTGCTGGCTTGCTGCAGTGTATTCTAAGGAATCACTTTCTGCATGGAGCTCAAATTGGTCTTTGGACTTGTGTTTGAAAAGATCGAAATGTGTATCGGAGGCCACATTAAGCCCGTTGAAGAAAGATCCCACAACAACCAGAGGGCCTTCAGAGTACGACTTGATATCGACTTCCGTGTATTTATCTTCAGCTTTTCTTTTAGATCCCATGTTAGATACTATCTCATCTGAAAAAATTTGTGTCGCGCAGATATAGTCTCATCGCTTTTGGAGGGCTTGCAGACCATGGATGAGATAAAGCATGGCGAAAAAAGTCATTATGAAGTACTAGGACTTTCTATAACTTGCAGTGATATAGACATAAAGGCAGCCTACAAGGCCAAATTATTGGCTAACCATCCAGACAAATCGGGGAATGAAGTCAAAAATACTGAGATCAACCGTATTCAAACAGCATATAAAGTGCTCATCAGTAGAGAATTGAGACACGAATATGACGAGAATCTCGATAAGTTTACACAGACCCAAGGTCTTCTCTTGACCGGGGATGGGCTCGACATATTCAACTTGGAGGACTTTGAGGAGGTCGAAGATATTTTCTATAAACTGTGTCCTAGGTGTTCGAGCAGCAGAGCTATGAGACTAAGTGATGAGGATTTGGTTAACGGCAGTAGTGATGGCGACGGCAACTTCGAGGTGATTGTACAATGCAGCGATTGCAGTCTTTGGATTAGGGTACAGTATTCAGAAGCCTCAGATGAAGAGTGACTAAAGAATGATAGATAATGATAGACTAGATTAATGATAATGAAGATGATATTTCTATGTACAAATGAAAAGTTATATAAGATTGAGACTACAAGGTTTCATTACTCCTTATACCTCCAAATTCTTTCAGCCTCATGAACAGCATTCAAGGCTTTTCCCATGGCTTTCAAGTCTGTCATGAGATTAACATGGCCCATTATGGTTGCAAATTTACCCACAACCTGGCCGGTTTTTGTCTCCGGATTATACACATTGAACCCTCTTCTTTCAGGCATTAACCATTTTTGGTGTACAACTCCGTCACCATGGCCGTAGAAAAAGTCATAGTAATCTCCATTCTTGATATCCTGCTCGCTGTCGACGTGTGACCCTCTCACAGAGGGAACGGTGTTACCGTAAACGATAGCCATAGGAGGGTACTTCCCTTCTAGCTTAGGGTTGTACTCGAGATCTTCTATAAATTTCTTGGCCTTTTTCAATGAATCAGCAAGATACTCATATGCTTGCTCGAATGTAACGCTGTAACCATCATCTTCATCCAGTGAGCCTGGGGACAAGGCATCTTTCTCGGGAAGGTCAAAGCATTCAAGTCTGGGGGACCTAGA
Source organism: Yamadazyma sp. yHMH685 (assembly GCA_030571055.1). NCBI lineage: Eukaryota > Fungi > Ascomycota > Pichiomycetes > Serinales > Debaryomycetaceae > Yamadazyma > Yamadazyma sp. yHMH685. The sequence goes on from JAJLXC010000002.1 coordinate 1,238,965, forward strand.
TAATGGCGACAAGGACCTCACTCTGATGGATTTAAACCTGCTGCTAATGGAAGACAACGAAGATCCCATCATGGTCAGTTTCTTCTCAAGCCTTGTTTTGGCAACCAACGGGTTCAAATTGTACTCCACCCAAGTATCTGGGTTAAAGAGGTCAAGAATGTACGGCTCGTTTGTTTTCGAGTTGTAGAACACCTTACCACTCAAGGGTAAGAAATTGAAAGAGGATCTCATCAAAAAATTAGCTTCAGCAGTGAGGATTTTGTCCAGGAACAACACGGACTCTCCAGTTCTTATAGGACCTAGGATATTGAGACACTCGCTTGGAACACCCACGTAGATCACCGACCTGAAAAGTTTAGGGTTCTTGTTAACCGTGCTATGAGTGATCAATCCACCCATCGAATGACATATCACCAATGTGGGTTCCCCTGTTTCATCATATATTTGTTGTAAAAACTGCTCGAGTTGTTTCGAAACATGTTCTCCGCTAAGTCTCCAGTCATATCCAAATTCTTTAACATTCGTTTTTGGATTGTTTGAGAGCTTCTTTATGAGACTTTTACACAAGTCAATGGGACCAATATTTTTCAATACACCATCCGGGTAGAGAAGATTAACAGCATCAAGCTCATCTTCTGGGGTAGGGCCTAGAAGAAGGTTGATTTTCCGCAAGTTGAAACCAGCTTTTATAGGTATCCATACACGTTTGTGAGTTTTTGCATCCCTCAACACAGATCCTCTGTAGCCTCCTAGGACAACAATATTACCTGAAATCCGCTGGTAAATTGATTCGTAGTCTTCGAGAATTTTGGGGTTGTTCACGTGAGGTAGGAACTCGTTATATTTGACTGCGAGAGAGTGTCTTACTGCCCGAAACCTCACATCGTCTCTCCCCTTAAATTTCTTGAAATACTCTGCTTCATTAATCGTATTCAAAGACTCCTGGCGAGAAAGTTTCAACCTAAAATCCTCGGTGATTTCTTCGTGATCATTGTTACTATTGAACCAGTTAAAGTTTGGAAATTTTAGGTGCACCTGATTATAAAAATTTGACTTCATCGAAGTGAACGTACTACCGAAGGGTAGCTGAAATGCAAAGATTTTCCTCGTGGATTCGTTCCCCATAGAATCACCACCAACTAACGAATCTGCGTCGCTCCGTGATATGGTTTTGGTATGCCTGGGGTGTGCCGCAAGATCGTGATCCATAAGTTCCACAATTCCATCATCGTCATCAGAGTCGAGGCTATCCGGTTCATTAGGAGAAGAATGGGAAGAGTAGTCGGAATCTTTCAGCAATGTATTGGAGGTTGGTGTTAAATTGGAGTCCCCAGGTGCAACTTGGGGCGTTTCTTCGAGCCGCGGCCCGCCACTGGCCTCAGGCGAGGCCAGCTCTAAATTTAGTGCCGGAGGTTTGTGCTTTTGCAGCCTTTCTGAGTATGCCAGGGACTGGGGTGAGCTTAGGGATGCATGAGCGCTTGATGTGGGATGGCTCATGTTGAAAGAAAAGTATACGTAACTGAAAGTTAAAGATCAAATTTCGCAACCCGATTTGGCCGGATGAGCATAGCCAGGAAGACTCAGTGCAAGGGGGGAATTTCAGAAACGGGTGAGAAAGAATATAGTGGTTTAAGGGTAGAGGATTAAGAAAATGTACCAGATCATCTTGATTGGGGCCTATAATTTGTATGGAGCTGTTATCATGGGACTGGCTAAAGTAAAGCGATGAGTGACGTCTAGGGCTCAACACCATAGATAGCAGAGGAAAAGAGTGGTTATACAAAAGGCAGCATGGATACAAGCGTTTTAAGTGGGGGAGGCGGGAAAGGTAACCCAGCACAATAGTGGGGATAAGCAAGCTACTTCCCTTTAATCTATTTTGAGAACCCATTGTTACAAGGCTTTGGACTGCCTGTCAACTTTAAAGATCGGACAAAATATTGCCGGGGAGCCGAGCCGATCACGTGAACCCTCGTATAAAATAACCCCACTTCGCTACCCTTTAATTGAGTGCGTGAATAAAGGGAGGCTCAAGAACTATTAATAGTAGCTATCAAAGTTCAGGGCTTAGGCCCTTTACATTCCTCATACCTCTCAAAACTGATCTTCAACACACAACTTAGAAAAACAACTTAAAAACACAACTTAAAAACACAACTTAAAAACAGAGGCGGTCAGTTGCTATCAGCATCAACCCGTAGTGGGGCACTACCAGTAGTTTTCACCTGTAAAGAACGTTGCCAAGCATGAGCCACACACTACAGGTTAGACCCTTCTCCGTTGTATGTTAGACCCACCCTACGCGTTACCTGTCAAATAAGGCCAAATTTATACACGTGTGGGACCCAAGCTGTAAACCAATTAATCTTGCGTATTTTGCACCCATATTGCACGTTTACAATCCCATTCACAACGAGGCAAACCTGCAAAAATTTCTGGCATTATTTTCCTGCTGGAAAGGCAACTGCAAACGTGTCATATCATGTACATGTTCAAAGCTTATCTCAAGAGGTATAAATACCTCAACGGCTGTGCAAAACTTGAAGGGCTTTAAACTCCTCAGGACTTCTCAGGTCAAACATAATTCCTACATATACTGGCTGCGAACACTATACTTCATCTTATGGTAATCCTGCTTTTTTTCCTCCTTGCAGTGGTATGTGCCTACCCCATAAGCATCAGCTTGGAACAGGCTCTCAAGTTCCAAATCATTTCCTCGAACGTTAGAACTGATACGAAATGGCGTTTTTATCACGAGCACCGTTGGTCAGAGCGGGTTCCTGAGCTCGTGGACAGACTCCACCGCCATTCGATAGGTCTTCCTACCATCATTGGAATGCAGGAATTGAAAAACAACCAGCTTCTTGACGTACAACAAAGACTAAACAGCCTTACACCAGAACAGGACTGGGAATACTACGGCGTAGGCCGCGATAATGGCGCCACAAAGGGAGAGTATGCACCAATCTTGTACCGTTCCAACCAGTGGGAAATAGTGAATAGTACTACAAGTTGGCTTAGTACGACCCCCGAGAAGCCATCACGAAGCTGGGGGGCAGCAAATATTCGTATTGTAACTATTGCCACTCTTATCAATAAAGAAACTGGTGTTGGAATCAATATGTTAAACACTCACTACGACCACATCAGTGAGCTTGCAAGAGGGAAATCGTCAGAGTTGATCGTTGGCTGGATTAAGGATATTCCGAACGATTACCAAACGTTCTTGTCCGGAGATTTCAACTCTATTTCATCGGATGCTTCGTACCAGACGTTGATCAAAGATCTAAGTGATACAAGACAGGTCTCTCTTGTTAAGAATAATTTGATGGAAACTTACACTGGTTTCGAACCGCTGGACCAGCAGTCGGTGATCGATTTCATTTGGAGTGCCGGCAGTAAGACGGAGGTGACTTGGTACGACGTGGTGGATACCTGGACAGAGGATGGATTCAGGTTCTCAGACCATCGCCCTGTCATCGCGCAGGTCGAGGTGAGGTAATGTAGTGTATTTTATGTTATGTATTAGTAAAGGTAATATAGGTAATTGGCAGTAAAGTGCATAGGATGGATAGGGAGGGATAATCGAGGTCTTTTTGGCCGCTCTTAAGGGGATCATATGAACACTTGATAATGAGTAGCTCTCAGTGATAAGGGACATGCATTGACAAAATCTCCAATAGTCGATAGAGAGCAAGAGAGGATCCAGGAAATGACACAACACTTGATGCACATAAGTAATAGTTCTTCAATAGAAATCGATATTGCCAGTGCCCGTTTCCAAATCAGCACTGCATAGCGTTAAATTTTGTCCTCGGCAATGGGGAGCCACTGAAATAGCTCCCCTATAAGCTATCGAATGCACATCTCTTCACAATCTGTAACCGGTTCAACTCTCTGGCCCAATAGCATCACCGCTATTTTTCGCAGCCATTACATAAGCACTATCATTACCCCATGTCACGTGCAGACTTCTCATCCCGATGCTGCGAATCAAACCGCTTTCATTCTTGATTAAATAACTAACACTTTATTTTAACATGGCTCCCCACGCTCTTGCTCAGCCTTCTAGTACCAACGGTCTGGCCCCTGCCAGTGTTGGAGGCTCCATCAGCGATGCTCAGCCTGGAGTCCTTGCAGCCGTCCGCCAAAACCCCTTCGACGTAGCTGTCGACCCAGCTTTGGTTAAAGGCTCTATCTACGCTTCGATTGTTACTATTATCAACCAAACCGTCTTTGCCTCGCTGTCCCAGATTTTAAGCAGTGACACAGTCGCCGGTACTGGATCCTCCGACGCCTACCTCCAACTCTGGACCAAAGCGTACCAGCGTCGTAATCTGCTTGGTGTAACTCCATTTTTCCACCGTTTCGAAATACGTTCTGGTGCTGGTTCTGCTCTTGCAGGCTTTGTTTCCAACAAACTTTCCAGCGGTAGTGCTGACTCTGACTCTGTATCTGTGGTCACAGACTCGCCCGGGTTCGGCCGTCTCGCTAGTGGTATCCCTAGGGATCGCTTCCCAGTGGCTCTCGCTGTTTCTGCTGCCGATGTAGATAGCTCAACACGTGCTCTTACTGCAAGCTACGACTCTGCTGTTGCAGCCGCCCGCCGTGTTGGGGCTCCAGCACTTGTGCCGGTGGATGTATCTGACGCTGTTGAAAACCAGCACCTTACTGTTGTTTCACACTTCATCGCTGCTATCAGTGGACATCCAGCTGCAGTTATTTTCGACGGTGTCGACGGAGCTAAAACCTTCCGCCGTTATACCGACGTGCTCTCTATTGAACAAGTCGGTGAATTGTTTCAGAAATTGATTGAGGGAACCGATGTGTCGGGCCTCGAGAGTAATACTGAGATCGTTCGTTACGCATTAGGAAAGTTGGCTGCAATCTCAGGAATCGAGTATGCCCCCTTTGTCTATCACGGTCATTCCCAGCCAGATAGTGTGTTTGTAGTGTTCGGAGGCAGTGAGGCCTCATCCATTACACGTGTAGTCAAACGTGCTGCTGAATCTTCTCGTGTTGGTGTTATTCAAGTACGGATTCCAGTGCCATTTTTGTCTGACGACTTTGTGGCTGCTATCCCATCTCTGACCCTGAAATTAGTTGTGGTAGGTGCTGCTCGTGCAATCAAAGCTGAGATCGTCGCTGCATTGTTCGCCGCTGGTGCCCATGGCCGCTTAGCTGTCAACGAGTTCGTTGCACCTGCGGATTTTGCATGGACTCCTATCACTGTCACCAAGGTCTTGCACGATTATGCTACTGGTATCGACCCACGTAGTGCTTTACGTGAAACCGTCGCTGCTGACCTTCTCACTCCATCTCCTATCACTGCCGCTACTGCTCCTGCTGGTACTTTTGTAATTTGGGGTAGTGACAGAGGTGAATTTGAAGCTTCGGCTCAAAAATTGGCTTTTGCCTTGTCTTTAGATGACACTAAAAACATCACTCTCCGTACCAAGTTTGATAACTCGCGTGCAGGGGGATTATTTCAAACCCAGATCGTGTCTACTACTGCAACTGCTTCGGCCGATGAAGTGGATAGTGCTGATGTAGTTATCGTAGAAGATGCTGCCGTGTTGCGTGAATACGATGTTGCCGCTACTGCTCAGCCTGGTGCCACAATCCTCATTGGTAACAGAAAGAAGTATGACCAGGATGGTTTCATTGATACGTTGCCTTCGGATTTCAAGAGAACTGCCGCTCAAAACAACAACAGTATCGTAGCCATCGATTTGTCATCCTTGGATGACTTGACCGAATTGAAGGATTCCACCAAGGGGTTTTCCAATGAATTTTTGATCCAGTACGCTTTCTGGCTGATTACTTTACCTGAACTTGATGGGTTCATTGTCAACAAGTTATTGCAGGCAAACGGTAGCGGATTCGAATTGTTAGGAGCAGTATTGGATAAGTTTATTACAACTGTTCGTGAAAACGGTTCTTTGAAGTCAATTCCCGTGGCTGACTCATGGAGAGAGTTGGAAAACGACGAAGACTACGTTCGTTTACCATTCTTCCCAGTAGAGACATCTCTTATGCCTAACCCTCGTAACAGTCTGCAAATTCCCGAAGAATCACGCCATTCGAACTACATTGACTTAGCAAAGAAGTTGACATTTAAGGAAGCGTACCAGACTACTTCCGACTTGAGACCAGATCTACCAGTCAAGAACTACGTAGTAAAAGTCCAAGAGAACATCAGATTGACTCCACAGGAGTACTCTAGAAACATTTTCCACATTGAATTCGATGTTTCTGGCACTGGTTTGACTTATGATATCGGTGAAGCTTTGGGTATCCATGGGCGCAATCACCCTGACGATGTTGAAGGTTTTATCGAATTTTATGACCTCGACGGGGACTCTGTTGTCGAAATCTCCAATAAGGATCAGCCTCAAATCTTGGAAGTTAGATCCGTTAGACAATCCTTGGCTGAAACACTTGACTTTTTGGGTAAACCACCAAAGAGGTTCTACGAAGCGTTGGCTGAGTATGCAACTGATGATAAAGAAAAAGAAGCGTTGACCAAGTTGGCAGGAAGCGAGGGTGCAGCTGATTTGAAAAAGAGACAGGAAATAGATTTTAGCACCTACTGGGATGTCTTGGAAGAGTTCGAGAGTTGTAGACCTCCATTCCAAGAATTGGTTAAAATCATTGCTCCTTTGAAGAGGAGAGAGTACTCTATTGCCTCCTCTCAGAGGATTCACGAGAACTCCGTCCATTTGTTGGTTGTTGTTGTTGACTGGTCCGATTCCAAGGGTAGAAAGAGATGGGGTCACTGTTCCAAATACTTGAGTGATTTGAACATTGGTGACGAATTGGTTGTAAGTGTTAAACCATCGGTCATGAAGCTACCACCATCATCTACCCAGCCAATAATTATGTCTGGGTTGGGTACTGGTTTGGCACCATTCAAGGCCTTTATCGAGGAAAAGATCTGGCAGCAAGAACAAGGTATGGAAATTGGGGAAATTTATTTGTTTATGGGTTCGAGACACAAAAAGGAGGAATACCTTTATGGTGAGTTATGGGAAGCTTATAAGGATGCTGGTATTTTGACACACATTGGTGCTGCTTTTTCCAGAGATCAACCTCAAAAGATTTATATTCAAGACAAGATCAGAGACAAGATTGAGGATTTGACTGATGCTATTGTTGCCAAGGAAGGTGCTTTCTACTTATGTGGACCTACCTGGCCTGTTCCTGATATCACTGCATGTCTTGAGGATGTTCTTAAAAACGGTGCTGCCAAGAGAGGTGAGGTGATTTCCGACCTCACTAAGGCCATCGAGGATATGAAAGAAGAAGGTAGATATATTTTAGAAGTTTATTAGTTCAACTCAGATATCTAGACTGTTAGATCGGAGTTTGAATATATTTATTAGACGTTTCATCAGAGTGTAGTTGGAATGCAAGCGAGGATGAATAACAATTTCTATTGGTCGCTTCCAACCTGAGAGTACTCGTTTTCATGAATTCACGATAATATGATATCCTATAAATAATACACATGTGGGACAGAGACCCAAAGAGTCATAAAGTCATGATAGACGTAAATAAATATCAGTGTTGAACTGAATATTAACCACATCAGTTGTTGTCTAATTCAAAAGTAGGAGCAAAATCGCCATTACTTAATTGCACTCCGGACGAAAAAGAATCAAGCTTACTAGACTCACCATCTTCTTTTAGTGTTTCAGAATCATTATTGGATGAAACGGCCGTATCTTGTGGTTTCATGATTGGTGACGTCTGAGCGGACTCAACCTTGGCCTGCAAGTCATTAATTTCTGCTTTCAATTTACTAACTTCTTTTTCAAACCGTTTGCCAAAAACGTCAATGTAGTAGGTAGCACCATTATAGCCGGACCAGATAAAAACAAAAGTTACAAAAGTTCCACACAAGTGCTTGTACTTGAACCAAATAGGACATGGAAGCATGGCAATTATTTGGTAGAAGAACTGAATCATTGTAAATGCTGTCACCAGCATCCAACTATAGGGCATCGAGTTAACAAAACGGCCTAAAGCGGTTTCCTTGTTCTTCTTACGTAAGAAAGTGAAGGAGGTGACCCGGCCGTTTTCAATCTCCTTCTTTTTACGGATGGTAATGAAGTAATGGTAACTCACTTGCCAGATAGTATAGTACACAGAAGTGATAATAATTCCGTAAACAAAATTCCAATCGCTTATTCTAGTGATAGCTGGGAACCTTTCCTGGACAAACTCTTCGGGCATTTCATGCACCATGACAAATACAGTGATGGGAGGCATCACGTGGATGAAGGAGCTAGTAGTCTTCTCAATGGAGTGCAACACCAAGGAGTTCCGCCACGTGATGACTGCAAAAGAAAGGGTTCCAAGTGATAGAGAGAACACAGAAACAAACAAGGACTTGGAGTCTGGCTTGTACCAGATAAAAATCATCAAGAGCAAATTGACGTAGTAGCACAAATCGGCCAAATAGTACTGGAAGGATTGTTTGAAGTAGGAGTAGAACCTTATAGGCATCAACAAACAAAACAAAACGGAATGAAAGATGTGGAAGTATGTGGGGTACTTTCCAATGACGAAACCACCAGCTGCAATTGCAAAAACCGCCAATGCGTAGAAAAGCTTTTCAGTGCTGGAACTTTCCAAGTTTTCATGAATCTTAGCGTCGAACTTGGCTAATCTTTGATTCAAAAGGTCTTGAAGCTTTTTCAAATCTCTGGTCAGGTTAGGGTCGATTTTAAACTTATTCAATCGTTCTCTAGTTTTAGTCTTCATATCGTTAAACTTTCTTCTGGTGGAATCTCCCACTTGGTCGAGCCCGACTCCGAAGTCAAAATCCTGTAGGTACAATAGTTTATTGAGATCTATGAAACTTAAGGATGACGAGGAGTCGCTCCTCTTTAGTGTGTACTCGTAGTCATCGGGATTGAAGTCTTGGGCCGAATTCAAGCTGGCCTTGGCTATCTCGTCGATAGCGGTATCATCAATGGCAGAATCCATCTTATCAGGGACAAAATCAGAGAGGCTATTACGGAGTTCGTTCAATGATCGTTCGCTCACTGAACTAGATGATGATTTACTGCCTCGCTTGTTGATAGGGATTTTGTTGCGCATGAGATCGAAAAATCAACTGGTTACTGATGGGAACCAGGAAAGCAGTTGGATGGCGTTAAGGTAAGTATGTTTAAGGATAAAGAAAATGACAGAGATGTTTTTACATAGAGATCAGTCTACGCGGCTGTATATAAGCTTGGTCAGGCTTGCACGTGTGGTTTAATCACACCCAATTAGCTCTAGCTGTCGCGCGATGATCCACGTTTAAGGGGATCAATATTAGTAGTGTAGAGGAGTACTTAGACGCTGTGAGCTGAAGCTTTGTTACTACGGGGAGCACTCGACTATCTGTAGGAGCTGGGTTAATATGATCAATAGCATTTTATTTAAATCTTGAATATTATAGAGGGATCATTGCATAAATTAGTGTCGTATTAGACAGGAGGTACAGACAGGAATGAAACATTGAAATCGCTTTGTCTGTACCTAAGATTTATTAGACCCGGGGCTGTTAACTGTGGCCTTCGGATTCGGTACAGCACTAGGAACCAACTACTTTTGGACCAGTTGGAAGCTTAATAGTGAACACCCGTCGACTTCTTTTTGGCTGCAAATTCGAGCATTATCTGCACCCCTTTTGGACCTACCAACCCTATCGATATTATTAAAGGGGGTGATAAGTCTTCTAATTGCCAACAAGGTCGACTACTCTCATAAGTATGATTCACAATTTATTTTGTTCTGGAGAATCTGGCTCAACTACAAAAATCCAGAGTCTCTATTTTAAGGGTGTACACAATAACAGAACGAAACGCCCGAATGAGGTATCGTTTCTTTCCCATTATAAAGGGTCAAACTCGTATCTAGTCCCGTAAGTGCGTTCTTCATGAAACCAGCTCTAGCCAATGGTGAAGACAACTTTCATGCTAAGCAGATGTGAGCAACCCATTCCATTGATATAGTTCCAATTTTATAGCTGCCCACTGAGATAAGAAGCACTCAAAATACGAAGCTCCCTTTCTTCCAACGTTCCGGCCTTCGCCAGCATGGCGGTTGTTGGCCGGCTGTAGCTGTTGCTGATTCGGCTATGGTTTTCATTTTCAGTATCACCAATATCGCATCTTGGATCAAGGAAATGTCAGAGGAATTGCTATAGCAACTGCTCATTGACAGTCCGTGAATCGAACTGGAACTGGTACTACCTCGTAGCCAATTAATTAAACGGTTGTCGTGCTCGGTACAGGATCGCGTACACTTTATTACAAGTCCGAATGTGGAGATTGCAATTAATTGAGAATCTAATCTAACCAACGATGACAGAATCTGAAGGACTTTTGAATGAAAACACTGAAAGAAGCATTGCCCTTGAGGATTCAGAGGTGAAGAATAAGAATTACAAAATCAGAAACTTGTTGGCGTTCAATTTCTCTGGGTTCTGTGCTATTGCATTTGTAATTTTCTTGACTTCGTCACAACCATTTTATATTACCCAGGTGCTAGAAATCGATAATACAAAGATAGGGAAAATCATCGGAGTGCTCGGAGTAGCAGATGAACTTACATGTATAATATCGTCTCCATTAATTGGCTCATTAAATGACAGACTTGCCCACTTAAATTTGTGGTTTGGTGATACAAAGTTGGTGGTCCTCATTGGGTTTATCAGTATTTTCATATCCTTCTACTTGTATGGATTTGTGCCATTCACATCCTGGCCTCAATTGGTCTTTCCTAGGATCATATTTGCTCTTGGAGTAACTAGCTGTATGAGCATGATTCCGGTGTTGTTACACCAGTTGATATTCTCAGACTTCAAGTTTTCAAGTATATTCTTTTGGAGAAAGCACGAGCAATCAACTGTTAGTAACGTTGGAAAAAACGGCCGATACTCGGCTCTCATTGGGGTATCCACAGGACTAGGTGCAGTTTTCTCTGTAGCATTTTTCCTTTCTTTACCGGTAAGATTACTGGCGAGCTTTGATATCTCGCAGAAGGAAGCATTACAGTTGTCATTCAAATTAATCGGGTCTTTGTCCTTCGTCGTGGCGATACTCTTGTTCGTGTTCATATATAAGGCTGATAACCTGCAAGCAATGCGCCCAAGCTATTTCAAGCTCTTGGAGACAGGATTCCAGAAAGTCAAAGTAAGCCCTTCAGTGCAAATAGCCTGTATCGGTGGGTGGGTTGCCAGAGCAACATCTGTTCTTATAGCCGTATTCATTCCTTTGTTTGTGTACAACTTCTACTTCAAATCTGGAATTTGTGACAATGATGGCTTACCAGCGAAAGTTAACTGCTACGAGGGCTACACTTTTGCAGCCATTTTGACAGGAGTGGCACAAACCATTTCACTTGTAGCATCTCCATTCTGGGGTATAGTGGTCGATAAGTTTGGTAAAAAGCACTCATTGGTATTGGCATCAACCATTGGCGTGTTAGGGAATTGGGCGATCTGTGTGTTGAATATCTCTGATCCCAGAAATGTCACGACGTTTATATTAGTGAGTATAATTGGTATTTCACAGATCGGGACTGTGATCACAAGTATGAGTATTATATCATCCGAGAACGACTCGGTAGGGAGTATTAGTGGTTTATACAACTTATTCGGAGGGGCTGGAATTTTGATTTTGAGCCAGGTTGGAGGTGTGTGGAGTGATTCATGGATTTTGGCACCATTCTTCCTCGTGGGATTATTTGACGCCATTCTTGTAGCTGCTGCAATATACCCCCGGACTACTCTTTCTTTATAGGTGATCAATAGATATTAATGAATACAGTATGTATGAAAAATATAACCATCAAGGGACGGAGGATTTTGTTCGAAGGATCTCAACAAACGTAAATCATAAACGCAGAAAGTACTTCAAAAACAAAGGTTTTATTGAATGTGAAGTAGTCTACTCGATTCATGAATCCGAAATGCACACTACGTGGTTGAATGTTTACTACATTTAGTATACGGAATCTGCCAATTATCTGAAATAACAGAGGACGGCAGATAAATCGCAGAGTTTACCATCCTACGAAGCACCAGGTGAGCTGGATTGAAACAATCAACAAGTTGACACTTGAGTACCTCCCAGTTACCGAAGTATGTTCCTGCCCGACTGAGTGAAATGCGATATATTCTTTTGCATCAAACAATGAGACTTGAGGAGATTCTAGACGAAGGGCAACTAGCAGACTACAATGCCTTGACTGTCCCTCCAGACACTTACACAGACACTACATTCTCCCCTGTAGAAGGAGGCAAGACAACTTTGGTGTTGAAGGAGACCAATTGTGATGGAGATGTATTGTTAACCCACTCGTATTTGGTAGATGAAAGTGCTATTTTAAAGATGGCACAGCATTTTTGCGAGATTGCATGCTTCCACGGATCGGAGGCCAAAATAGAGGATATGGTGGAAGCTATTCATAAGAAAACTCAAGAACTATGGGGAAAGAGATAGCGGGAGTTGACTAATCTTGAATACGATGTCCTAGATACCTAGAGATGCTTGAGATAAGAACATTTGCATCCGAGCTCGGCAATAAAACAATTGCGAAAATACCTCTTCAAAGAGTTGGGCCACAAGCGATGTAGGGTTGGTCTGGAACTGCAGAACTGGTTCAATTTTTGCACGTGAAACAGATTCTGTATTTGTGTGAAGAGATCACCTATAAACAAGTTGCAAACGTTGAGGGTATTATGCGAAAAGCTTCTAGTCATTGTTAAACTTCAAACGAAAATGTCAAGGAATATACGAGGCTAGATAGACAAAACTTCACATATATAAATGTATGTAGTAAAGAGAGTTAATGTTTCAATAGGTCAACACCTAGAATATCGGCAACAGTTTTTCCTGCCGCAACTACGTCCTCATCGGTGTATCTTCTTCCGCTCAATTGCAAGCCGATTGGAGCACCAACAAACTCTTTAGGATCATAGGAGCTTAATTCTAACTCTTCCAATGGGCTTCTAAATTTGTAGTCTTTGAAAGATTCATCCCACTGATCCAACTCAGGATCCTGGAACAAACCTGTTTGAAATACCAAAGTGGGGAAGTCCAAGATGTTGAACAAAGAAGTGTACGACCAGTTATAGATTTCCCTAGGCTTAGGAGCAACATTACTGTACGTTGGACTGATGATCATGTCAATATTCTCTTTGATCAAGAACTCAGTATACTCTTGTCTCAACTCATTCCTGATGTAGTTCAAGTCTCTGTTTTCAGTAACGGATAAGCCTTTAGAACCCTCACCATAGTTCAAATAGTTTTTGGTTAATCTAACCACCGGTTCCCCAGACCTCCGAAAGCATGACCTGGTAGCGTTGTTTCCATCCGCCGTATACATCTTGTGGACAGTTTCATAAGCCTGTTGAGACTTGATTGGTTTGAACTCAACAACGTTGACACCTGCCGCCTTTAACTTTGCAGCCGTTTCTTTCAAGCCCCTTGCAATTGGCGGAGTGGGTTTTAGAATATCATTGTCATACATAAAACCAATGGTTAAGTCAGAAGGCTTTGGCATATTGACCTCTCTCCAAGGTAATTGAATGACCAGCTCGTCGTACAACCAGGGCTTCCCTTGGTTGATATAGATTCTCATCCACGACTCAATGTCATCAATCGATCTTGCCAATGGACCAATAACACCTATAACGCTTTCCTGACCTTCATCTAAAGCAGCAGCACCCCTCAAGGAAAGCCTTTTAGTTGAAGGTCTGAATCCACAGCATCCAGAAAAAGCTGCGGGGGATCTGATGGATCCCCCAATATCCGTACCCAATCCTACTACAGAACCCCCGAAGCCAACAAGTGCACCCTCCCCAGAAGAAGATCCCCCAGGAGAAAGGGACAAGTTGAAAGGGTTCCTGGTGATTCCAGTAATATTATTGTCACTACACAAATGCATCAAAGTTTGGGGCTGATTGGTTCTTATGTAGAAAACAGCACCCAATTTCTCCAAGATCGTAGTGGTAACCCCATGTTCTTTCTTAACATCTTCAATGCCACCAACATATCCCCCGTGACAGACCTTTCCTTTGTAGAACAAATGCTCTTTCAAAGAGATCGGTAAACCATGAAAGGGGCCAATGGGCTTACCATTCTTCTCAAAAAACTCATCAAGGAACTCAGCCCTCTTTAAACCTTCATCGGTAAAGATTTCGCATGCACAGTTGGTGAATTGGTGAGCAATGGTAGCCCTCTTTGCAAATGCTTTGAACACATCGACAGACTTCAACTCTCCTGATTGGAGTTTCTTCGATAACTCAACCCCAGTGGTATCAGTGATAGCAAATTCTTTCTCAGAAAGTAACTTTTTTTCGTACAAGTAAGCAACGGCATCGAATTGGTCTTTGGCTAGGTCCTCAGCTGATTTGGGAACGTTGATGGAATACTCTGGTAAAATAGAGTCTTCCAAGGCTTTTCTGTACTTCTCAACTTTTGGCAAGAAGGCAATGTACTTTGCAGGGTCCTCATAAGTGGTCAAAGGATCCTTGGTCAATAAAGATTCGAAAGTAACTTTCAGCATAGTGTTTAACCTATTATATATTTAACTTTCCAAATCTTTGGAATCTTTTGGTCATTTTATACTCTTCAAACTCTGCATTCCCATAACTCAATCCCATTTGTGTGATAACAGGCTCGCCAACTTCCCGATTTGGTAACTAGCGGCCTTTTGCTTACGTACAGGATGATAGAGATATTCTTTATTTGTGGGGAGGGGGAGGTTGTAGAACTTCAATCGTTTTGGTATTCCAATAAAACCTCGTCGTATCACTCCTGAAATATTTTCCTTAATGATTCCGGTAACAGATCCTACTGTACTACATATATTAATAGCCTATGCAATTATATCTCTAATGGTCTTGCCAGCCGCAACGACTTCTTCGTCGCAGAACTTTCTGCCACTCAATTGCAAGCCTATGGGTGCACCAATGAACTTCTCTGGGTCATACATGGACAACTCCAACTCCTCCAATTTGCTTCTTGGAGTGTAATCGTCGAAGGCCTTATCCCAGGTGTCCAACTTTGGGTCCTGGTATAATCCCGTTTGGAAAACTAAGGTGGGTAAATCTAAGATATTAAACAATGTAGTGTAAGACCAGTTGTAGATTTCTTCTGGCTTCCCGGCAACATTGTTATGCGTAGGGCTGAGAATAAAGTCAATATGATTTTCAAGAAGATATTGGCTGTACTCTTGTCTCAATTGGTCTCTAGCATAGTTCAATTGGTGTAATTCATACACCGATAGGGCCTTTTTCCCTTGTCCGAAGCTTAAGAACCACTTGCTCAACCTGGTAATAGGCTCGCCAGAGTCCTTCAACATTGCTCTCGTGGAGGCAGTACCGTCTGCATTGTACATGTCGTTAACAAGCTCGAACGCTTCTTTAGTTTTGAAGGGCTTGAATTCGATCACTTTAACGCCAGCCTTTTCAAGTTTGGCAACTGTTTCTTTCAAACCCCTGGTAATTGGAGGGCTTGGCTTAACGAGTCCATCGTCATAAATGACGGCAATTGTGAGACCTTCAGGCTTTGGCTGTTGAACCTCTCTCCATGGCATCATCAATATATCGGCATCTAACAACCAAGGCTTTCCATCGTTTATGTAATGTTTCATCCATAATTCAATGTCCTCAATAGTTCTTCCTAAAGGACCGGAAACTGGAACAACGCTCTCCGCACCAGCCCCAGAAGCATTGCAACCAAGTAAGGAGACTCTCTTGGTGGATGGTCGTAAACCAGCACAACCGCAGAAGGCAGCAGGGGCTCTAATTGAGCCACCGATATCAGAGCCTAATCCAGCCACTGATCCATGGAAAGAAACCAACGCTCCTTCACCTGAAGATGATCCTCCGGCAGACAAGCTTAAATTATAAGGGTTGCTAGTCATTCCCGTGATGTTATTATTGGAGTCCAAATGCATCAAGCATTGTGGCTGATTAGTTCTGATATAAAACACTCCCCCCAAGTTTTCTAATATTTGAGGGGTGACTCCGTGCTTCTCAGGAACAAAGTCAATCAAAGATACAAATGAAGCGTGACAGGTTTTATCCTTGACGTGGTAATGTTCTTTTAACGAAAGAGGGAGGCCATGAAGGGGTCCAATTGTTTGGCCATTCTCTTCTAAGTACTTATCTAAGAATTTAGCCCTTTCCAATCCTTCGTCTATAAAGATATCTTGGGCACAATTGGTGAGCTGTTGGCAAATAGTGGCCCTTTTAGCAAACGATTGAAACACTTCAACAGAGGATAATTCTCTGCTGGAGATTTTCTTGAGCAATTCGGGACTGTTCATGTCAGTAATTTCGAATTCCTTTGGAGTAAGCAATTTTTGATCATACAAATACTTCACAGAATTAAACTGCTGTTTTTTCAAAGCTTCAACAGTATCAGGTAGTTTAACTGAGTATTCTAAAATGGATTTCGTCAACGCCTCTCTGTACTTTTCGATCTTGGGTACAAAAGTAGCGAATTTAGAAGAATTTCCCAAGTCCTGAAAGTCTTCGTCAGACCATAAATTCTCAATCGGTGTGTCTGCTTTGGAAATCATGCTGTGATAGATGAAAAAATGGAAGGCATTCCTGCTCTTTTAAATAATATTCGTTTCGTATTGAGTTTCCCAAAGGAGATTTCAGAGAGCTTATCAGTTGTCTTTTTAAAGTGAATTCGGTCTCCGCACATTTGTACGAACTTACAAATACTGATTGTTCTGTACATTTATATTCTCTGATTGACAAATTTGCAGCAATAGCGAGCGCTATTTTCCTATAAAGGAAACATGGCTGCAGAATGTTAACCATTATTATCTACTTCAAGTCTCTACACAAGTCAACTTCCAAAATATCAACTATGGTTTTTCCAGCAGCAACCACCTCTTCATCATAGTATCTTCTACCTGATAACTGGATGGCAATTGGAGCTCCCACGAACTCATTTGGATCGTAGTTTCTCAACTCCAATTCCTCCAACGGGCTCCTAAATGTGTAATCATTGTAAGACTCGTCCCACTTGTCTATTTCTGGGTCTTGGAAAAGACCGGTTTGAAGGGTCAAACTTGGGAAGTCCAAAATATTGAACAAGGAAGTATAAGACCAATTGTACACTTCTCTAGGTTTTGGAGCCACATTATTGTAGTTTGGACTCAAAATCAAGTCAACTTTGTTTTCGACTAAGAACTTAGTGTATTCCTGTCTCAATGCATCCCTGACGGTATTTAACCGACGGTTTTCAGCCACAGAAAGAGGCGTGGCACCGTCTCCGAAGTTCAAACTCCATTTCGTTAACTTCTTGATAGGTTCACCAGATGCGTTAAGAATCTTTCTTTGCATAAAGTTACCATCACATGTATATAAAAAGTTAACTGTTTCATGGGCTAATTGGGTCTTTATTGGCTTGAATTCAACCACATTTACACCAGCCTTCTTCAACTTTTCAACAGTCTCCTTTAACC
The DNA here is from genome assembly GCA_030571055.1 of Yamadazyma sp. yHMH685. Lineage (NCBI taxonomy): Eukaryota > Fungi > Ascomycota > Pichiomycetes > Serinales > Debaryomycetaceae > Yamadazyma > Yamadazyma sp. yHMH685. The sequence continues at coordinate 1,256,458 of JAJLXC010000002.1, forward strand.
CCCTTTCAATTGGAGGAGTAACTCTAACAATACCGTTATCGTACATAACAGCAATAGTCAAATCAGAAGGTTTTGGTTTCTCAACATCTTTCCAAGGTATTCTCAAACAGTTTTGGTCATGTTCCCATGGTGAGCCATCGTTGATGTAGTGCTTCATCCATAGTTCAATATCCTCAATATTTCTAGCAAGGGGTCCACCAACACCCATAACACTTTCTTGACCTACACCTCCAGAAAGACCACCGTAAGTACTGATTCTCTTGGACGTTGGTCTCAAACCATGGCACCCAGAGTAAGCCGCAGGGGCTCTAATAGACCCACCTATATCGGTTCCAAATCCTACCACAGAACCTCCAAATGCTACAATCGCACCCTCACCGGAAGAAGACCCCCCAGAAGAAAGGGACAAGTTGAAAGGGTTCCTGGTGATCCCCGTAATATTATTGTCGCTACACAAATGCATCAAAGTTTGGGGTTGGTTGGTTCTTACATAGAAAACAGCACCCAAATCCTCCATGATTTGAACAGTGACGCTACTTTCGTCGGCAATATAATCAATGTTGGAAACAAACCCTGCGTGTGTGATCTTACCTTTGAATTTGCTTTGTTCTTTGACCGAGATTGGAATACCGTGGAATGGACCAATGAGCTTACCATTTTCCTTGAAAAAGGCATCCAAATACTCAGCTCTCTTTAATCCTTCTTCTTGGAATAACTCCACTGCACAATTGGTAAATTGATGAGCGATAGTACCTCTTTTGGCAAAAGCTTTAAATACTTGAACCGCCGTCAATTCACCTTTAGATAATTTTCCACTCAATTCGCTGAATGAATAATCGGTGATAGCAAACTCTTCTTTAGTCAAGAGCTTCTTGTCGTACAAATATTTGACGGAATTAAACTGTTTGGCCGCCAAGGACTCAATGTCTTCTGGCAAGTCGGTTTTATATTCGGGAGTAACTGCATCGTCTAAGGCTTTTCTATACTTTTCGAGCTTTGGAACGTATGACTTGAATTTCTCTGTATCTTCATAATTATCTATAGCATCCTTGGTGAGGAATTGCTCGAATGTGACTCCCGTCATACTGCTTATTTCTGTCTGCTCCTTGATATGGTGAGTTTTATAGTTCAGGTTGGCGCAAACAACTTCCGCATTTGACGGCCGCTATCAATGCTTTCCGCAGTCTCCTGCCTAATTAGGTACTACCCCAATGTTGGGCTAGTCCGCTTATTTTACGATTCCACCTTTGGCTGGCCCAAACTCAGCTGAAACTTGATTGGGTATGTTTTATGCCCGTATGATGGGTGGTGAATCTAACCCTGAATGCAACAACGAACACTCAAGGGATCTAAATCAATAGCTTTCTGTACCTCACTATCAGAGATAAGGAGATTGAGGGGGACACTTCTTGAATTTGAGCCCATGTCGCAGGATGATTAGATATAGGATAGGAGATGCTGTGTTAGGGAGCTATATAAGAAGTCTGATTAATTAAACCTTAAGAAGGAATCAATAAATATATTCTTTATTCAAAGAATACGGCGTCTAATTTGATGAAAAGGTTGTCAGTACGCAGGTATTCTTCTATCGTGAGAGATTCATTTTATCTTAAATCGAGCGACCCTCTAATTATAAGGAGAACGTTTTAATGCATGAATAATACCTCAAGATAATGTCAATATTGAATCAAAAATTGGCTGTGAAATCCCGAAGCTTTGAAATGCTGCCCGTGGTGCAAGTTGATGTCAGAAGTGCACATAGGCAAACAACATAGATGTTCTTCCGGAAACAAGGAGCATCATATCACAGGGGTAGTGTCTAGTGCTATTCTGAAGAAACGGTACATTCTATAAAATTTTGACTTTGAGGCATGGGGGTATGGAATATGGAGCACCAAACCTATTTCAAATGACAACAAAGACACGGGAAAAAACTGTCCTTAACAGATCTCATGCTCACATTTAGACATCCCTTGAAAGCCACTTGAAAAGCCACTACGGACTGTTTGGGTGGAAACAATAGAACTGCATTTGTTTCAGACCTTCAATTTGCCCAAGCAGCTCCACAAAGACAAAAACGCCATCGAGTTACAACAGAACGACTACACACCCCTACCTTGACGCTTGGCTCTGTGACTCCGCTTGCCCTCATCTGAAACTGACTAAATATATAGAACCCCTCATCTTTACCCCCACAATAATATCTCAGATCACATGACCCCAAGGTGCATCTGTCTATGTCGCAGCATCAGTTACTTGCCACCTCGTGCCGCCTCTGTTCCCAATTATAGTCAGGGTTTAGAAAACAGCATCAAACCGCTAAACTCAACTGCCTGCAGGTTGTCTGTCCCTCTCAGTACTGCACTAAAATGAAAAAAATACGTCTACGCGAACTGAGAAATTTTCTAGAAACCTGCAAAGTTTTGATGAGACTTGAACCAACTGTCACAAAGAAATCAAAATATTAAAATACCTTCACTGGTTGACAATCCCAGACTATATATGGCTATTCAGTGGTAGTAACTTCGAGCCGAGAATGATAGAAACTTTATTCACGGTCGTACCGTCGATACTATGGCTACTTTACCGGTGCATTAAACTATTTCAGGTTCCAGTGAACGAAATAATTGGCGATCTAGACATTGATATCCCACATGTTCCTATAGTGTGCGTGGATATGGTTGGGTCTTCAAGCATCATCGTGCATTGGGACGTGGAATCAAAACAGGACGATATCTTATACTCCATCCTAATAGTGAACAACCGGGAGATCGCTACCATCTCTGCAAACAGTTGTAAGTTCAGTGACTTATCTCCTGGTACGATGTACCAGATTCAGGTTGCAGTTGTTAATGGTGTGTCCAACTTCCGCTCCCTTTCGTCACCTGTTTATGTGGAGACCTCAAGTACGGGCGAAGATAATATCACTGCTCAAATTCTCCGAGATGTTCATGCTGGGCCGGTGGTACAAGAAGAGCTCGTTGATATTCCCAACAAAAACATCAATGTTGAGATCATCAAACGCATTGAAGACCCAGAATTGCTATCCCTGTACCTCAAATATTATCAGATGCAACTTACCAAAGTTCACCATGAGTTTGAAGTGTTGAAGAACAGTGCAAGCATTGACTTCCAAGAGGCCCAAAAAGCTTTTAAGGATTTGGACGAGAAATGGAGAAAACAAGCCTTAAACACCAATGGTAGTCATACACGCTTGAAAGAGAATCAGAAGCAGAAAGAGGAATTGATGGTCCAAAAGGCAAAAAATGCTGGAAAAATATCAGAACTCAAAAGGGCTCATGAAAACAAGTCTAAGAGCCTGGTATCATTACAAAAAGATTTACAAAACATACAGAAACGACACGACGAGATTAAAACTACCGGAGATGCACAGAATGAGGCCATTAGAGCACGCATTGCCGAAATTTCCATGCTAACAAATGAAATTAAGGACAATCAGCGCAAGAAAGACGAAGAGTTGAAGGTTTTAAAGTCCCATCGTAGGTCGGCTAATGCAATCCACGAAACGCTTAAAGCGCTAACTGATGAATTCAACGATACTTGCTTCAACAAGGATAATTGCCTTAACCAAAAGGGGGTCGAGGTACTTGCTAAAATTTGCAATAAAAGACCCGATTGGGTGAGCCAAATCCAAGATGCTTCTGCTCGGTTATCGGACTTCGATGCGGCATTCAGAGGCAATCTTCAAAAGGAGCTCAGAAGCTACATAAGCCTTCATAACACGGTCGAGGACCTCAAGTCCAAGCTACTTACTGACTACCCACCCAGCTGGCTTTCAGATACATCTTTTGGACAAAAATACGGCTGTTCTACCTATATCACCCCAAAGGGAAACAAGAGAAGAAACCGGTCGAACTCCAAACCCACACGATCTCAACAAGCTCAAGTCCAATTACAGCCTTCAACTTCAATCAATAATGGGAGACTTCGCTCAGGGTCTGGATGTATCTCGGGATCGGGAGGTTCTGGGTCTGGGTCACCTTCAACTTCTTCACCAGGGCCAGAACTTTATAACAGAAATCTTTTTGGAAACTACGGATTAAATGTAAGTTCACCCAACGTGGTGAATGCTGGTTTGAATCATCACAATGGGGGTGGCATTATCAACACGTCTAGTGTCAATTCGCTCAACACCAATAGCATCAGCACGCTCAACCATATGAATGGAGGAAACATGAACTCATCCAACCAAATGACGATGAATTACTTCGACTTGTACGGAGCCGATGATGAAAGGGGAAACACCTTTTCGCATTCACATCGGGGGTCCCCCAATGTAAATATCGGATCCCAGCACTTGGGATCACCACCATTAGCTTCATACTCGAACCAAGCACTCGAGCCACAGCCTACTACTCCAAACGCTAGCTTGGCACCATTGTCGCCGATTGGCGTGGGAACTTGGAACAATATTGGTAACAATCTTGGCGTGCGTTCTCCCAATCTCCAGTCGCAGTCGCTTTACCACCTGCAATCACAGCCCGCCGGCATACAGAATACCCATGGGAACGACATAAATGAGAGAATCTTGGATAGAATCCACCATCCAAATTTGAGCACGAGTAGCTTGGGGAATGGTAATATCTTGACACCCAATATCTGGGGCAATGGCCCAACGACACTTAACCATTCTAGATCAATCTCAGGCTCTAGTATTTGGCACAACACCAATACTAACAACTCCGAGCTCCGTTCATTTGGTACTGTTTCAAGTCCTCCATCTCTGTTGTTTGGACCAGGCGTGTTCCAAAATGCTGCTGTGGATGATGGTTTTCTGAGTAAATTGAACCGGGGATACGCATACAATAATGGCACTCCCGTGCTGCCTGAAGACTTAAATGCTCCTTTCATTCCCCAGCTTGGGAATACTGGTGTAAAAGTTTCCGATGGTCAATACAACGAGCAAAGACATCAAAACCGACTTGTATCGCCAGGCTATCCAACTGTCCCAGAGGATAATAGAGACCGGACTCTTTATGGAGAACTGGCTCAGAATTAGAGATGGGATTTCCAAACATTCTATATAAGAGGTGTATAAGATAGTCAATACGTACTTTGTGTGCCCGTCGTTTCCAGCCTCTGATATATAGTCAGATTATACCACACTTTAGCAGCCCATCAGGAACACCTCGAGTATGGCACTTCTTCTAGGCCTAAGGCTAGCAACATACTGTATGATACATAATTAGCAATGGTCTTATACGCATTGCTTTTTCGGAAAAACTATACGACATTTTATTGCATCCATTTGTCTGGGTTCGCCAAACATTTCCTTGACCCACTCGTTGGAAAATTGGACAGTATCATATATCGCCGTGAATAGTATACTGTGGAGTACACTCCCCTCCCTTCAAACACCCACTCATGGAAACTTTAATGCTCCGAAATCATGCACGAATTTCTCCGCTATGGCCTAAGAGAAAATGCGATGCCGATGAGTCAACGGGTATAAACGGCTACCCAAGAAATGCCTCGAAAGTCTCTCAATTTTTTCTCCATATATAACAGCAGAAGTTCTCCATATAGAGTCTACGATAAATATGACAGTCTTGGATGCAGACAAGTTTGTTACCTGCAACGAGTTCAGAAGCGACACTTTCACCGTGCCTACGAAATCCATGATCGAAAGCAGCATTCATGCTTCCTTTGGTGACTCTGTATATAAGGAGGACGAGTCAACTTTACAACTCGAGGAGTTTATGTCTCAACTTTCCGGAAAACCTTCTAGTTTGTTTTGCGTCAGTGGAACCTTATCTAATCAGATCGCTTTGAGAGCTAATTTATACCAGCCTCCGTACTCTATTTTATGCGATCATAGATCCCATATTTTTCTTCATGAGGCCGGTGGTCTAGCCGCATTATCCCAGGCAATGGTTCATCCAGTGGTGCCAAAGAACAAAGAGTATTTGACTTTAGAGGACATTCTCGTCAATTATACTCCAGATAACGGAGATATACACGCAGCTCCAACCAAGGTGATTTCTTTGGAAAATACACTTCATGGGATAATCATGCCACTGGGAGAAATACGGCGCATCAGTAAGTTTGCAAGAGAAAATGATATAAAAATCCATCTTGATGGAGCTAGATTGTGGAATGCTTCTGCTCAAACTGGTGTATCCATTGAAGAGTACTGTAGCTACTTTGACTCTGTTTCTTTATGTCTATCTAAGTCGTTAGGTGCCCCAATGGGAAGTATGCTTGTCGGAGAGAAAAAATTCATTGAGAAAGCTAACCACTTCAGGAAACAAAATGGTGGGGGTATACGGCAAGCTGGGATGATGGCTATAATGGCATTAACTGCTATCAAAGAAAATTTCAGCAAGCTTACTGTTGCTCATGAGTATGCTAGGGATGTTGGTGATTTCTGCAAAGCGCATAATATCATGCTTGAATCTCCAGTAGACACGAATTTCGTGTTTATCGATATGGCTCTGAACAAAATGAATGATGATAAACTCATTGAGATTGGAAACAAGTACAACCTCAAACTTATGGGAAAAAGACTTGCATTTACTTTCCAGAACGATTGGGAAAGTGTCGAGAGGTTGAAGAAGGCGATCCTCGAATGTCGCAACTATGCATTGAAGCACCCATATGAGGGCCTTGGATCTAACAAAAAGTTGTATAATTACAAGGCGGTGTTGGGAAGTGACAAAGTTCGGACCTGATCTCGTACTTAACCCAATTAGCGTTGATCGAATAAATATTATTCAATTAAATCCCAATTAAACTTTTCCTATAGTCTTAATTCTCTGACATTTTATTGTAAATTCATTGTTTTAAATTATACCCACCTCGGCCTCAATGTACATACACACTCTAACGTAATCAATAAAACTTAACATCTTTGAGTGGGAAAGGGCGCTATTCCCGATAGTAGTCACTCTAATTAGCTAGACTTCGGGAGTATATAATATTGATCTTACAGCTTTAGACCGCTATACAATTCGCTTTGATTGATCTGGAATAGCACGTTAGGGTAAGAGGCCTACAGCTATAGAATGTATATAACCAGAACTTGAAGCCAAATACAGCTACTTGGTAACTATTATAGGGAGCCCGGATAATCCCAGAATAGCAGTCATGCGTACAAACGTGTGCTACATCACTTCTGGAAACAGAATCGTTTGGACGCCGGGATTGGAGATCCATACCTAACATCATACTTGAGCTGATGAGCCCCCCGAACTTTCCGGCATGTGTGGATATTTATCCAATGGTATCCGTCTTCATAGCCGTTTGCCGTGGAAATGGAATGGTTCGGATCTGCGGCAACATTCGGTCGGATGAGAACCGGTATACCCTCGGCCAATTCTGAAAAATCCTAACATTTTATACACAGATTACATAATCATATTACCCGGAAGCCTCGTATTTACGTTTTGTAGACAAACCGGAACTGTGGTAAGGCTGATGAATCTTATTGATATCACTCCATATTGGCCAACGCGGATATCTGCATTCCTTGCTAATCTGTGTTCCCCTCAACCTGATTAACCGGTTATGCTACCCGGGATAAAAGCTTTTGGTCGTAATCGACCTTTCTTTATGATCATTTCTGGTCATCCTCCCGGAACTGGCGTCCGTCTCCCAATTCCCTGGAAAAGCGGCTACGACTGCAAAAAATATTACCAACTATTTAAGTGCTGTTATCCCGGTGTAGGTTTTTCTAGCTTTTAACAGACTTTGATTTCATATATATTTTAACAAATGTCTTCACATTCACAAAATACTAGCTCTTTAGAGCTAGACGACGAAAATCAACCTACTCCTTTCAAAGCCGAAGACAACACAGATGCCCAATCAGAGTTATCTTTGGACAATCCACCAACAAATCTTGCAAATGAATTGACGAAAACAAGAACAGAAAGTTACAAGTCATTATATGATAAAGGTATAGCCCTGGATATCCCGCAACTGGATATTAATAGTCCTCCAGGGGAAAATGCTATTTTCCCAGAAGAATATAGGTTGGAAACCGAAACTGGCTTAGTGAAGGTGGAAACTTTACATTCTTTAGGTAGAGCGAGAAGCTATGCGGGAGGAAAAGAAGGGGAAGAATTAAACCCCAACGGATTCGATAAATTGGACCCAGAGATCGAGTTTGTTACATTCACAGATAACGACCCTGAAAATCCACTAAATTGGAGTTTGAAAATTAGAGTATATTACACTTTGGTATTGTCCTTGTTGGTAATTCAAGCAGCTTATGGATCCTCCAGTTTGGCTGGAGGTTTGTTTTTGATCGACGAGAAATTTGGGGTATCCACTGAAGTTTCAACGTTAGCTGTCTCACTTATGGTGATAGGGTTTTCAGTTGGTCCCTTATTGTGGGCTCCGTTATCCGAACAGTTCGGAAGAAGACCCGTTTACTTTTTCTCTTTTGCATTATACGTTATCTTCAACATTCCTGTGGCGTTGGCCCCTAATATTGGTACCGTTTTGGTCTGCAGATTTCTAGAAGGATGTTTCAGTGCTTCAGCATTGACCATTGTGGGTGCTTCTATATGTGATATCCATAATGAAACTCGTGGTTTGGCTATTGCTTTCTTCAGTTTCTGTCCTTATTCTGGCCCAGTTCTCGGTGGTATTGTAAACGGTTTTATTAGTATCCGGTCTAAAAGATATGATTTGATGTGCTGGGTCAATATGGCTTTTGCAGGTGTTATGTGGATCTTGGTCGCTTTCGTTCCTGAAACTTACGCTCCCGTGATTTTAAAAAATAGAGCCAAAAAGCTTAGAAAGTCTACAGGCAACAACAAGATTATGACCGAACAAGAAGCCAGGCCACTATCATTCAATGAGTTGGTAAACGAAGTCTTCTATAGACCGTTGAAATTCGTAATCCAAGAACCAGTTTTGGTTTTGGTGTGTGCATTTATCGCTTTAATCTATGCCTTGTTGTATGCCTTCTTCTTTGCTTTCCCTGAAATATTTGGTACGTTGTACGGCTTCAAAGACGATAAAGTTGGGTTGATGTACATACCAATTTTGATCGGAGCATTATCAGCATTGTTGGTGACGCCTCTTTTAGAAAAGCAATATAGCTCTATGATCAGAAGAAGAAAACCAGAACCTGAAGATAGATTAGTGGGAGCCATGATAGGTGCACCATTCCCTGCAATCGCTTTGTTCATCTTGGGGGCAACATCCTATAAACACATCATTTGGGTGGGTCCAGCCTCTTCTGGTCTTGCTTTTGGTTTCGGTATGGTTTTGCTTTATTATTCATTGAACAATTACATTCTTGACACTTACCACAAATACGCGGCCAGTGCATTGGGTACAAAGGTTTTCCTTAGGTCCACTGGTGGTGCAGCCTTCCCATTGTTTGTGACCCAAATGTACCGTAAACTAGGGTTACAATGGGCTAGTTGGTTATTGGCTTTCATTTCGTTGGCAATGATGTTCATTCCTTTTGCATTCTACAAGTTTGGTAAGGGATTGAGAGCTAAATTATGCAAGGAGGACTACTCCGCTAATCTACAGATGGTAGTAGATTAACTTTATTTACTTGGGTTTATAGAGAGTTAATAGATTTTAATTTATTCAAATATTCTAAGTTTCTAGTGTGATTTACTCAGTCCGGTGGTACCGGTCGAAAGATTTCATGCTTACATCCTGTGCAGAGGGGTGATGTTTTGTGCCCTGAATCAACTTCGTGACTTTGTCCAAGCTGACACCAGAGATGGACTCCATGAATTTACCAATTTCAGTATTTTCGTGGTTACCCAAAAGACCTATGTTCTCCCTGTTGTCAAACAATTGAGACTTGATAGATCCGAATGACGAAGCGGCCCCGTAAATGTTCACATCCACAGCAGAGTGTCCATGAGTGGTCCAGCCAGTCCTAGATCTGATAGAGATCATGTTGTTTAAGATGTACAATAGTTCTTCAGCGTTATCGATATACTTTTTGACTTGGTTTATCTCTTCTTTGGAGGCATCGGTAATGCCCATATCTTTTTCAAAAATTTCCTTGGTGATAAAGTCTTCAATGACAAGGGAATCAGCGTTTCTTTGAAACTCAACGATCTTGGATGTCAAATACTCTCCAGAATGTTTACAGTTCAATAACACTTCGGGATACCAAATATAGTCCGGGTAGGAGTGAGTAACTTGCCTAGAAGTGACGAGCCCACCGGTTTCGTGATCAGAGGTAGACAAAGCTACGGTTTCGACCTCAGACTCATCAATGAACTTTAATACTTCCTTATATGCTTCATCGTAGGCCAAAACTTCTCTGACCTGGGCTTGAGGGTCGTTGTGGTGGCCAGCATGGTCAATGCGAGAACCTTCAATCAATAAAAAGAAACCCTTGTCAGAGTCCTTAGTGGCCTTAGATAAGGCAGTCAAGGCTACTCTGGTCTGTTCGGCCAAAGAGGGGTACTCTTCTGGGTTTCTATCAAGATCGTATGGAATATCAGTGTCGGCAACTAAGCCTAACAATGGCAAGCTAACGTTATTACCTCCGTCTAAAGCATCAAACAGGTTTCTGTCGCCTACATAGCTCCAAGTGTTCTTATACTCTTCAACCAAGTTTCTGTCATCGGAACGACACCCTCCTTTAGACTTAGGCAAAAAATGACATCTTCCACCTCCAATAATCAAATCTACCATTCTCCCCAAAGGATATTCTCCTAATTGCTGTTGGGCAATCAAATCTTCCTGGAAACGGTAATCAACGTGAGAACTAAACGCGGCAGGAGTAGCATCAGTGATTCTTGTAGTCACGACCAAACCGGTCAAATAGCCTTGAAGCTTCAAAGCCTCTAAAATAGTTCCACATGGTTCTTTATCTGGTGACACACCAATAGCCCCATTGTAGGACTTCAAAGCGCACGAAAAAGCCGTAGCACCAGCTGCAGAGTCCGTAACAAGAGAGGAGCTAGATCTGGTTCTGGACGAGCCAATTAAGTGTTTGTCTAAGGCCAAGATGCTGTCGATACTCAAACCATCCCTGAACTGCTTGAAAGATCTGGCCAAGGACAAAGAAGCTGGCCCCATACCATCCGTGACCATAAATATGACATTCTTTTTGTCAGAAACAGGAGGTGGGGACGAGGAGATTTTTCCTGTGTACAATAGGATCCCTAGGGCCACGAGCACTACAACCGCCACTCTCAAGTGTTTCAAAAACCCCTGGTTTCTGATGCGTTCCCCAAGTAAAGGCTTACTGTCGGACATTTTTAGTGGATGAACTTTTGAGGGTTCGCGTTTATTACTGCTTTATCCTGAGACACTCAAAGAGTTGACTAAAAATTCGGTACTTCAATGCCGATGCTTTGACATTCAGACTCTTCGAGAAGTAACTTACCTATTGAAATGTCCATGGTAGCGAGCCCCACGAGTTTCGCCAACACAACGTTATTTTTACTTCTCACCCTCACTGCAGGGCCCTCGCAGAAGTTGCAAATTTCAACTAAGCTTTCCGCGGTCTTATTTGTCTTGATAAGCTCCCCTGCTTCGTGCAAGCAGTCTTCAATAGAGTCGACAATGATCTTGGTATCATCATCAAACTCTTCTCTAACTACCTCTAAATCAAGCTCGTACATGTGTGGCTTATAGGAGCCAATGAGATTGATGTACTTGAGCACAGACGGGTCTTGATTCAAATATTCCCGTTTGATTACAGCTTCTGTTGACGGGAGACATCCCAAGATAATACTACTGCTCTGTAATGCTCTCTTGACCTTGTTCTGGTGCGTCCCTGTCGTAAACAGAGAAATTTCAAACTCTACCGGAAATTCAGATTCGAGATTCTGTTTAAGCTTTTCTGCGTTCTCAACCGATCTATTAATTAAGTTTACCTTCTTGATTGTGTCCCCGTAAAGAAGAAGAACAAGCTTAGCATGCCAAAAGGCTTGCAAGCCAGATCCCAACACAGAGATCTCTGGTAAGATGCGGGGGTCTTGCGGGTCAATCACTTTAACCATAGGCAAACTACTAGCTAAAGCAGTACGGAAAGCTGTCAAGTTGCGACCATTTAAAACCCCTTTCAATGACCCATTTTCTTCATCCATGACGAAGACACTGCCCACAAATCCCAATCCTTTTTTGGAATTAGTTGGGCCACCTGTGAGGACCTTAAGACCCAATTCATGGTCTCCGATAGAAGGCATGAACAAATGAGTCGAGTCGACACCTTTAGTCGTGGAAGTTTGGACGATTCTCGTGGGCAACGAGTCCCGATTTTTGTTGAGATTTGTCAATGATCTAAGAAGATGCGGCTGGTAGCTCTTGAGAAGATCCTCCTTCGAAACATTCTTCAACAAGTCTGAAACATGATTGTCTGTAAGAATCCTCATACCTTTAAGAAACTGCCGATTTCGCACCAATCTAATGCGGAACAGGCAATGCCTTGGTGACTGCACTACAAGGTGGCTAAAGAAGTGTACGCTATAGAGAATCGTGTAAGTGAATTCTCCAACTTCTGTAGGAACAAGTAAGTTGAACGGAGATTTGTTATCTAAATGCATTTCAGCTGATAACGTGGTGACATGACATCCAATAAAAGAGGTGGAACATCCTTTGAAAGAGGTGGTATCATTTCCTGATCAATTGACCCAGCCAACCTATCCTTCTTTGTGAACGATCCGCCTACAGCACTGCAAGCCCACAAGAACTCTTCGATAGGTAACAAAGTTTGTATATCTTTTTGGCAGCCACAACTTTTCGGTCATCTTGATCAATCTACAATTCCGTAAAATTCCGTGTTTTTGGTACACTAAACTGGGATCTTAACTGGGGTGATTAACTGGGGGTGATTAACTGGGATCCTTTTAAGGTTAGCCACAAGGAGCAGATCTGTTAGATCTCTAGAAACTTAAATGGCCACACCTCACGAGTTCAGGCTTGAATGCCGATCAGGTGCTTTTACCGGCTGTACTTCAGGCTACTGCAATGGCTACGCGCAGGCCAATCTTATCGTCTTACATAAAGACATTGCCAAAGATTTTGAGGATTTATGCTTTAGGAACCCGGTACCGTGCCCATTACTTTCCAAGACCAATGGGAGAAATGCTGCAGAAGATAAGCAGATCATCAATGATCCCGATTTTGATATTACCACTGACATTCCTCAATATAGAATATACCAGGACGGGAAATTGGTTGCAACCAAGAGTGACATTCAAAGTGAATGGTCAGACGAGTACGTGGGATTTATAATTGGATGCTCCTTTTCCTTTGAGAATGCCTTGTGCCAAAACGGATTGACTCCCAAGCACCAGCTACTTGGAAGAAATGTTTCCATGTACTTGACTACCAAGTACTTGAACGCGGCTGGTGTTTTCGCCAAGTGTCCCTATGTAGTAAGTATGAGACCGTACAAATCAGCAGACATAGATCGAGTTCGAAAGATATCTGGGGAGTTCAGAAAAACCCACGGAGAGCCCATAGACTGGGGGCACGAGGCGGTGGAGAGGTTGGGGATCCAAGACATCAAGAGCCCTGAATACGGAGAATTGGTCGATATAGCTGATGATGAGGTGCCTGTATTCTGGGGATGCGGTGTCACTCCACAGGCTGCTGTACAGATGGTAGGGTCAAAGATTGGGGGTAAGGCCATGGCCCATGCCCCGGGTTGTATGTTGATTTTAGATCTTCCTGAGAGTGAAGCTAAGGCGTTCTGAGTAGAGTGTATAGCAATTTACCACTGTCTTTGTTTTGGGTGGCTCATTGGTATCCCACGCTTCAGTAGTCTACGTTTCAAGTACCAGAAAGCCTTCGCGTAGTAGAATGAAGCAGATCAGCATCCATGGTTAGGTCAATTGTATCAGATTACACAGTTCTTGTTTATAGATTGAATTGAACTTTACGATAAGGGGGCTGTAAGACCTATTTTCAACCCTTAGTGCCTGAGCTTCAGATAATATGCCTAGCGCGATCGAAGATTCAGAAATCAACAGCGAATGCTATATTCGTCCGGGCTATCTACGTATCAAGAACAGTGGGATATTGTTTGTGTAAGATTATTATTAGTGATACTGGCAGTACTACTAGTATTCATTCTGGTCTATTGCGCCGTAACTCGTTTTATCACGGACAAGTATATCAGTTCCAAATTAAAGCTGCGCGACACCAACGTACTGTTTGCAATCGAGTCTGATAACCAAGAACACTCCGATAACGAAAGCTTGCAAGACAAAGTCTCGCCGTTGTTGAATCACCGAGAGTTCTATACAAATTTGAACAACAGCTCACACTATTTGAGAAGAGATAGCTTCACTCAGTTTTGAGATGAACTACCATGTATATTTCCCAAAAGATTTGGTCAAGCCTTTGAAGCACCGATCGACCGACCTTTTCTTGCTAGGGTACCATTTCAAAGGCGCATGTGTGTGTGTGTCACTCGTTCCTCTAGTGGTGGACATTGACGAGCTCAAGATGAAAGGTTTCGACGGTTTACAAGTAATTGGCTCTACTACTTCAAAAGGATTTTTCAATGTATCCTGCGGCTCCAGCGACTTGCCAGAGTTGGTATCGAACGATACACCCAACCCTTCCTTCACTGTTGTGATGTTCCGTCCACCAAACTATAGAAACCTCGAATATTTTTCCATCAGCCCTATTCTCCTCCAGTCAATGGGCACGCACGAAATAGACCCCATAGTAGAAGAGCTTCGAGAGCAATTCGACAAAGGATACCCTATAATACGGTTGCGATCTACGATCTCGGACCAGGATATTCTAGACAAGGTGAACATCGTGTTAAAGGTTAGATTTCTATTGGAAACCGTATTGCACAGCGAAAGTGCTGCAGAGACATTCGGCTCGTTCAGATCCACCAGGCTTCGGAACTTTATATCATCAGTAACCTCGTTCCTTTTCTTTGTATTTTCGAAGCTAGTGCTCAGCATCCAGGTGTTGACCGTGTCGATTATCAAGGTCATCAATATCAGGTTACATGGGTACAGCTTGGTGGATATAAGCCAGGTGTTTCGGCAGCTCGATCTTCGACTAAGGCAGATCACATATTTCCCTGTCCAATTTCTATGTTACTACGATAAAAGTATTTTGTATAAGGACAAATCGGTTCTTCTCAAAGAACTAGGGCTTCCGGCTTTCAACTTCAATTTGAATATCAACAACTCAAACTATATCAACCTTTACAATTCGATATGGTTGATTTTCAATGATGTCCTATTGGGAATAACGGCGTGGAATCTTCTAGGAGAGTATTCAGACCAGCTATCCGAGTTGTTGAACGAGACCTTATTTAAGAGAATACTATTCAATGATTTGCAAAAGTTGATTTCTTGGATTTCCTACCATCACCCAGCAGGTTTCAAGTTGAACAATGAACTAGGTAGTTTCGTTGGGGAGCTCTTTTTATGGAGTCTTAACTCATGGAAGATCGCAATAAAAGAAACCATACTTGCAGAGAATAACCGAAAGTATGCACTCATTCTCCTAAATGTATTATGTCATTTAGGAGTTACTTTTCTACTCGGATTCATGATTGACATCATCAACCTAACTACCGTTCACGTGGTGTGGTTCTACCACATATCTGCAAGGATATATCAGAATCAAGTGAATATTATTAAGTCATTATTCCAGCTCTTCAGAGGCAAGAAGTATAAT
The DNA here is from genome assembly GCA_030571055.1 of Yamadazyma sp. yHMH685. NCBI lineage: Eukaryota > Fungi > Ascomycota > Pichiomycetes > Serinales > Debaryomycetaceae > Yamadazyma > Yamadazyma sp. yHMH685. The sequence continues at coordinate 1,272,070 of JAJLXC010000002.1, forward strand.
GTGTTGAGGAACAGAGTTGATAACCTAGATAATTATTCTCAACCAAGTCAATTTTTTGAAATTGATCAGCTTTTACTTGGGACGTTATTGTTCATGATACTAATTTTATTGTTACCGACAATTTTTGCATTTTACTTGACGTTTTTCGTTATACGGCTTTCCAATATAATGGTTTTGAACTTTCTAGAGAATTTACTAATCATCATTAACTTCATTCCGTTATTTGTGATGCTACTCAAATTTAAAAATTCTAGTCGACTCCAAGGTGGTCTTAAATTCAGACTTCTTGACAAGAAATACGGGAACTGTAGCTACTTGGAGTTGTCGAATAAGTCTTTATCTTATGGGGAGATCTTCAAGAATTTTGCTTCATTATTCAAAAGAGTTAAGAACTTCAGAACTTCAATTATCACTCATTTTTTCAAAGGTTACTTGATAGGGTTGAACCACAACCACGAGTTGAAGTTCAACTACCTCATGCTACCCGAAAACATTGGGAAGTCCATAGATATCTGGAGGTACTTTACTAGCAGTTTGTAAGCTTTACTTTATACACATCATCATCATTATCGCATCTAAGATCGTATCACTAATTCGCGGTAGAAATCCATAAGCATCACGCAATGAACCGCACAACTAATAGCAGAGGCTTTGCAAGTGTTGTCGTACTGTTGAGGCAGGCCCACAACAGACCTCTGAAATATAGCATTGCAGAAGCATTGAATATATTTTCCGTTGGCAACTCCAAACACGCAAATTATAAGCCATCTATCTTGAAGTCCTCAGTATATGGGCCTGCATCAGAGCAGTACAAACCTCCTCAGCTTCAATGGAGACCCAATAAGGCGAAGACTGACCAGCATGTAGACTCTTTGTTAGGGATTCTCGATGCAGCTCCCTCGTCTCTTGACCTGTTAATGAGCAGCTTATTGTCTGCTGCAGATCAACCATTCAGACGCATTGTAAAAGATATTAAGGACGAGACAAAGCTTATAGAGATCACCAGGAATCTATACTTTCTGAATAAGTTGACCCCAGCCAAGTTCTATGCTATTCTATTAAATGAAAGTCTACGTAACTTCAAACTATTACCCTTCGACATTGATAACCTCCAATTATCTCAGTTGGCTTGGAAGGAAATTGACTATATCAAGTTTCAAGTGCTATTGCTCAAAAAGTACAATACTTTACACCAGCCTTTGAATATAATACGATGCCTTCTGAGAGATTTTGATAAAGTTTTGCTCCCTCATGTTAAAGATCAGTCACTCGGCCGATCCTACCAGAGACTTGTGTGGCATTACTACTTCGAATATGGACTGCTTCTGAAAAGCAGGAAAGATGAAAAATATTTCATTGGCGAATTAAATGATCTCTATCACTCATCGGCTATATTTCAGTCTTCTGTCAAAAACAACAAGTTTGTAGCAGCGTCCATCTTAGACAACCACCACAACATTCACAAAGTATATGAGCTTCTATTGAAGATTCGTCTCTCGGATTCTGTGGATAGGTTGGTTCGTTCTGAGTTGCAGCAAACAAATAACAAGATTTCAAAGACATTGAACGAGCTCAAGAGAATCAGCATTACATACGACTTTTACGGGAAAGAGGACGGCGATTATACGTCTCCAGAATCCCAGATCATGTGCCATCGTTCTGTGGATGCCTTAAGTACTTTTGTGAGAGAACAAATCAAACCCGTTTCAGAAAGAGGTGAAGTAGACAGCATTTTGGCTGAGTTGAACAAAATCCGGAGTCAAGTAATTTTGGATAGCGCAAGCGATGCTGTACCTCATTGGACGGCAAAGTTGCATTTATTGGCAAACCATATAAAGTGAATAATGATAAATAGATGAATGATGATTGGACGCTTCGATAGGGTTTAAGGGTTTGGTTTGGATTCCTGTAGCAGATGTAGAAATATATACGTATCTACGGGAGTATGTCCACCATCCCCTAAATTAGGAACAATGTGAGTGATAGCTCCCTTACGACTGTAGCACAGAATTCCGTGGCCAATATCGGGAGCAGTGAGTATTCAATTTTGTGCTCTAAGGGAGGCATCATGACAGGAGAGGGAGTAGCAACTGGTGATGCTGATGGTACGGATTTGAAGTGTGGAAATTCTTGCCTAATAAAAATGTCTATTCGATACCAAACCATATAATACGAAGTAAATAACACTATGTTTGTGAGAACGAGCTGTTCTTTCTTTGAAGCTTGTGTGCAACATCCTTTGGACTAGTACCAGCGTCACTCGTAGAGTTGTAATTATCTCTAGAACTTCTTTCTACTCCACGAATGGGAACACTATCCGAAGCTTCTGTTCTAAGGTCAACTACAGAGTTACTCCGGGACCGTGTAAATGAGCTTGATCTACTTGATACCTCCGCTTCAGACATCGAGCTCAACCCCAATAAATGTTTAACTACAAACATCAAACCTAAGATCAAAGTCATCACACCAGCCAAAAGGTGGAAAACAAGCCCTGGGTAGTCCCAATCAGTAATGGAATAGTTGTAGATCGTTAACATCAAGACTGGAACGGTGATATTTGAAATGTTCTTAACCAAAAAAAGGGCAGAGAAGAGTTCCCCCGTCTTAGAATCAGGGTAGTATTTGACCAAAGCAGAATTCAACGCTGGGCTAGCCAAAGCTGAAAAACTTGAGACTACAAGAACGAAGATAAAAGCCCCAGTTGTGGGAACGAGCGGAAAGGCAACCAATACAACGACTTCGGTGACTATACCCATCACAGCATTAGAGAAGTCGAGCATATCAAGTTGCCTTTTCATAACTTTGAAATGGAAAACCCTATGGTAGACGTGATGACTCAAGATTGGCGCAAGGAATACCAATATAATCACACGAGTCGAAAACGGAATGGAAAGAACATATCCGAGAGTGCCGGCGTTCCAGTTCAACTTCAAAATCCCGTATAAGATCATCACCTGACCTAAACCAGAACTCATACTGGTCAAAGCACAATCACAAACAGCAATTAGAATCACGGCGATTCTTTCACGTTTGAATCTCTCGTCGGAGTAGTTTGCAGGTTTAAATTCTTCTGGAATCCACATCAACTTCAACGGCATAAACACAGAAAAAATCGAGTCTTTGACCATTTTCAATCTGTTGATAAAAGTTGGTGCTTGTGGTATAACTATGCTGGACATTGAAAGACTTCTGGACTTTCTGAGTGCTTTTTGGGGCCTTGATTCTGGCAAGACAAACACCGTATACACCAATAATATGAAGAAGACAAATAACTCGAGTCTAAGCGGATCCTTTTCGTAAGGATTTATAACAATGTTTTCGCTGATAGCGTCTTCTAATGCTACGGTCAGAGTCCTCAACTTCTTAGTGAGCTCCATCAAAAAGGTAGAAGAAATGGGGCCGAGCGAGATACCTCCATAGAAACAAGCCATGGCTACACCCATAAAATAACTCCTTTCATGATAATCTGCAATGTCAGACACATAACAATTCATTAAACTGATAATGGTCATAGGCCCCCCTGCCATTCCGGAGATGGTTTCAAAAGCAACGTACCAACCAAACCTCAAGTAATCGTAATGCATGAACATGTAGTACATAAACAGCTTGGAAATAAGTGTAGTTAAAAAGATCAACACCATGAATGGTTTTCTACCGTACTGATCAGACCAAGAGCCAATTTTGGACATCGAGATCAAAGCAATAGTGCTTATACAAACTGTGCAAGCTGCCTTTAATTTGGATGCTATCACCTCAGCACTAGCAGGATCACAGTAACCGCCGCCTCTTAATAACGAGTTACAGGCTAGTTTATAACTGATAACCAGCTTAGACGACTCGGCCGTGATGTTGGCGAAGGAAAACAAAAACACCGTGATACCAAGAAGAAAGAGTGATGGTCTTTTAAACCAGTGGATTGATTTATTCAACCTTCTTTGCTCTCTCAACCAGAGGGCGTCTTCATCCAATTCGTCTTCATCCAACAACGCATCCTCAGCGTAAGCATCATAAACATCGCTTGCGGCATGCAGCAACTGTGCTTCTTCGTTGTGCTGGATGTCCTTGAATTTGACAGATGCCTTCTTCTGCAATCTTTCAAATCCTACAACAGGCGACTCTGGTATAAGTTTGACAGATTCCTCCGTGTTGTTGGACATAGATATGGGTTGTCTAGCAATCCTGTACGGCTCTGCTATCTACAGAATCATGCGGCGCGCACTGTCAAGTATACGTAGCCAGGGTTCGCAGCCAGAACTGGCTCTTGCTTTTGCTGTGCATCGGATATATTAAGATCAACGAAGGTTGTCGAACTTTCCCAGTTGAGTACGCTAATAGTGATGGGTCTAGGCTAGCAGCAAAAATCAAAAGCTTTCGAGTTTCCTATAACTAAACGTGTATGCTGCGAAAAATAACACGGCCGAGACGGTGCCTTGACATCATGTACGGATGGTTTGAAATTATAAAGATGAAATTGACAGCACAATCGGCTCCGTGGCTTCACATGAGACTGGAAAACACTGGCTGTATAATAATCCGACACAGATAGAATAGAACCGGAAATAGTGAAGATTGAGCTGTAGGCCTGACTATTTAAAGTTTCTCCTACACAGGGAGCAAATCTCTGTAATTGAACAATAACATGCTTCGAACGCATCTCTCATCTTAAATCAGATAAAGTGGAGACCTACAATGCCTACCGTTTTAGGAATATATTAGCTTTTTAGTGTAGAAGAGCAATTAGGATTATATAATATCCACCAAGGCTTGGATTACCACAAATCATTAATGCCTACTAGTGATTTACGTAAGCATACTTCTAACTACATATACGTAATATACGTCGATCTGGAAGATTTTGTATGCACGAAGGACTTTTTATTCAACTATTTGAATTACAGCGCCTCTGCGTCGGATTTATTCTAAACCGCCAGGCATACATATGCAACGGCATGTTATTCATGTAATGCTTGTCGGATCGTATTTGCCCGAATATGCCAAATGGTTAAAATTATCAAATAACCTATTCCGCGTGCTTGTTTGCATATGTTGTCATAGCACATCCACATTCTGAAATCAGACCCCTTGAAGACTGAAATTTCAAGCAGCAACCGTGCCTACCGGTTCCAAATGAAAGTCCCGTGATTGCGTCTTCATTCCTGAAATCAAAGCAAGCACATAACGCATCACACGGATCTGCAAGGACATGCAAGTTTCTGCAAAAGAAACAGATTTCCGAAGACCCTAGAACGTAGGGTCCCCATTTATCATGCAACGCCTGTTAAATTTTAAGTTGGCTGGGGCAATTTACGAAAAGCAAGACTTATAAAGGCCCACAGATCAGCTTTATTTTTTCTGGTAAAACTTTTGGCTGGCCAGGATGTTGCACAAGAACAAACAAGAGGTAGTATTTGGTCATAGAAGATCAAACTCAATACACTTACCAAATAGGAAATCGTACAGCGATGATAGCAATTATAGTCTAGATACGGGGACAGTCAGCACCGTCAGCACTCCACCCGGGTCACCACAATTTTTTAAGACAAACGGTCCCTTTTGGGGCAACTCACCCCAAATAGACCTAGACGATGTGACAAAGCATTCAAGGGACTTTCAAAGGCGCTTGTCCGATTTGTCACCCTGGGAGAAACCCAAAATCAAAAGGATTGCCGAATTTCCCGAATCAATGGTTCATTACACCGATTTGACACCAACATATGAACGTAATACACACACAACAAATGATAAGATAGCGCTAGACCAAGAAGCCCATGACTGGGATAAAACTCCAAGGAGATGTACAAGTAAATCAAATTCCCCTACAGGTTTTGCATACGATTCGACCTCAGACCACTCGAAAGCAAGCTGGGGGCGTTCACAAGACATGAAACTTCCCGAGTCGAGTGAAACCTTGTTGAACAAATTTGAGGACGAACGGAAGGCCCATGACTCGAAGAGGAACATGTTGCGTAGAATTATAAACAAACATGGGAGTGTGTGAAATGGGAAGGATACTTGTAAAATAGCATGGTTGTTTTTGTATTAATATTTATAGGACAGTTTAGTTCTTTCAATTTACTTGACTTAACGTTTGAGTTGAAACTCTAAATTTTGTAATTGAGCAATAACAGCAGACTTAGCGGTACCGCCAATAGCAGTTCTTCTTTCAACACTAACTTCAAAGCTAAACAAGTCTTTAACATCAGCGTCAAATCTTCTGTCAATTTGTTTGTATTGTTCAATGGAAAGCTGGTCGATACCTGAAAGTTTTAACTCTTCTGCAGCTCTAACACATTCGCCGGAAATATGGTGAGTTTCTCTAAAGGGAACACCTTTCCTGACTAAGTAATCAGCCAAATCAGTAGCCAACATGTCCATGGTTAAAGCACCTTCCATTCTTTTCTTGTTAATAGATAATGTCGAGATGACACCAGTTGCAATCAAAATAGAGTGTTCGACGGTAGTCAAAGCATCAAACAAAGGTTCTTTGTCCTCTTGCATGTCTTTGTTGTAAGTAGACGGAATAGACTTGGTGGACATGAGGAAACCAGAAAGCGAACCAAAGACACGTCCAGATTTACCTCTTAACAATTCCAAAGAGTCAGGATTTTTCTTTTGCGGCATCAAAGAGGAACCAGTGGAATATGCATCTGACAATTTAATGAAGCCAAACTCGGCAGTAGAGTATATGATCAAATCCTCAGAGAATCTGGAAATATGGTTCATGAACAAGGTGGACCAGAACAAGGTTTCAACAACAAAATCACGGTCACTGACAGCCGTCAACGAGTTCCCGATAACTGAATCAAAACCAAGGCCCTGCGCTAAGTATTCCCTATCAATTCCGTATGGATGACCGGCCAAAGCACCAGCACCTAAAGGAGATTGATTGACCCTTTCTAAGATCTGTTTCAATCTCTTGTAGTCTTCTGTAAAGTAGGTAGCATAGCTGGATAACCAATGTGCCCATCTGATTGGCTGGGCCCTTTGCATATGGGTGTATCCTGGCATCAACACGCTGATTTCTTCCTTAGCTCTCTTGGTGATAACCTGGATAAACCCAGCTAAAAATTCCAACAACTTGGTCAAGTTTTCACGGACGTAAATTCTCATGTCGGTGGCAACTTGGTCATTTCTGGATCTACCAGTATGAACTTTACCAGCAATGTGCTTTCCGATGATTTCACCCAATCTTCTCTCATTAGCAGTGTGGATATCTTCATCACCAGCCTTTTCCTCGAAATTGTTACTTTCCCACTCTTTTTTAATTACTTCAAGTCCTTCGTGAATGGTCTTCAATTCATCAATGGTGATCAACCCAAGCTTTTGTAATCCTTCAGTGTAGACTTTAGTACCAATCAAGTCAGCATCGTACATTTTTTGGTCGTACGGCAAAGAGGCATTGTACAAATCCATCAATGGGTCAGAAGCTCCGGTGAACCTTCCACCCCATAATCTGTTTTCGGTTGGTTTAGACATGTTGATAATAAAATAACTTTGAAGTAAGAAAGTAGCTAGATATATAACTTTTCGATAACGATTGTCATCACCGCGCTTAGCGAAAAACTTTTTATTCAACTTCCGCATTTGGACACTGACTCATACGCGCTAACAATGCTGGCTGCAAAATGTTAGTTAATCAAGTAGTTATCGCTTTAGTGTATATGTTCTTAAATATAATTACAAACTATTAATCATGGCTTACATCTTCCAGTAAATCTTGGGTACAAAGAACAGTCTCTGACAGTGAATCTGTCACACAACCAAGCCAAAATTCTTTCAGTTCCCAATCCATAACCACCGTGTGGACAGGTACCATACTTTCTCAAGTCAGTAAACCAGTAGTAAGTTTCTCTGTCAAGGCCCTCTCTGTCCAAGGCAGCAATTAACTCGTCATAGTCGTAAGTCCTCATGGAACCACCGGTGATCTCACCAACGTTTGGCATCAACACATCAACAGACTCAGTAACCCTTGGGTCATCCTTGCATCTTGGCATATAGAAAGACTTGATCTCAGCTGGAAAACGAGTCAACAAAATAGGAACACCAATGGTGTCGGTCATCTTACGTTCAGCTGCTTCAGCAATATCATCACCGAATTTAAACTCCTCACCATCTTCGTTAGGGATGCCATGTTCGTTCAACCAGTCCAAGGCATGAATGTACTCCATTCTTTTGAATGGGGTAGTAGGAGCCTTGAATCCAGGGTTCAACTGCTTGACCAAAGGACCAGCAATTGGGTCTTCAAGAACATATTGAACAGACTTCACCAAAAGCTTTTCCAAATGCTCCAATAAACCCTCAAAATCAATGAATGCCAATTCACCTTCAACATGGGTATATTCAGATAAATGTCTTCTTGTGTGGGACTTTTCAGCTCTGAAAGATTCTTGGACACAAAAGACGTCACCTAAAGAAGCCAAACAGGTCTCCAAGTACAATTGAGAGGACTGTGTCAAATATGCTTCCTCACCATAGTAGTCTAGCTTGAACAAGTTGGCACCACCTTCGACCTGGTTCTGAACCATACAAGGTGGAGTGACTTCGGTCAATCCTTCTTCCTCAAAAAATCTTCTAAGAGCTTTCAATAACGCAGATCTAACTTTCATAACAGCCGAAAGAGTCTCTCCTCTCAAAGCCAAGTGACGTTGGTCTAACAACAACGAAGGATCAGCATTCTCTTGGACTTTGTTCGAGAAAGCATCTTCTCCGCTTGGAGCCGAACCAATAACCTCATAGTAGTCAGCTTGTAATTCAACACCTCCAGGGGCAGTCTTTCCTTCTGGCAATTTTTTGACTAAACCTTTGATAGTGAGAGAAGTTTCCAAGGTCAATTCCTTGGTTTGTCTAGCTTTAGCCAAGTCTCCGGCTAAAAGACATTGGATAAATCCAGTTCCGTCTCTCAAAGTAAGAAAAACCAAACCTTTTTGGTTTCTTAAACGATGAACCCAACCTTGGACAGTGATTCTTTTGTCAATGGAGTCTTGAACATTTTTGATCTTAATCTTGTCAGCTTTTGGTAAGGAACTGTCTTCTTCAATGGTGATGAGTTCAGCCTCTTCCAATTTTTTGGCGGTTTCTTCCGCTCTAGCCTTTTGCTCTTCCTGTAATTTCTGTTGTTTTTCGAGCTTCTTCTTTAAACCTTCAGCACCTTTCTTAGCCTTTTTCAAAGCAGAAGCGGAAATTTCAAAGAATGCAAATTCTTCAGAATCTTCCACTTGCTTATATACAAACACTTTAGCGTCAGGCTGAGAGTAGAGAGCAAAAGCAGGGGTCTGAAATGGATCTTTTTCTGATCCAGTGACCTCAGCAACGTCTTTACCAGTCTTTTCGTTAACGTATACAGACATTTAGTTTTACTTAAAATATTTCGAAATTTTGGCTTGAAGTAACTTCGACTAATCGCGATTGTGAGTCAGACTACAGTTTACGCAGGAGGGGAAAACGTCAACACGTCATAAAAAAAAGCAAGTTCCCGTGTCCATACCGGCAGATTATGTACACTATTACAGTACATGAGTGACTGAATACTTACTAGATAAGTCACCGAATTACTCACCTATGAAAAACAAATTATACTCTTATCGCTGTTTCCAAGATTCATCCTTTGGCATCTTGATTTGTTCTCTGAAATTTTTCGCATTCTTCAAAATCTTCCAGTCTGTCTTTTAACTAAATGGCTTTAGAACAATCGTTAGCTGCCTTATCTTTGGCGACAGTTTCCGCTGAGTCTGCTATTCCAACGAAGACTTTGGTATTCAAGCCAAAGACTGCCAAGACCGCCACCCCGGTCCCGGTCATTGTCTTTGCATTACAGTCTACCCAAACTCCATCAAATTTGATCGCCAAGGCTGCTGGTGTCAAAGAACCAAGATTGGCCAAGGATGATTTGGTCCAGGAGTTCTTTACTACTACTGCTAAGGAATTTTCTATCGCAAATTTGAACGAGGATGTTGCTGGAAAAGTAAAATTTGTCATTGATGAAAGCATTGTCAATGCCTCTGATGATACAGTAGTGGAATTGTCTACTGAATCTTCTAAGGCTGCTTTGTCTGCAAAGACTGTTGTCGCTTTTTTGAAATCCCTCGAAGTTGAATTGTTGCCAGTCGATTTTTCTGCCCCTCCAGGACCCCCAGCTTCCAACAAAGATGTTTCAAAGAAGGAAAAGGAAGCTTCCAAGATTGATGGGGCAAAGTTGGTGGGTATCACCGTAGACAAAAGCAAGGATTTCTCCACCTGGTACTCGCAAGTCGTGATAAAGGGTGAAATGTTAGACTACTATGATGTTTCTGGTTGTTACATCTTGAGACCTAACTCATACACGGTGTGGGAAACTATTCAGGATTGGTTTAACGAACGTATAAAGAAGATGGGTGTTAAGAACTCGTACTTTCCAATGTTCGTCTCTTCCAGGGTTTTGGAGAAGGAAAAAGACCACATTGAAGGTTTTGCTCCGGAAGTCGCCTGGGTGACTCGGGCTGGTAAGTCTGAGTTAGAAGAACATATTGCCATTAGACCAACCTCAGAAACCGTCATGTACCCATACTATGCCAAGTGGATCAGATCCTACAGGGACTTGCCATTGAAATTGAACCAATGGAACTCTGTTGTCAGATGGGAATTCAAACACCCACAACCCTTTTTGAGAACTCGTGAATTCTTGTGGCAAGAAGGCCATACTGCTCACTTGACCAAGAAGGATGCTGCTGAGGAAGTTAACCAAATCTTAGATTTATACGCCGGTATTTACGAAGAATTATTGGCTGTTCCTGTTGTCAAGGGTAGAAAGACCGAGAACGAAAAGTTTGCCGGGGGAGACTACACCACAACTGTTGAAGGTTATATCTCTGCCACCGGTAGGGGTATCCAAGGTGGTACCTCTCACCACTTGGGAACGAACTTTTCCAGAATGTTTGATATCTCTGTGGAAAACCCAGAAGGTGCTGATAAAGAAAAGGTTTTCGCTTTCCAAAACTCCTGGGGATTATCTACGCGTGTTATTGGTGTCATGGTCATGACCCATTCCGATAATAAGGGTTTGGTCTTGCCTCCACGGGTTGCCATCACTCAAGTTGTTGTTGTCCCGGTTGGTATTACTGCCAAAACCACGGACGATGAAAGAAAGGCCATCAATGACGGTGCTGCACACATTGAAAAGACTTTGCAAAACGCTAACATAAAAGCCCTTGGCGACTACAGGGATAACTACTCTCCCGGCTGGAAGTTTTCCGAATGGGAATTGAAGGGTGTTCCTTTAAGAGTTGAGTTCGGCCCCAACGACTTGAAGAAGGGACAAGCTACTCTTGTCAGACGTGATAACAGTGAGAAGATTTTTGTCAAGTTGACCGAATTGGAGAAGAGAATTCCTGAAGTTTTGGAAGACATCCAAGCTAGTTTGTTGGCCAAGGCTCGCAAGGACTTTGACGAGCACCGTGTTTTTGTTCACGAATGGAAGGATTTCGTGCCAGCTTTGAATGCCAAGAACCTCATCATTACTCCATTCTGTGGTGATATTGAGTGTGAGGAGGACATCAAGGATTCATCTTCCAAGAAGGATAATGGCGAAGATGAAGAAGTTGATGAAAAGGCTCCATCTATGGGTGCTAAGTCCTTGTGTATCCCATTCGAACAACCAGAATTGAAGAAGGATCAAAAGTGTATTAAGTGTGATAAGAAGGCCATTGCCTATACTATGTTTGGTAGATCTTACTAGGTACATGTAATAATGAGTAGTATTTATCTATTTGCTGTAGTTTTGCACGTATGATGCGTATGAAGTAATGGGTTGAATGCTGCTTGCTGAACTCATGTGTCAAAATTGTATATTTATCTTCATCGACAATCAACGTACCTACATATATTGCTCCCAGAAGATACTCCCAGCCAATTCTTTTACATTGACAGTGCTTATCATAGTGTTTCCGTCTTGAAAGTCCAAAAAATATAGCTGTTCAAGACGTAGCACATTCTGTACATATTCAAATACCTTATGATAATTTAGGCCAATTTGTTTTATTCCGTGTGAATCGTCAGATAAGCAGAATCTTGCTCCCCCGTGCTTGATTATTGCTTGAGCTATATCCTCTTTCGGATACGGAGTGTTCCACCCCTTACGAATGGCTGCAGAGTTTAACTCGAATAGCGCTCCATATTTTGCAGCTAATTGTATATTCTGGATTACCTGTTCCCATATTTCAGGCCAGTCAGATTCCATGTCAATTTCTTCAGCCTTCTTCCCGGTAGTAGGATCTATTTCATCAGGAGAATCGAACAACCGTATCAAATCGATATGGCCTATAACGTCCGGTTTTAGCGTAACTATCATTTCATGCTGTAATTCAAAATACAGCTTGTATAGTTCCCTCGACGTGTTTGTCTTTGTGACACTACGAGCCTTGTTCCATAATACGTTATCAAAGTCAATTGGAATGCCAAACACATGGTGAACTGAACCGACCATCATGTCGAAATTGGGCTTCAATTTCAATGCATATTGTATATGTTCAGTATCGACACCTTCGACTTCGAAACCTACAAGTATCTTCAACTTCCCAGTATACTGTTCTTGAACTCTACGAGCATGGGCCTCATACTGGAGGAAGATTTCGCGTAATGTAGAATCGTTATAACCTTTAGCCACTTCCTCCGGGTACAAGTATGTATTGTTGATTCTAGGCATATGTTCAGTCAAACAGAATTGTATAAACCCCATTTTATGTGCCTTCGCTACAATTGAGTCTAAATCGTCCACCGCATGACTAATGTACAGACCACTATGGGAGTGATGAGAATGCATCTTTGATTAATATTCTACATTTCTCGTTTCGCAGACATTTAGACAATATACCCGACTGGATGTTAAATTTAATAAAACAGGCCAGTGTACGCAAAATACACCGGCAATGGCTCTCTACGGCAGCGCTTCCGCCTACTATAAAGCAGATCTTGTCTCGCTTCGAGGTAGGTTCTCAAATCAGTGTGGCAGGCCATGTAAAGTCCATACGAAAGTTCAAGAAGATCGGGTTCATCGATTTATCTGACGGATCCACATACCAGAACCTCCCCATTGTTTTCCAGGACCCGGAATCTGTTTTATCAAATTATGACTTAAAAGTGGGTCAAAGTCTTCAAATTACAGGAAAAATAGTCGAGTCAAGAGGGTCACAAGCTATAGAAGTATCGTTCAATCCGAGTGAAAAATCGAATAGATTGACTATTATTGGTTCTGTACCAGATACGTACCCTATTCAAAAGAAGGAAACAACTTTTCCTTTTCTTAGAAACCACTTGACGTTGAGGCATAGAACATCGACGTTAGCATCTGTCTTGAGAGTTAGGCATCTCTTGGAAGAGCTGTTAATGAGCTTTTTCAGTAAAGAGAACTTTATCAAAGTAACACCTCCTATGCTTACAAGTGCAGACTGTGAAGGTGCTGGAGAGCAGTTTGTGGTTAAGCCATTGAATCCTAAGCAAGAGGTTGTCGATGGTAAAATAAAGGAGGTTGATTTCTTCGGAAAACCTGTGTACTTGACGGTATCCACGCAGTTACACCTTGAGGTCCTCACTCCGTCGTTGAACAGGGTGTGGACACTTACGCCATGTTTTAGGGCAGAGGATTCCAACACAAACCGTCACTTAAGCGAATTTTGGATGCTAGAAGGAGAAATAGCTTATGTCACTGAATTAAATCAGATTACCAAGCTCACAGAGAACATGATCAGATATGTGACACAGGAGCTTTCGTCTCATAGCGATGATATTTTGAACTCAAGGTATAGTAAGCAAGAAAAGGAGGGTATGAAAGAGAGATGGTCAATGATTTTGACCGAGAAAGATTGGCCCTCTATTACATATACTGAAGCTGTGGATATAATCAATAAAATTAAACTCCAGGGTAGGCTGAAAGGCCACCTATCATGGGGAGACGCAATTCTGACTGAGAACGAGAAATGGATTGCTGGCGAACATTTTAAGTCACCAGTTTTCATCACCGATTACCCCAAGGATCAAAAGCCATTTTACATGCCAAATAGCAAGGATTTCAATCCTTCGCAACCGACTGTAGCATGTTTCGACTTGGTGTTCCCTGTCATTGGTGAATTGATCGGAGGATCAATGAGAGAGCATGACTACTGTAAACTTGTTTTGGAATTGGAACATAGAGGGATGAATATAGAAGACATGGAATGGTACTTATCTACTAGAGCCAACGGTACTGTTCCGCACGGCGGCTTTGGAATGGGCTTTGAGAGATTGATACTCTACTTGACAGTTATGGAGAATTTAAGAGATGTTGTGGTCTTCCCCCGTGCTCCTGATACCTGTGATTGCTAGAAGGATATACCATGATTTAGACACTTATAAACAGATTCAGAATACCTTTTTTGCATTACATAAGACAAACGTAAGCGACCCGCGATGAAAATTTTCATCCTCATTTCTCGAGATTTTTCACCAAGAGCAAACTACAAGATGGACCAGTTAAACGTTAAAGAACAGCAAGAGTTCCAACAGATCGTTGAGCAAAAGCAAATGAAGGATTTCATGAGATTATACTCGAATTTAGTGTCCAGATGTTTTGATGACTGTGTCAACGACTTTACTTCTGGTTCTTTGACCAATAAGGAATCCACCTGTATCATGAAATGTTCTGAAAAATTCTTAAAGCACAGTGAAAGAGTTGGTCAAAGATTCCAAGAGCAGAACGCTTTGTTGATGCAAAACATGCAAAAACGTTAAGCTGCATGAACTCAACTTGATGTTTTTAGACATCCAAAGCTTCTTTGTAAATATTTCACGTCAAGGGTGATAGGTATTATGTTAACTATATTTACCCTTATATATATATAACGATGAATTCACATTCTTTCAAGCTGAAAGTAATAAAAGTTGTAAACTCTGTACACTGTCCTCCACTTCCCCATATATTCAAATTATTAACTCGCGCTATAAGCTAGTTTTTTGAACAGCATGAACGACATCGAATGCATGAAAAAGGGGTTGCTGCAGTTGCTCGTGGCATCTACAGTCAACAGCATATTGAAGAGATACGGATCTTTGAACGTCAGAATCGATACGTCCACGTTTCTTTCCCAGCTAAAAGTGTGTACTGCTAGATACCGAGATATGTTTGGACGACCAATACCGGAAGAATCCATGGCATCGAAGGAAGCCCTTTTGCAGTTGATAGAAGAAAGCGGCTTCAAACAATTCATGAGGGTGCAAGGAAGCCTCATTAGGATTTTTGCCGGTGATGCAAAGTATCCGGAGATAATGAAATCAATAGTAGTTAATGCTTCAAAGCGATATTCAGAGTTTTTGATCAAAAACGTTAATGACTTGGGGAAACTCGTGAACAACGGAAGAGATATCATGAAGGATATAGAGAAGAGGGAAAGGCAAAAACAGGCGGAAGCTTCCGATGAGAAGAGCCTCGAGCCTAAAGAATCTAAGACTACTGATGATATGGATGTTGATGAGGAGGGTGATGACACCGGAAAGGAGACTCGCAGTGATGAGGAAGTTGCAGTTGAGGAAGTTGTGGAGGAGAAGGTTACAAAAGAACCTGTGACCGAGATGCATCCAGAATCCGCTACACTCGAACAAAACAAGGATGCTCAAGAATCAAGCCAAGCAGAAAGCGAGTCTGAATCTGACTCTTCATCTTCATCCAGCTCTGACTCCTCTGAAGCGGAAGAAGATGAAGCTGCCACTCGTGTTCTAGGAAGGAAGAAGAGCAAAGAACCTACTACACCTAAGAAAAGGGAGGACGAGGAGCACGAGACTGAAGACCAAGAAGGTAAAGAATCGTTGTCTGAAAAAGATGAGAAACTGACACTGAGACGCCGGTCCTCTAGAAGATTAACAAGAAGTGTTAAGGATGAGGATCAAGAAGTCAATGCTAAAGAGAACCAAGATAAAGAGTACCAGGAACAGAACAACGAAGAACGTGAGCACGAAGATAAGATGAAGGTTGACAAAGAAAGTAGCTCCGAACCCAAGGATAGTGAAGTGGATAAAAACAGAGACACAGTAGGTAAAGAAGATGAGCAAATTAAGAAAGAGGAAGAAGACGAAAGTGAGGGTGAAAGTGAGGGTGAAAGTGAAGACGACGATGGTGACGAGGGTGAGAAAAGCCAGGAGGATGAAGAGGAAGGTGCAACAAACGGTCGCAAAGAAGAAAATGAAGACTCTAAAGAAACAAAGACCAAAAGTAAAAACAAGGCTAAAGAAGAGCACGGTGAAAGCGAAGAAAGTGAAGGCGAAGGTGATGAAAATGATGGAGAACAAGTTAAAGAAGTAAAAAGCGGGGACACCAGCAAAGCGCTCACGCCCAGGAGAAGCTCCAGAAAAAGGTCCATGTCTCCAGCAGTAAGCGTTTCCAATAAGAGATTTCAAGCCGTGGCAACCAATCTTATTGATAGCATTCTGTCGCATAGATTTTCATCTCTATTCTTGCAACCCGTATCCAAAAAGGACGTCCCTGACTACTATGAGGTGGTGCATGAGCCTAAAGACTTGAAGAGTATAACGAAGACCATCAAAAGTAGGGCTAGTGTCGACAGCTATCAGCTGTTAAAGGAGTTGAAGAGAGATTTAATGTTGATGTTTGCCAACTGCATAATGTTCAATCACTCTGATAAAGACTTGGTTGATTTGGCTAGGAACATGAGGGATGATGCCGTGAAAACCTTCAAATTGTTTGAAGAGGCAGATTGATGTATAATATGTATAATATACTACTAATAATATATTAGTGCCGTAATAGGAGTAGTGCGAGAGCTGAAATACAAACGCTGCAGCATCCTTCAATCAACGCGACATATGGAACGCCATTAACCATGGAAGAAGAAGACTATGAAAAACAATTGCAGGTGTTGACAAAGACAAGGGCTTTACTTCAAATGATAAATGAATCCACTGCCAAGATTCATAACGATCTCAAGAATATGCAATTTAACCATAAACAGATTAAAGAATCTACAGAGATATCCAAAAAGCTCATTGACCAGTTGTAAAAAGTATCTGATTTTTCTATATATACACATCAATACTATTTACTGGTGAATTTGGGAAAGTACACATTGTATCCTGAAGACACTGTGAACTTGGAATGGTCAGATTTCAAATCCAAGATGTACGAAAAACAAGTCTTCACTAATGTGTTTATCCAATGCTTCTCGTTCTCATTCGAGACCTCCTTATTGTACTCTGTGAACTCTTGCTTAATTACATTGAAATTATTGACTATTTCGTCTTGATGAACATCGGTAACGAACGACTCTCTGAGTTGTGAAAACGTAGGCTGAGAAGGAACACCAATCGATTCAAAAGGCTTAAATCTGAGTTTAAAAAGTTGTTCCGAGCCTGCAAGGAATTCAGTGTTTAAATCTTTGAAGTTTACAAGTCTTTGAGTCTGGCAGTAATTCAACAATAGACAGATATTATTGTTGAGACCTTGAAACATCCTCCAATACTGAATCTTGCGGTAGACCAGCTCGTTAATCCGTGAAAGCTCGTCCCGTTTGTGATCAAGGTCCCCCTTATTCTTCAGCTTCTTTCTTTTGCTTGTCAATTTATCAATCTTGTACTTATTGTAATTGAAAATACGCTCGGTGGTATGGTTGATAAGTGTCTTTAGTAAATAGTTCAAATAAAAATATACCGAGTATATTTCGAACTCCCTGTACAACTCGAGCTCTATACCGATCAATAAGAACTCAATCATTGATTCAAGTTTTGTGTAGTAAATATAAGAGCTGATTGGCAACGCCAAATTCCCATCGTCGTCTAATCTTTCCAGGATTTTGTATTTGGAGTAGAGCTCCATTTCAAAGCTTTCAGCTTGAACTTGTAGAGAGTCCCAAACTAAAAGGTTCCTGTTGATCAACTGCCTTTGTCTGCAACGATTACTTGCATATATTGTCAAGCTCTGATATACGCCAGATTCGATATCTTTAAACAACTTATTCAAGGAATCCATAATCATTTCGGTGTCTGAGTTGTTTAGATTCCATGTTTTAGGACTCACAACGATGCTATTGTAAACATTACAGTGATTCATTAAATCCAATGTGAAGTCAGCAAGAAAATATGGTGATCCCATTATACTTTGATCATCTCTCACGAGAAACAATTGAAAGAACCCTCTCGTGATCACATGGAAGTGATTGACTCTAGTCTGAATATCGTACTTCAAGAATGATTCCACAGCTGGAATACTGGCAAGTTTATTAGACTTCTCAAATATGTCGCTTAACTGCTTAAACACACTTTCAAGCAGTTTGAAAGCTGTGTCAAAGACGGTGTCATATATCTCTCCAGGGATATGTCTATTGTCCAAAGAAGCTTGCACGTATTTTGACACAGACCCTTTCGGAATCTTGAAGGACTCGTAGGTTTCTTTGTCTTTTAGTATTGCATTGACATGTAAGAGTCCATCGTCGAGGACATTCTTGAAAAACCCATACTGCAGGGCATCTGGCTGACTGAACAAATTTATCGGCAAGTTGAAGAGTATAGGTAAGCTGTTCATATTTAACAACAACTTTAACTGGGTGACTATCAATTCTTGATTCTTCAAGGAGCTCAGGCTTACAGTGAAGATAATCAGATCAAGTTCCTGAATTACATCGTCCACTAAGATCTCATTCAAAAAGTTCAATTCCATATTTCTGGTGGTGATATCCTCTTCCTCGTAAAGAACAGTATTCCCCACTGTTATAATCACACCAACAAACTTGCTTATCCCGACAACAAAAGACTTAAGGATTATATTGGTAAGGTTTTCCCCTAGGGTAAACTTATCCATGCCTCTTTCTATGTTCGTTGTATAGGTGTGAACGATCTCTTGGACATAGCGACAGCTCAATACAGTTACTGGCAAAGAGGAGCCACCGAGCCAACTCATTAGGAGCTTGAAAAGATTATTCATGGTAGCTATAAGCTCTTGCTCCGATAACGGTTTGAAACAATCAAAGTTCAATTCGTCAGAACTAAGCTCATGTGGAATCAAACCAGTGTCTAGTCTGACATTATTAACCTCTACTGCTCTTGTTCCTTCGAGTAGGTCAAACAACGGTGACTGAATGACATTGTTGCCCTTAATGTGCTGCAAAGAAGCGAAAAGTGCCTCGGTTACATCGACATATTCCGACATGTCCCTCTAAGCGTAAATTTTTACGAACTGCGAAACTAGTGCCAAGTATAGATAGTGGAATTTTACCAATACAAATCTTAGTAATATTAATTAAGTCTATAGATACATAAACACATAGGCATACGTTCACACGTTGGCTTCAAGGTCTTTATTCTTGTTGTTTTTTCTCAAGAAGCTGAAACCAATGTAATAAATAAGAACATTAAATGCCCTGGTAGGGAAGATCTTAACTACCCACACGTTTGGAATTATTCTGATGACTAACCCAGCCGGGATAGAAATGAAGCCACACAAAATTGAGGTGGCCCACATTCCTCCAGTGAGCCTTGCAATGGAGAAAGCAGCACCTCCAACAAACATAATTAACACTTGAACTCCACAAATCATAAGAGTAATCACAACAAAGTACCAGTTTCTGAACAAGTGCAGGAAAAAGTTCAAGTTATAAGCAGTAATTCTACCTCTAACAGTCTTCACATCAGAAGCTTCGTCCAATTTTCTTGTCACCACTAATTTCCATACCTGTAACCAGACAAACGTATTGAAAGTAGTTGAGTCCAACTGTTTCTGTTGACGGGTGGTGATAGGTCCATCGCCATAAAAGAGCAGCTTGCCGCCGAAATGCAAAATGAATGTTACCACCAATTGGGTTATAGATTGGCCTAGAATCATTTTCCACATGGAAACAGATATTAATGGTTCGCTTCTACCAGCAGGTTTATTCTTCAAGAAACTCTCATCAGGCTTGTCGGTAGCCAATGCCAAAGCAGCCAAAGTATCCATGATCAAATTAACCCACAACAATTGAACTGCTGTCAATACAGAGTGGTTATCTGAGGATGCTACAGCGGAAACAAACGTCAAAACAACAGCCGTGATGTTCACAGTCAACTGGAATTGGATGAACTTCTTGATGGAAACCGCAACGGTTCTTCCCCATTTAATAGCCTGTACAATATCAGTGAAGTCATCAGTCATCAAAATGATATCAGATGCTTCTCTGGCAACTTCGGTACCACTGATCCCCATGGAGAACCCAACATCCGCCAATTTCAAAGCACTAGCATCGTTTGTACCATCACCCGTGACGGCAACTACTTCACCACATTTTCTTAAAGTATCCACCAAAGTCCTCTTGTCTTCAGGGGAAGACCTAGCCAAAACTCTTAATTGTGGAACAATTTCAATACGTTTTTCTTCAGACAACTTTCTAAAGTCTGGTCCTTCCATAGAAGCAAATTCATGACCCAAATCTTCAGGGGTCAAGATATAACAGCCTTGAGAAATAGCTTTGGCGGTCCTTAAGTTATCACCCGTAACCATTCTAACAGAAACACCCGCGTCTTTACATCTTAAAACAGCTTCTGGTACGCCGGGTTTCAATGGGTCCTGGATACCGACAAGACCGTCTAAAATCATTCTTCTCTTGTCATCATCATAGACAGTAGTCGCAATGTTAACCAACTTGGCTGGGTCGGCTTCATTAGGGTTCTCATCATTAGCAAGATATTTTGGTGGCCAAGAGCTAATCCCGGTAAAGTCTTGGTGTCCTACAGCAATAGCTCTCAAAGCATCGTTAGCATATTCATCAATTTTTGTCAAGAAAAAGTCTCTGTTTTCTCTATCAATACCAACAACTTGATTGTTCTGGCTATACATGTATCCGCAGTTTTTGAACACAATTTCGGCTGCACCTTTAAAGTAAAATCTGTAACCGTCATCAATTTCAGTGATAATTCCCGACCACTTCCTAGAACTTTCAAAAGGAATGATCTGGGCGACCTCTTGAGACCGTCTTTCTCTAATTTCTTCCAAGGACTCTTTCGCAAACACGTCAAGCCTATTTTGTGCCACAATCAATAGAGAGCACTCGGTCTTATTACCTAAAAACGGATCACTGATTGATTCGTACTTAGTATTGCTTCTCAAACGGTCTTCTTCGGTTTCACTCGAGAAGATTTTTTGGAAGAAGTTCTTGCTCGTTGGTCTGGTTTTTAGTAAAACTGCCAATTCTTCATTATACTCAGAGTTTTGGAAAGCTGTGGAATTCAAAATAATGTTCGTGGCAAGAGCCTCCTTCAACTCTTCGATTAAATGAGGAACAACCTCGGCAGAGGTAGGGTCATAATTATTCGAAACCATATCGTTAAACTCAGCACCATTGCCGAAACATGCTTTGACGATCCTCATCTTGTTTTCAGTCAAAGTTCCTGTCTTATCTGAGCAGATGGCAGTAGCACCACCCATGGTTTCACACGAACGTAACACTCTGACCAAATTACCGTTCTGGGCCATTCTAGTGGTTGCGAAGGCCAAAGCCAAAGTTACAGCTAAAGGCAAACCTTCGGGGACGGCAACGACAATGATCGTTATAGCAGTGATCAAAATATCCAAAAACTTCTTACCCTTTTCAGCCCCTTCTACATCATCATGGAATATTCCTCCTGGAGCGATATTAACACAGAAACGAATAAATAGTACTACGAACAACACCAATGCGGCGAGGAAACCATACTTAGAGATTCCACCTGCAAGTTTATCCAATCTTTCTTGTAAAGGCGTAACCTCACTTTCGTGATTAAGACTGAGCATTGTTCTCCCGTGAATAGAGTTAACTCCCACAGCGGTAATTACCGCATAACCCAATCCACTCATGACTTTAGCACCGGAAATTAAAAAAGGATCTTTGAATTTGATTTCACCACCAAGGTCCTGACTTCCGTCGGTGGCAGTTTCATTGAAGTACTGGAGTGATTCGTCTGCAGGACGTTTATGGATGGTATTACTTTCACCGGTCAAGGCAGATTCGTCGCACTCAACTTCTCCTGACACCAAAACGCAGTCTGCTGGTATCACATCACCGGTCTGTAAGTTTATGACATCCCCAACAACCACGTCGTAGATGGAAATAAGCTTTTGTTGACTGTTTCTAACTACAATCAACTCTCTATCTTCTTTCTTAGCATTCAACTTAGCAAACTGGCGTTCCTTCTGGTAGTCATTAGCAGCCCCAACCAATACAACAATAAGCACGGCTACAATGATCGCTACACCTTCAACCCAGTCTAATTTAGGAAGAGGCTTTCCATCCACGTCGTACATAGTGCCAGTTCCGAAAGTTTCGTAGAGCCCTAACGCTAAAGAAACAGTGGCAGCTACTGTCAATAAAATCAACACCTTGTCTTTCATTGCTTCGAAACACAACCTCAAAAATGACTTCTGTGTCTTTACTGGTAGTTTGTTAACGCCATATTTCTTGACTCTCTGTTGCATGTCCGGTTCATCACTCTCAGAAATACCTTTTGTTACATGGGTGTTTAAGACGTCACTCAAAGGCCCAAGGCCCCCTATGGCAGCCAATTTCCTCAAGCTCTTGGGATCATGAAGCTCCAGCAACTGAGCAATCAGTAGGGTATAGCTATCGGCTAGAGGTGTCTGAGATGATATACTGTGGATGTCGTAGCCGTAGTCTCTGTCCGAGGGGATACCAGATTTTGGACCACTAAGGTCAGGAACGGCCAAGTTGTGGTTGCCAAAGTCTGTACTCTTATCGTTAAAACCGTAATCATTATTAATGGGATCGTTGATATTCCTCCGGCTGTGGGTGGTATCAGGATCGTTAGCAGCAGTATAACCAGGCGCATCACTAATGGCAGAGCCGTCAAGCTTAGTATCCTGACTGGTGCCTCCTGTCATTGCGATATATCAAGGGTGATGAAAATTATATTAGCAAAAACTATTGGTTATTAAAGTTAAAGGTATGTGAGCGGCGATACAGGCCCAGCTTTTTAGAGAACGCGCAGTTAAGCATCAAAATCCTCAGCATGCGCCGCGCGCAGCACGAGCCGGAGACGCTATCGTGGTGGCTCAATGTGATACAACTCTTTTTTTTTTTTGCAGCATAGCCTCTGAGGCTTTTATTTTTTTCTGTGCACCTAATTTACCTGTTTGGGTAATGATAAGCCAGACGCCTTGGTGATAACCCTTGTCATAGAGTATAGCGAGATAGCATAGTGCTCTCTGGTTGTTATATACCTACACATCTATGTATGTGGTATGTATGGGTATGTATGGGTATACGTATGAACGATTCTACTCTTTCACTCAGTTCAGTCGGGCACATAGAGTTAGTAAAGCTTTAGTCATCGGATTTTCGTCGCACCCGAACAATGGTGCCGCATATGCCGGTCAAATGCATCTGCCACTTGGTCTACTGGCTCTCGTACTTCTATTAGGTCGAGCTAACGCTGGTGCGACCCAACTACCTCTATTCCTTGTGCCAAGTTGCAGTTTAGCACAACGTCTCTCCAAGCTCGCCCTAGCACAAATTCCGGGAACACAATAATTCCGTAGTATCGACTGTTGTCAGCTATCAGGCTTAGATGAATTTCAGATTAGGCCGGGTATGACTAGCCCTAAACACTACCGAGGCTAGTATACAGTTTGGTATAAGGCTTGGGCTATCACTCATCGGCCAGTAAATCACTATAGCTTCACTTCCTCTTTTTCCTGGCACAGTCATCTGCCATGTAGGTACTTCGCGATATACTAAGCCTCAAAGGCACAGTTTTTTGCAACCAGTCCTCAGCAACATGCTGCGGCCCAATCCGCTGAAAAGCATAGCGTCAATCGCATTACGAAAATTCTTGTCTTGGAGGTAGTGAAAATCACTGCTGTAACATTCCTGTAACAAGGCTTGGGAAGTTTATCAAAGTTTATCAACCTGTTTTGTTCGTAAGTGGCAGAGTTCCACTTGTTTAGAGAGTAGTATTTGCTGATTCCTTGTATTTAACACACTTCGCAAGCCCCAAGGCTGCTTTGACCACTCGTTGGGTATTAGATCTTCAAATTCAGCATCATTAATGCGTTTACGATAAAACGGTTTTTAGTAAAATCCTATCTAGTGGGCCAACTACTCCTTGCATTTTGTAAATCACAAAACAAAATAAGGGGCTTACCTAGTGACAGGTTTGAATGGCCAAGTTGAGGCGGGTCGCTGGAGTAACCTCTCTACCAAGAAATTTCCGGAAGACGCCTGCAAAGCTTAAGTTCCAAATGTGCACCTAAGTTCAGAGCTAGAAAGAAGCCCACTTTCCGGACATTCTGGGACTTGCCTGTGTATTTAAATCCTTTTCCCTGGCTCGGGGCTGTATGATTTCAGAATCAAAATCACTCCTCTTCCCACAGTTGAGCCGTAGCGTGCTAGATAATGATCGATATCTTCCTCTTAAAAAGCTCACATGTACTAATTTCGCCGCTACACTTACTTCGGTATAGGGGAATATATGCCTCGATCTTCATGTGTAGCTCTTTTGGTTGGCCATGGCAACATGAGTGAGACGTCCTAGCCGCTCTAACTAGTCTTTAAATTCGGGCACGACTCAAGTCGTATTGGCATCATAAGCCAGGAAATAATAAGCCCACCTATTTTTGCAGTAATCGATGAATCCAAGTTTAAATTGATGTTTTACATAGGATAAAAAAAAGAAGAGAATAAGGCCATGTGTATCGCAGATTCCAAAGCTGGGATGATTGGCTTGGAATCTCTTTTTGGTTCTGACAGCTGCGCAGTTGTACTCTTGGTTTGAGCTCCAACTACATGGGTCCTATTTTCTGTCCACTGGACCTTGAATCAAGCTTGGTAATAGGTCAAAGCATATATCAGAGGTATTTTCAAAAGTGTGTTAATGAGTGCTATGCTTAAGCCTAGATCACAAAGCCGATGTATAGAATTTCATTGCAGACAACTGTTTAAATAACCTTAACGGCTTTGGAGCACTCTTCGGAACTTGGAACACTAAACGTACGGAGCGGGGATGAGACTTGTACACCTTCCACTTTCTGTAACAAGCTTCGTGATATTTATTAGCCAATCAAAATGTGCTCATACGGTCCGAGACAGAAGTATTCACGATCCGATTAACTTAGACTGCAAATTGACGCATATAATTAGGATGATTCGAGCATTCATCTCACCACAACATCATGGGAAAAGAACAGAATTTATTTAAGCACGTATTTTCATTGTCTAAGAGGCAGCTCGATACTTATAGAGGCAAGCCTCAAGAAGTCTTGAAGCTCATCCATAGTTGGCCAGAGTTATACATGCTGCTTGGTCCTGAAAAGGGAAAGGTCGTTCTAGCAGAGATTGACAAAAGTAAGCCAAAACTCATGATTGAATTAGGTGGGTATGTTGGATACTCGGCCATTTTATTCGGGTCAGAATTGAAGAAAAATAATGGCAGATACTACACGTTTGAAGCGTCTGAAGAGTACACAAACATTGCCAGAGGATTTATTGATTTAGCTGGTTTGAATGATACATGCGAGGTAATTACTGGGCCCGCTAGTCAGTCATTGCCACATTTTGAAAACAAACTTTTAGCCTCCAAATTTGAACGCAAATCTAAACCAATTGATATAATTTTCATCGACCACTGGAAGGATGTACATACCGATTTGTATACCCCGGATCTCCGCATCTTAGAGTCTTTGGGCTACGTTGGAAAGGACACAATTCTTGTTGCTGACAATGTCTATTTTAGTGGGGTTGAGGACTATCGGAAGTACGTCAACATGACTTTACCAGAGAAGGAAAACTATATCCGCACAACGGAAAACGCCAATGGGAAGGAGTATGTTGGTAGATCGGACATATTGTATGAAACACGGACTTTAGAATTTCAGGGATGGGACAATATCGCCGAGTCTGATGAAGATTTCAGTAAGGACGGCATGGAGATCTCTAGATGTATTGCCGCTCCGGATTCGCAATTATAGATATCCCCAGCATGCTCGACAATTTGCAGCCAATGGATATGGACACCTTTCCCACACCTTTGTAAATATTTATATCCTTTTTTATATGTTTTACTGTATATACACTTGAGAATTCCGCTGTGTTTCTTGATTGTAGGCAATTGTTGTGAAAGGTACTTAGCGATTTCATCTACACATTACCATGTGAGGTATTCGAAGCTTCAATTGCACTTCCTTGCCTGGGTTCCTAAAGAGAGACCGATGTTTGCAATACCGAGCAAAATATGCATAATAATGCACCGGGGAGATCTGTTTTTGTATACCACCTTTACAGTCTTCATCTCCTGCCTGTTACACACAAGTCAATCAATCGCGACAATTTCTCAGTAATGACTATCAACTTTATTCCTGGGGAAGTCAATAGGGCAGAATCATCTGTGCTGCATGGCAGATGGAAAAACCATTACATAATAGCTTATGGCTCCGGTAATAACTTAGTTATCTCCTCCCTGACCCAGACTAAAGCTGTCACCGGCCACCTTCAAACCGTGTATCTTCAATCAGACCCTTCATCAGTGGATTTCAATGCAACCAGCGGATTCATTGCAATTGCGGTGCAACACGAGGTGATACTTTTCAAGCCAGTCAACGAGTATATGAAAAAGCCCCAGTGGTCCGAGGCCTTTGTGATAGATATGGGATGCCCCGCAAACTGCTTGCATTGGGCCCCGATCGAGAATGAGTTGGTGATTGGAACTGACGATTCCATTCAATTGTTCAAGATATACGAGGAGTACGGAGTTATTAGACATCACCGTAGATGGTACCAGTCGCAAGCGTTACCGGTAACGAGTATAAGTATTACCTTCAACTCTAACAAAATTGTGGTTCAGAATGGGACATTTGATAGATTGTTGAAGGTGTGGTCCCGCATAAATTATGGCGACGATAGTACCCTCTTTGAATTGACTTACTTGCCGCACCCTAAAAGTGACTTCGTTTTGGACTTCAAATGGAGGTTTAGATGTGAAAGCTATAACAAAGTGATAGATGGCTCAATGGCCAACATCAAAAATATTCGCAACTACATAGATGCAACTGGCGAGCAAACGGATACATTGTTCACCCTTTCTCACGATAAAGTGCTTCGAGTATGGTCCACATACGAGTGCAGCGGTCATAACCAAATCAAGTGCTGGGGGCTGTTAAATCTATCGTCTTGTTTCGAAGACCAGGCCATCGTAGGGATTATAATGATTGATAATTATTACCTCCAGAAGACCCTACTCTCTCGATTGGAGGAAGCAGATTCCGAGATATCTTGCTACTTCAAGAACCAAAAGTATGACAACGTGGACCTCTTGTTGGTCATCAGTAATACGGGCCAGGTGGCTATATACCTGATCTTGAATGTGTCGATGATCCCCCCTAACTCGATACAATTCGAGCGGATCGATAGAATGGCCATGGAATTTGATCCCAACTGTTTCCTGAGGATTAAACTTCCTGATGACTTATCCGATGCACTCTCTGAAAATTTCAATATCAGCTTGAGGCCCGTCATAATCCCCAGGATCTCATTTATGGATAAAGATGAAACATGCCTCAGCATATTATTCCATAATAGGATAAAAAACACCGTCAAATTCAACTCTTTGGACTTCAAGCATTTACTCCAGCCCAATTCCTCTTACATCGGTACCACCTTGGTGAACAAGTACCAAGGTCACGACAAGTCAATCAGGAAATTAATAAAGTCTTATAAATCCAACAGCCATTCAGTTGTTCTTTCTATCCTGAACTTCGCCAAGAATAACTACATCTGGGAGCCTCTAGTACTTGAACAGGATGTCAAGCGTACCATAATCACTAAGAAGTTTCAAATTGATTTGACCTTGATTGATGTTGATCCCAATAACTATATTCAAGATGCATTGATTTTGAATGATATCGTCCAAGTGCAAGGTAAGCGCCGGCATCTCGTTGTTACGTTTGACAAATTGGGAAACCTTGCTTTGTGGGACTGTGATGAACTAAAAGGTGATGATAAATGTGCAGAGGTTCTCATGCATGAACGGATCTTGGAAAGCCCTCCGAAAGTCCTCCAGTTGGTCGAGGTGAAAAATAACGAGTACTTGATCATTTCCATTTATGAACTAGATAAGATCAAATGTTGGAAGTTAAGCGTAGGCTCGAATATCACACTTACTCCTTACGAAATCGACTGCTTGCCTGCTGTTGATATGCAATACAAGATTAGCAAAATCGAGAACTTGATCAACAATCATTCACTGAGTTTGATTTCAATAATTGACGAGGCAGGTGATTTGAAAAACTACTCCATCAAGATCTCAAATAATATAGAATGGGTAGAGACCTTCGCTATTAGCACGAATCTTAAGAACTGCTCTAGGATAATGGGCTCATCCATCATCCATAAGTTGGCTCTCATTAACGCGTCGGGTAATAAGCTCTATATTTGGGATCTCAAAGCTAAAGTTTTGGAATATGAGGAAGACTTTGAGAGTGCCCAAGGTGAAGTGAAAGACATAGATTGGTGTTTGATCAGCTCGTCCGACAGAACCACGCATAATGTGCTTTTATCTGTGGGGTTCCTGAGATCTGTCTTGCTTTATACACAGTTGAGATATGACTATACTAACAGGATCCCAACGTACTCTACATTGAAAAAGATTGATATTAGTGACTACACTTCGCATGAGATCGGGGATTCTATGTGGATAAACAATGGTTATTTGGTGGTTGGATGCGGTAATCAGTTTTTCATCGACGATCGCTGGTTTGAAATTGGAAGCTCAGATAACAATTTGATTAACGATATGACCAAGCAGTTAGTCAAGGGGTATTTTACTGAACATAAACCTCTACCTGACAGTGATAAGATTTTCGATATCAGCGATATTGTAAGAATTCTTAATGGACCCTTACCGTATTATCATCCACAGTTCTTGATCCAATTGCTATACATGAACCAATTCGAGTTGGCAAAGAAGGTCGTTGTAGCTTTGTTTCAAAAAATCAGATCCAATGAACAGATAAAATGGAATTTGGGATACGACCTCATCGATGATATTCTACCTGATAAACCTCATTCACTCACTCGTCGTAAGAGTATCATATTCGTAGATAGTGAAAACGAGGATATTTTCACCACCTATAATGAGACCTTGATTGACCTATTGTGCGAGCAGTTGACAAAAGTTTCTCTTCCATCTCTCACCAGACACCAACAAATTACATTGATTTCACTTCTCGGCATCACCAAAGTGATCCATAAATACATTAAATTGTTAGACGAAAATGGTATCAGGTTTTTGATTGGCTTTAAATTGTTCCAATTATCCAGCAGACAGACTAAGTTAAATATGAGAGACATCAACTTTGCATTGCATAGTAGAAATCAGGATATCTTGCTTTCCATTGTTGAAGAAACATACGACTTTAAGTTCACGTTAGACTTAGTCAAGAGCTTGGGTTTAGGTTACTGGGTTAATAACTACAAACTTTTGGAGATCATTGAGAATATTGCTAAAAATGAGTTTAACAACAACAGAGATCCGTCTGGAATTGTTTCACTCCTTTACATGACTTTGAACAGGAAACAGATTTTGATAGGTCTTTGGAGAACTGTCACCCACAAGGAGAAGGACAAAATTTTGCATTTTCTTGCTAATGATTTCACTACTAAAAGATGGCAAGTAGCATCCATGAAAAACGCATTTGCTTTGTTGGGAAAACATAGATATTTGGATTCGGCATACTTTTTCTTATTAGCCGACAAGTTGCCCGATTGTTTAAGCATTCTTAATTCAAAGTTGGACGACTTCCAGTTGTCTTTGATTGTCTCAAAACTATACAATTTTGTAAGAAATCGGGAGATAAATAACCAACAGTTGATAGAAAACTATTTGATCCAACAGGTTATAGAAGAAGGCAATAAGTGGATTAACAGTTGGATATTTTGGGAACTCAAACAGAAAGATCGTTCGATTCAAGCATTAATCAAACCTCCCATCGACGTTATTTCCACTTCTAAATTGAATTACTCTAAAGCCTATACATTGAAATTAACAGCCAGTACTTTTTTGAATGACGATCCTGCATTGATTTTATTGTACAACTCGATCAAATCTAAGACTATAGATTATCAACAGGGATACTCCTCTATAGATATAGGCAAAGAAACAGAATTCCAATTGAAGGTTTGTTCGATATATGATAAGATGGGTTGTGACTACTTAGCATTGATTCTTCTCAAGACATGGAAATTCGACTATAAAAAGGTAAAGCGGAGAGAAAGTAAAAAGATTGATTTTGCTGGGTTCAATGAGTTTAAAATGGATAGTGATCCCCCTCCTCAACAAGTCTTCGAGGAGCCTGATATGAGTTCATTTGACTTCGGATTCTAAGAAATCAGATTTGCATAGTTTATATTTGTAATATATTAATATTAACTTATAGTATCACTAACAGTGATGGTTGCAAAAAATATAAACCCTACCCGGGACTCGAACCCGGAGTCTCCCGCTTAGGAGGCGGATGCCTTAACCGTTTGGCCAGCAGGGCGCACTTTTTTTAAAAATATATTAATACCGGTTGATGTCTATCCATTTTAAAACTACCAGAAACTATCCATTCTGAAATCTTACGACCATTTTCGTGCACATTTTTATTGTTTGGTATATTTTGGCTAATGATCGAATCTAAAGACCTCTTCTAAATTGACCCACCAGCCCTTTTCGTCCCTTGAACCGGTTGAACCTTCCACTAACGTTTCTTGCATTTTGTCAGTCATTTTCCACCACTTGAAGTTACCTTCGTCAAGTCTGCTTGCCTCCCCATCTCTTTTCCAGTTGTTACCGGTGTATTTGAAATTTGCAATCAACAAATTGAATTCCGGGGAGTAATGAATGGAGTAATCTTCAATATGGTATTTTTTTAAGTTCTCAGCAACCGGATCCCAAATGTGTTTGTGGCATTCTTTGTACTCTTGCAAGTAGTCTGGTCTCAATTTGACAATTTGACAGATTCTTTTTCCTGGATGCTTTTCAGACATTTGGACTACAATCCTTTGAAGTGCTGATTTAGTTAGTTAAATAGATGCAGAGTTGATTGACTGGAAATTCTGAATTTGAGGGCATTTTGAGCCCTTCGTGTTTACGGGTGATCTTCTGACCGAGAGGGGCGAAAGCTAGGTCCAAATACGCCTGTGGTACCAGCGGGTGCAATGGTTGAAAGAATAAAGAGGGGGAGATGGTGCTCGTGCACTCTTGACTGCAAACTTTGCCAGTTGGTATACTCTATCAAAAATGATAAAGTTGATACCTCTGGGAGAGTGGCTGCACATGCGATTTCTGCAACAGATTTGAGAATGATGTTTCAAGTATTGGCTGAACGTTATGTCTTATTAAAGTAGAATTAAATACATTAGGACTAGGCCTCAGGGTTTATTGGTACAGGCTGGCTGATAGACTTTGATATTTCCAAGTTTCTGTTGAGCAACTCTCCATGCAAGTCATCCTCCTCATCATCAGTGTGGTTGGAGATCATGAACCACACTAATGGGAAGGAAATCAACAAAGATCCAGCACACAAAGCCCAGGAAGAAGCAAACATGTTTATGTAGGGAATCTCATAATAATCTAATCTCCACATAATGGCAGCACCTGCAGATTGGATAGACTTAAAGAAAGCACCATAGATTGAGTTCTTCTTAGGGTTATTCGACATAGCACCCAAGACATAGTAGATATAGGTTTGGAAAAGGGCATCATAAATACCATAGAAGAAATACAAGAACATAGGACCAATGTATCTTCCTTCCTTGAAGTCGATAAGTTTCATGTCAAGCACCAGTTCTCTGGTGTAGCCCTTTTGAAAGTCATAACCGCCACCCCAGATAACAAAAGTTAAAACTATCAATATGACCCAACCAATTTTAGTTCTAGTTTTTCTTTGGAAGATTTGCCAATCCATGAGTAAGCCGAAAAAGAAGGCACCGACCATCTGACTCAACCAGTACAACAAGGAGTTCAAAGATCTAGTTCTGATATTGAATTTTGCAGCGTTAACATCGTTAAACTGATAGGTGTAGAACCAGTTAGAAGCGAAGAACATTGGGAAAAGCAAGTATATTTTTGGATCTTTGTATAATATGTGGATCAAACCTTTCAATTCAGTTTTCCAGTGAGGAAACTGTTGTTGAACGACTCTTTCTCCACCAACACCACCTCTCCAAACCTTATAGTCTGGTAAGATACATGCTGCTAACAAAACACCAACACACATTAATGCAATGAAAACAGCATAAGTACTGTCTGTAGCTATACTGTTATCGTTTTTCATGTTATTACCAAGGGAGATGGCGGAACCAATAACTGCACCCAAGTTAAAAATAACCCAGAAGGTCATAATAGCCTTACCCTTGTTTTTCTCGGAGGGATAACTGATAATAATGGAAGTTTGGGCAGCCCAAATCTGGCCTGCGCAGCATCCAAGAATAGCACCAGCAGTGATAACAAAAGCTTTAGCACCAGGTGTATCGACATGCTTGGTGAAGTATAATAAAGATCCACTATAGAGGGCATAACCGATTCCTCCCATCATTAAACTTATTTTAGTACCAATGATGTTGCAAACCCAACCTGCGAAAAAACCGTAGCCGCAAAATGTCGAGTACAAGGCGACGGAAGCATTATTAGCGGTCTCCAAAGAGATACCAGATCCTCCAATACCCGTTAAAGCATTGTACATACCTGGTAACATGAAGAAGGC
Organism: Yamadazyma sp. yHMH685; assembly: GCA_030571055.1. Taxonomy (NCBI): domain Eukaryota; kingdom Fungi; phylum Ascomycota; class Pichiomycetes; order Serinales; family Debaryomycetaceae; genus Yamadazyma; species Yamadazyma sp. yHMH685. The sequence goes on from JAJLXC010000002.1 coordinate 1,304,780, forward strand.
GAAGGCCAACAAAACAATTTGGAATTCGGACTCGGCATACGCTGGGATAAAAGAGATTATTCTTTTGTCGTACCATCTTAATGGGCCCGTGTAATGAGAGCCTTGGTTCTTTTCGGAAGAAGCCGAGTCATAGACCTCGACATTAGAAGGAATTTCAACGCTTGTGGGGGCTTTTTCCTCGTTAGCCATTGTATATGCTATGAATGTTTCCCGTTATGCAATAAGATAATGGGAATGGAGTTAAATTTATAGATCTCGACGGGTGCTTATCTTTTTTACTCCATTTCTGATCTGGTTACGTTGATAAAAAATGCGACTTGGTTTGAATTCATGTTACATTTGAACACGATGGAACCAGAGAATGTGCTGCGCGATAAGATGATAAGAAATGCCGTAGATAAGAGGACTTGCGAGATGTTTGATGAACTAGAGCTTTACAACCGTTGAAGTATACCCCATGTATCGTACAAATACACTGAACACTTCTCTTTAGCACTGAGCCATCTTCACTTCAGCTCTGACATTGAAATTTGTTGCGACACCGTTTAACCCCCTCACCAGAAATAATGCCTTATACCTCCGCAGAGCGGCTTCCTAATTGGGTACAAATAGCATAAAATGGTGTGTGCGTGTCGTGTGAGTGCGGATGCAACCTGGTCCCAACCCTTTGAGGTTGCATTCCCGTCCCGACTACGTGTCGTAAACATCCTTCCCCAGATTTCAGATTGCGGAAGGGTTAGATCTGTTGCATTTTCCTTCCTGGGCTACATTGTAAAATGGCACCAGGTATAACTTTAATATGATATTCGCGTAAAAATAAGTCTAATCTCAAGTGAATTAGGTTCCGTTACTTTGATTGCATTATCAACTCTGTTTTGGTCAATGTGGTACCACCTTTTAAATTGAATGGTAAATCTAAAAAACACTACAACGCACGACTATATTTAGTCTAGCACAATGATACGAAGAATTCCATCCAGATACGACATGTAATCTAATCTACCTACCTACGAGACTTATTTCTGCCCTTTGTTCATTATTCGTCACCGTCTTTCTCCCCTGGTGTATATGGCCATCTAGTTTGATCTCTCAATAACTCACAAGAAAATTTGAAACTGATACGCTACTAATGTGCCCATCATTTCATGCCCCATTCATTTATATGAGCTATACCTTCCAGTCATTGGAGGATCCTGCCTCTTGCTTCTCTACATGCTCTACATCGACCTTCAAGCCTGCAAACGCCAAGTCTGCCTTCTCTTCCTTCTCCGTCCTGTGCTCAGCCCATCTTCTAGGTGGAATCTTCATGGCAAACATTTCGTCAATCTCTTCAAACGATCTATGAGATGTCTCCGGCAAGTAAATAAAAAATCCAACCACAGATATAAATGAAAAACCTGTGAAGATAAAGTTGATACTGGACCCCATATTAGCTTGATCGGGATTAAACATGTAAGGCAATACAGACGTCCACATGCACTGTAAAGCGTTGTTGAGGAAGTTACCCATGGAAATGGTTTTACTCCTTAAGAACACAGACGATACCTCGTTACCAACAATAAAAGGTAAATTCCCAATACCCACGTTATAGATGTAGTTGTACATAGCCAAGAATGCAGACGATGCTTGTAGTGCTCGTTGGTTTCCTTTATCTAAACCCGTTCCTGCGATTAAAGCATTTAATATCGTAAGCGCCCCCATCCCGCCAAGCATGACCTTTCTTCTGCCAACCCTGTCGACTATAAGTACCCCTGAGAGCCCACCAGCAACCGAAAGGGATTGGGCACCACAGGCAATTTGAAAAGACTTTTTGGTGTCAAATCCAGATAGCTGGTAATAATAAGTCGAGTAATTCGTGACATATGACACTCCACTCATAGCCTGCATCATGTAAGGGCAAAGCGCCAACAAACTCCTCCTTATGTCCTTTCTTTTGAAGCAATCGAGATAGGAACCTCCTTGAGCAGAGATTAAAGCAGCTTCATCAACTGTCACCTTCATTAAGGCGTACTGTGAATTGATGTCATCATTGTACATTCTGTTCAATTCCTTGAGGGCGTCCTTGTCTCTTCCTTTGCTGATCAACCAATAAGGAGACTCGGGCATAAAGCACTGCCCAAGGACAGAAATAGCGGTAAAAATCCATTGGGGTATAAAGATTCCTCTGTAGGCCATTCTGCTGGTATAGCTAACGGTGGTATTGTTAATAAGTACGCACGTAAAAGGCCCAATACAGCACGCCAAATTGATGGCTCCAGAGTTGACACCCCTTAATGCCAACGGAGATATTTCAGATATGTAGGCCGTGCAAGAGGATGCCAATATTCCCAAACAGAACCCGTTTCCAAACTTTCCGGCAAAGAAAATCTCAATGGTTACTGCAACATATTCTAATGTAATAAATGGAATAGCCACAAGAGAAGCAAGAAGAATGGTTCTTCTCCTACCAATGAAATCATTCAAATAAGCACCCGCAATAGCACCTACTGCTACAGCAGCTGTTGGCCCTCCGCTGATGGCAGACTGCCATTTGGCTTCAAGCACATAACTATCACCAAACTTGTATCCAAAATCTTTCCTGAACTGAGGAATTGAAAGCACCATTCCCCCAGCTTGTGTCTCATAACCAAATAATATCATTGTCCAAATAATTACCAAAGCATAGAAAACTGTCTTCTTGTATGCCTTGGCAGCATCTGCTATGCTCATTCTATGTTCAATCTTCTGCTGGGCTCTAGCCAACTCTTCTAGGTGAGGAATTTTATCGATGCTCTGGTCTTCATCGTGTTTCCTGAGCAAGTCAAATAAAGTGAATTCAATCATTGTTATACCGACACTAGATACAAGAAACTACAAGAGATACAAGAAACAAGAGATACAATTTGTTTTATAGTAATCTTTCTTGCCGTATATGTCAAAAATAACCCTTTGAACTCTGGGGTAACGTCGAATCCAAAGAGGGGGATCTAATAAATTGAGGGCCCTATTGTCTGCTGTTGGAACTCTGGGTCAAAGATGCTCCGATGAACGCTCATAGCACCATCTTGCCAAATATAAAGGGCATGTTGTCCCCTCCGTTGTCATGTATAAACACCTAATACGTGCCAAGTGGGGTTGGGGTGCCCCACTTTATTTTTGGCTGCAACTTTGGAGGCTGCGGGGGAATCGATCGACAGCCTCTCGGAGATATTACAGAAAATATTCCTATATTCCAACTTTTCCGGCTCTTAATACAGATCTGTCACACTCTCGCTGGTCTTTTGTGCTCAACTAGCAGTTGATAGGTTCGATTGACTTTGAAGATATTGACGGCTCTCAGCTGCCTACCAATATTGCTTGTTAGCAAGTTCAACGTTTGAGTTGAGAAAGCTTTGTCATCTGCCGTCAATACGAGTATCTCACCACTCGTCTCGGATTAATTCAATTCCGGCTATTATGCCGCAGCCTGAAAGTGGTGCTGTTATCCTGAGCATCCGCCCGAGTGAAAATATGGGATCTAGAGTGTAAGTTCAAGGGCAAGCGTAGATGCAGAGCAGTGAAAAGACATTGGACACATTACTAATAATATATTCGGCTAGCACACATGACTAGTTTATATGAGTCTACTCTCAGTTATATGTAATCTATCCTGGATCGTACAGTTCCAGTCTAATTGCTATACTTTCTACCCGAAGCTTCGATCTCCTCAATAAGATTATCCACTACCGCATCAGTCAAGATTGGCAGGTTGAAGACTACCCGAAAAAACTCTCCGTGGTCCGTTTCACCCTTTTGTGGATTAGGTGAGAAGTCCACCAAGTATTTTCCCTGTATGTGCAATTCTCTTGAAATATATCTCGTCACAGAAGTGTAATCCTTTTCGGTGTAGCCGGGGGGGTGGTAGTAGAAACACACTTGTAAACAGTCTGGCTGACTGACCAAAGAAAATGTCTCTGGCTTCAGGCGAATCACTTTCACAAAATAATCTACTATACTATACGCATGGTTGACTCTTTCCTCAAAACCTGAAGTGCCGTAGTACTTCCATGCGACGTAGAATTTGAACGAGTCTGCACGGCGTCCACAGCCCATAGTTCCATCGGCAAGATCAAAATTCTCCTCATCGGTTTCTCTTCCGTGGAAAAGGTACGGTGCTGCCAACGACATGGCCTGCTGGAACTGACCTACGTGAGGCAAAAGCAAGAACAGGCAAGTAGTTGGAACACCTAGCATCTTATGTGGATTCACTGTAAGCGAATCACTCAATTCACAGCCATCTAATTTGTGTTTGTGCTTAGCTGAAAAAATCACATTTCCTCCCCAGGATCCATCTATGTGGAACCAAATATTGTGCTTCTTTGCAACAGCGCCTATCTCTTTAAAAGAATCGTAAGATCCAAAGACAGTGGTTCCTGCAGTCGCATTCACATACAAAGGAGTATATCCTTTAACGATGGATTCTTCTATCGTCTTTTCGAGCGCTTCGTGCTTCATGGTACCGTCTTGGTTGACGTCTACTTTAAACACACTCGACAGCCCAAGGCCTAACAAGATAGCTGCCTTTTCCACAGAGTAATGACAGTGCTTGGAAGAGTAAACAGCAAAGCGTTTATCGCCATTTCCATTAACTTTCGTATCCGGAAACTTCAATGACCTAGCTATCTGTAACGACGTTATATTCGACCACAGGCCACCGGAGAACGTCAAGCCCCCACATGTATCATTACCGTAGAAAAGCTCAGCATATTTTTTCCCGATAAAGTTTTCAAGCACTGACAAAACTGGAGATACCGTAAACACATGTGAATTGGTATTCAAGACCGATAATATGATATCCGATACTACGCCAATAGGATTGTTGGAGGCATAAAGTTTATCCAAGAATCCTGGATTCCAGGTGTTGACAGAGTACTTCAATACCTTATCTAATAACTCTCCAAGCTCTTTTTCGTCACCCTTTATCCCATTAAAATTCTCATTAATCTGTTTGAATTGATCTTTCAAGTCAGTTGGCGAGTTATAGGTTCCGAGCGAGTCAGTATGGTAATCCTTCGAAGTAGGATCTGCACGACCGATAAAGTTTAACACCTTAGGCGTGACAAGCTGCAACAACTTGTCAAGCTCTTCCACTCTATTAGCTTCTAGTCCACTTGTAAGAGCCATAATGAGAATTGCAAATTATTTCGCAGTCTTCCGAGATGCTTGATATATAGTTGTGGAGCGACAGTCGTGTAAATAATCGGGTGCGAATATAGCCATAATGTTTAAAGTATGTAGCCTATAGAACTCACAATTACAAGATATTTACAGTAGACCTGATGGTGCATTTCTTTCCTTTTATGTCGCTTCTTCCCTAATTTTCCTTTTGGTCGCGTGATAAGTTTCTATTTAAGATCTCGAGCTTCTTCATCTCAGCCTTAGCATCAAAATTTCCGGTTGACAAATTCTCGTAGATCTGATCATATTTCCCGGTGGACAAGGGAGCATTCCCTCTCATTCTCTTAGTCATATCAAAGTACCCATTCTTGCATTCCATGTACGAAAGAAAATTGGCAACGCAGAGCTCAGGTAGGTCTTTCTTGAGCTCGGGCTTTGTTAAACAGTCCTTAGGGGTATTCCTCTCGATGAGAACACAAGGAGATCTTTGTAGGCACACAGCCAATGCTTTCTTCTGGTCCTGGCAACTGCGTAGTTAGTATAAGTCCGACATAAATGTCCATTAATTCATGCATACCTTGCACCCATGACTTGATAATAAAAAAATGTCGCGCTTCTCATCGATAGAAGCAGATAAATTGGGTATCTAGCATTAAATTATATAATCCATACAGATAGTCCTTGAATCTGGAACTGTATTGATAATCGATATAATTGTTGAGTAGTCTTTCCTTCAAAGATACATCCACGTTTCGAGGCACATTTATGTACTTGTACAACATCACCGCACGGCCATCGGCTCTGCCTGTCAGCACAGTTATCGGACAATTTTCCAAACGACAACAGCTCGTGATTGCCACCTCCAGCACTATCGAATTATGGATTCAGGAGGAAGAAAGGCTCGAGAAAAGAAACGTGCAAATTGGCTTTGGCATTATTCAAAAGATTGCAAAATTGAGGCCCATTGGGTACGAGAGGGATCTCTTGGTGATAACCTCAGACTCGGGAAATTTAACCATTTGTGAATTGAAAGATGATACATTTGTCCCTATAATACAAGAACCACACTCCAAAAATGGGCTTCGAAGTATAACACCAGGCGAGTATCTTGAGATAGACCCAAAAAATAGAGCTATAATGGTGGGAGCATTAGAAAGGAGAAAATTAGTTTACAGGGTCCATGTGGAAGAGGGAGCTCTTAAATTGAGTTCTCCACTCGAATCTATAAGTAACAAAACTTTCACCGTGTCTACATGTGCCATGGATAATGGGTTTGACAATCCACTTTTTGCAGCCATCGAAATAGACAGTGAGAACAATACAGTTTTGAATTACTATGAGTTGGATCAAGGATTAAACTACGTGGCGAAACGATCAGAAGCAATCCCGCAGTCGGCGAACATGTTAGTGCCCTTCGACGGTGTGGTGGTTTGCTGTGACGGTTTTGTTATTCACAAGGGGAAAGAGAAGGTGTTACCTCGCAAGTCTCGCATAGTCAGTTACGTGATACACAAATTGAAAAATGACTTCTTCGTGCTATTGCAGAACGAGTTTGGTGATCTTTTCAAAGTGGGTGACGAAATTAAGTTTTTTGGCAATATTTCCGTTTGTCTGTCGATCAGTGTATTCAAGAACGGGTATATGTACGCAAGTGTTTTGAACGGCAATAAGGTATATTACCAAATCACAGGGTTAGAGGTGAGTAGTCTTATCACTGATGAACTAGATAACCTTGAGGAGATACAGACTATCGAATCTTTGGATCCTACATTAGACCTCCAACTCAAGGGTTCTCAGTTGATTACGGCCAATCACAGTAGCGTCAAATCGCTTGTTCATGGAGTTCCCACTACAACTGTGGTGGAGTCTCCTTTGCCGACCTCTCCACATAGAATATTCACCACAAAATTGACTAACGATTCTGTTAACGACGCCTACTTGGTCATTTCATCTTCGGAGACCACGGTTCTATCTATTGGGGAAGTTGTTGATGAGGTTAAGGACTCAAATTTCTCGACTGAGCCAACTATTTTTGTGGAACAAGTTGGAAATGAAGCGTTAATCCAGGTATACTCCAACGGAATAAAACACATAAAAAATGGCAAGGTGACAGACTGGTATCCCCCAGCAGGTATTTGTATTATTAGGGCAAGTGGAAATAATCAGCAGGTCATCATTGGTATGACCAATAATGAGATAGCTTACTTCGAGATTGATCTTGATGATCAGTTGATTGAATATCAAGATAAATTGGAACTATCCACCAGTATAACTGCTCTAGCCTTGTCCAAGGATTTCGCTGTTGTGGGGTGTGCGGATGAAACGATCCAGGTGATTTCATTGCAACAACACAACTGCTTGGGGGTTTTATCGTTGCAGATGCTAAGTAGTAACAGCTCTTCAATTGAGTTTTTTGAACAAGAAGTACACATTGGCATGGAAAATGGTTTGTTTGTAAGAACTAATATTGACTACAAGGGTAAATTGTCCAACACCAGAATCAAATATCTTGGTACCAAACCTGTTAAATTATCAAAGATAAATGATTCCATCTTAGCGATTTCATCGAAACCATGGATTGGATTCAAGCAAAACAACAATTTTAAAATCGCTCCTTTGAATGACATAGATATTATTGACGGTACAGCCTTCTACTCTGAGGATATTGGTGGTGAAGGAATAGTCGGTTTTAGAGGAAACGACTTGATCATTTTTACTATTGATGAGTTAAAGAGCGATTTTATCGTCTCCAGTGCAGATGTCGGTGCTAAGAAATTGTTGATTGATAACGACGTCTATTCTTTAGGAAAAGATTTAGTTAGGAACAATGAAGAGAAGTACACATTCGAGGAAACACCAATATCCATTTGCAAGTACAATGGCTTTGTGATTGTTGGTGTGAAGAACCCTAACTTTTTATACACGTTCAAGGATATGAAGCTTATCCATAAAACAGAGGTGGAAAGACCTCCCAGAGCACTAATACAATTCAACGACAAATTGTTAGTTGGAATGGACCACTTTTTACGGACTTACGATTTGGGTCAGAAACAGTTTCTTAGAAAGTCGTCTACCATTATCAAGCAGGTTAATAAAATCGTCCGATTGGTACATCAAGGAAAAAACAGAATTGTTATAGGGGACTCCAAGAACTCCACTATTTTCTGTAAATTCATCGATAACTTCTTTGTTCCAATTGCTGATGATACAATGAGCCGTCAAATTAGTGTATTGACCACCCTAGACTATGATACTGTGATTGGTGGTGACAAGTTTGGAAATCTTTTTGTTAATAGAATTAAGCACGATAATGAATTTTTCGTGGATGAACAGTATTTAAATGGGTCTGGATCTAGATGTCAGACGTTAGCCCAATTCTATCTTAATGACATTCCTATGGCTTTTGTCAAGGGTGTATTGGTGATTGGAGGACCAGAAGTAGTCATTTATGCTGGAGTTCAGGGGACCATAGGCGTATTATTGCCCATCAGTGAAGCTGACTACAAGTTTTTAATGAGCTTACAAAAGAATTTAAATGATGACCTTCTTTTGGGTAGAGACCAGGTGAAGTTCAGAAGCTATTATAACCTCAGTCATAATATTATAGACGGGGATCTTGTGGAGACGTTTTTTCAGTTGGAGACATCCAAAAAAATTAAGGTATCCAATAAACTCAGCAAGCCTGTCAGGGAGATTGAGAATAGAATTAACAACTATAGGGACAAGGCAGCATTTTAAAGAGACGACGTTCTGATAGAGTAATTCTTGGTAGCATCGTTTAAGTTATTTTACCTAATATATAATACATCAATATACAAGACTTAAGCAGACTCCGTCTCCTTCTTCTTAATAGGAGACAAATCCTTATCGTTCAACTTTCTATTTATTGTTGGGCTGACCTCATTCAGGCCCTCGCTATTGTTCCGCATGGGAGTTTGTCCGTTTGGAGTACTGAACTGAACAAAATTCCAGAAAGCTGGGGACGACTGGTTCGTGTTCAAGCCGTTAGGTAAGTTCAAGTTCTTATGATTGAACGATTTGGAACCTCTTTCAGGCGTGAACGCCTCCAATTGCGTGACTTTTTTGGGACTAGTGAATCCCAATGCCAAATCTGAAGTCGCATTGGTATTCTGATTGATGGAAACTGATTCACTTGTAGGGAAAGAATCAGTCAAAGGCTGATTATAGGAATTTGATCTGGAATGATTTGCAGGAGCAGACGTCCCCAAGCTGGGGTTCGTGGATGCTGGGGGTGGGGGTAAATTGTACAAGTTATTATTGGTCTTTGGAAGCTTGGGGGTATCGTTGAGGCGGATAGGTGAGTCGCTAGGAATGTTATACATTAGAGGCTGATAATTGAGTCTTTGTGAATATCCGTTGTTAACGTTCCCGTTGTTAATATTGCCGTTGGCGTTGTTGCCCATGCCCTGTGTGGGTACTTGGGGCTGCTGAGGTATTTGGGGCATTTGTTGTGATAATTGTTGTGGAACTTGTTGTGGGACCTGATGGACATTTTGCATTGGGTTTACCTGCATTTGTTGAGGGTAGTACTGCATATTCATGCCTATAGAGCTATTTCTCAGATGGCCATCATTGTTCTTTTCCTCTTTCATGTAGTACCTGCTCGATTCAGGTAGTGCCTGGTGAGTAGCTAAATGCAACTGTAACTGTCTCGACACACTGGAACCTCTCCTCGATTTCGAAATAGAGCCATTGTTAATCTTACTCAAGAACTCATCTTTATAATTGTCACTGATCTGCCACTTCATACCTTTACCGGGCTCATTAGGTCTTCTTGGGACCTTTTCGAATGCCTTATTCAACGACAAATTGTGCCTTATAGAGTTTTGCCAGCCGGTTTTTGAGTACTTGTAGTACGCGTAGTGGCCGGAGATCCAGTCGTATATCTCAGACAACGACATTACTCCATCCTCGTTCGACAAGATAGCCTGGGTGATCATGGTGGCATAAGAATAAGGAGGTTTAATATCCTTCGACTCTTCCTTGGATAAATCTTGGTCAAGGTTACTTTGAAGTGAGCTTGCAGAAAGCTGAGAGGGGGAATTGTTGAGGTTTTTTTCAAACATCTGGAACGTCTTGTTTTGGGGTAAATGTTGTTGAGGGAAGTAAGTGTATGTGTTGGTAGAGGAATGACTGGAGGTTGACACTTTTCTTTGTTTTACCCCCAGTTTATACCTCGAAAGACACGCTTCGGCCATTTTTTGATCGAGTTCCGGCACCGAATCTGGGAGAATGAACATCATTTGGGTGCCTCCGATATCGAGGATTGCACCAGAATGCAAAGGCGTGGGTGTCGACTCGACGCCAACTTTTTGTCCATCAACTTTAGCTCCGTTCCGGCCTAAAATCTTCAACTCCCAGCACCGCGTATCCAAGTTATATGTGATATTAGCGTGCTGGCGAGAGACAACTTTTGCGGGACCCAAGTCGATATCTATGCTGTTCTGGTGGGGTTGCGCGTCGGTGTTTCTACCAATAGAAATAGCGAGGCATTTCACGTAGTAAGTCCAAGAGGAGCCTGAGATTTTTGCATAGGCCTGGACTTCCGTCGCTATATTTTTCTCGTTGGAGTAGTTTATGGCAACGTTGGTCTTTTCTTCGGGTGTTTGGAGGCACGAAATGACCGCGTTCACAAGTTCTGCAGGGTCGTCAAAGGGTTCATCCTCGAGAGGTCGTTTGGGCGTGGATGCGTGGGACATGATGCGAGGAGATGCAGATGCAGGAGACGTGACTGGCTGGTGAGGGCGTGTTACCGGATTCTAGATATAGCAGTAGCGAAGAAGAAGTTGATAGGTCAGCTGAGAGCAGGATAAGCAGAATCCGCCGCTAGTATATGCTGAGTTGATTAGTGTTTTTATTTACTTTTCATCGACGCACTCTGGTGTGCGCGGATGAAAGAAACAGAATCAGCACGCAGCGGTTTGGGCACATAGTTCAGCTTGGGATGATCTGCGCAAGGAGATATTTGTTCGGTATATACGCATGGTAGCCATCAGTCGCTAACCGACCGCATTACATACGCGTGCAGAACGGAGCATTGATTCACGAATTTGGCTATCCTAATATTTCCCCGGATTGAACTGGGACTAGGTTTATTATACTTCACGTGCCTCTTACTCTTGTACTAACCACTTCTATTACCCTACTGTTCTATTATACACTATCCTACATCACACTCCTTTCGTAGTTCACAGGAATCACAAAGGCGTCAACCCCGACATCAAACCCCCTCGCATCATACCGCTCCAGCGTCATGATATCGACTCGACTGTCCTCCTCTTCGAGCCTTCTCTTATTGAGCACACTCTCATCAATGATGTCAAACTCATCCTCTTTCTCCTCGTACTGAATGTTCTCTTCAATCTCGACAAAGTCAGGGGCCAAAGCGCTCCATTTCTGCGGGAAGTTGACCAGCCAGAGATAAATAGACCCGTACTCCAACCCGTTGGATGCCACCATGCACCGCGAATGATTCCACCGTACCTCCAAGAGCTCCTCACTGCTTCCCTCGAGAATTTTAATCAAAGAGCCAATGGTGGTCTCCCATATATACAAATCCTGGGAACTCTGGGTTCCAAACGTCGACGCCACAAGAAACTCTCCGTTGTGGTTGAAACACACCGAGTTCCACTGCAAACGGTTCACCACGTCCTGGTATTTATGTTCTATATCAAACTCCCATTCGTCACTGCCCTCATTGAGGAGATCTGGCATGCTGATTTGTCGAATGATACGATCACTTGCGTTCACCGCAAGTTTACGACCGTTGGGAGAAATCACAAGATTCTTTATATTCAGGCTCGTGAGTCTGATAGATTTGGCCATCTCCAAAGTTTCGGTATCAAACACATTCAACCAGCCTCTGTTAGTACCCAGTATTATATGACTCCCATTGGGGGTAAATATGGACACCAACGTCACGTGTTTTCCCGAGTCGTTTCCATCTTTCGGAGCAGATTCAAGGTGAGTGATCACCGGTTCTTCGCTGGTGGCATCGACAAAAATTGGCTGATCATCGAACAATGATGCCACAAACTGAAGAGGGTTTTTCGGATTGACACACGCCAGCCAGATGGGCCCATCAGCAGTGATGGAACGTATGACAGGGTTGGCATCGTCATCGCTATTGACTCGGCTCAAATCCCAGATATTACACTGCCAGTCCTGTGCGGCAGAGAGCAAGTATTTGCCACAGCGGGACCAGCTAACCGAAGTCACGGGCCTCACGTGGCCGTGTTCGTGGAGGTGAGCGATGATGCTGCTGCTAGCAAGGTCGTAGAGGACAATCAGGCCGTCGGTGAGTCCGCTAGCAAGGTAGTCTCCCTTATATGAGAACAGGAACGTGACGCAGTGGCCATTCTGAAAGGTGGACGTGAGGGTTTCTGGATACTCTTTGGCTACAGCGAACGGATCTTGTAACGAAAGGTTCATGAACTTGTGTATTGAAATTTCCAGTCGCGAGACTAGTGGAAACTATAGATACTTTTCGCGAGTAGTGTAATTTGTTTCATCTGTTACTCTTGGTATTATGTTCAAACCATTGGTATTTGGCTGGGCATTGTTCGCATACATCGCTCATGGGAGCTGGATCCACTTCTATTCTCCCGCCAGTGAGCAGGTCTGCTTCTATAAAGAGCTTGCAGAGGATGTATTCCTCTTTGGTAAGTATCGCATGGAGATCTCCCACGACAATGAGTTCTATACCCCAATTGACCAGGATAACACAGGGGTTTTGATCGACGTGTATGAAGTTTTCAATAAAAACAAGCGCTTAGTTCATCTCAAGGGTAAACCTGCTGGTCAATTCACGTTTGACACTCTTCTGTCGGGCGAGCATAAGATCTGTATTACCCCCAAAAGTTTCTACCGCATGTGGCCTGGCGGTGGGAGCACCGACCCACGGGTGTTGAAAGAGTCAAAGTTTTCTCGGGCCAGGGTGCTGATCGACCTCGAGGTCGGTGACGGGTATTTGATGGAGATAAAGCACAAAGGAGAGATGAAGAAACTTAACGAGAGAATCAAAAGGTTGAACGATAAGTTGGTGGATGTGAGGCAAGAGCAACGGTTCATCAGAGATAAGGAAGAAGGGTTCAGGGATTTATCGGAAAGGACGAATACCAAGGTGTTGCAGTGGACGGTGGTACAGGTGATCGCACTTGGATTAGTAGGATCCTATCAGTTGTTGACGCACCAGCGTTTTTTCATCAAGGAGAAGATCCATTGAGCTTCGACCAGCCAGCGGATTTGTTCGGCGTATTGGGGTAAAAAATCTAGTCATCAGAAATATTTGTAAAAGCTCCACTAAATTTTTGCAATCATTTTGAGTTTGACTAATGGGTATAGAGGTATAGGGTAATAGCATAGAAATTCACGTAGCAGACACTGACTGTAGTACTTGAGTTTATTTTCGTCCGCAAGAAAGTGTGTAGGTCTGAATTTACTATTTTAGTCTCTCATGAAATTGTTTAGTATTTATTGTAAAGTTCACACATTCTCAAGATATAGACCGTGAAGCAATTATATGAGTATAATGATTTAAAAGCTGAAAAAAATCACCTTTGCATAAAATCAACACCTACAATCTATACAATACTCGAGTTCCTAAATAGCTAGAAACTGCTATTTTTTAACCACATATATCTTCCCTCATAGAGCCAAAACTCTCAAAAAACTATCTACCGCACTATCGAATGACTAGAAAGACTAACTTTGATGATAGATCCCAAACACAAATAGGCCTCGCCCTCAAATCCCATAAACGCGCAACCTACTCCTCTGATATAGACTTGGGAGACTCGTCGATTTTTCAGTGGAACGAATTATCAGATATTTCTGCCGAGATCAACTCCTCAGACTTTATAGTCCGGTACGGCCAGCCTTGCTACATCGAACCGTCATCTGTGTTCATCGCAATTGGGACTGATAGGGGCTATGTGGTGCTATTCAACTATCATCAAGAAATTGAGCAGGTCTTGATTCCGGAAGAAGAACGGAACGGCAATAACAGTGTTGAAAGTGAGGATTCGTATATTAAAGATTACTCGGTTACTTGCTTATCTGTATCGCAGGATTTGTCGACAGTTGCAGCAGGATACATAGATGGGATAGTGATAGTGTGGATACTTAAACCGAATGAGGAAGAAGCAGTACCGTACTATAAGATATACCCCATCACGTTAGAAGACCGTTTTAATAAAAATAAAGAGGGCCACTTGTCCATACCTATAACTAGCCTCAAGATTTTCCAAAACCATCAGGTCGTATCTGCTGATGTTTCAGGGATAGTTTTCTACCACTATGGGTTCAAAAGACTACTTACCAAGAGCTGCACCAGCCAGAAGATGTTGGGGCAGAATGATTCGAATTCGAACCCTGATTTGAAGTATAATATTTACGACATGCAATTCCTTCCATGTGGGAATGTTGAACAATTGACGGATCTGATGGGGCTATTAGCCATGATAACTGGTCTGGCTTTGGTAGTTCTTTCTGTATTTTCCTTGGATAACCCTAATAACCTACACCTCCGCACCCACTTCAAAGTGGCTGCAAAGAACGTGAAACTAGATGTGGATACCAAAGCAAATGTAGACTGGTTCCCGTGCATGCAGCACGAAGATATGTCCAATGCTAAACTTGCTTTTTCCTGGAACAACTGCTTGACAATAGCCGAACTAGATAATAAAAGCTTACCCCACAATTTGACTAGTGTCATCAATGACTTAAAAGATAAGGATAAATCGATACCCACGTTCCCATTTTCGAAAATCGCAAGAAAGTATTTATCTGACTCTATTATATCTCTCAAATGGATATCCTCGAATTCCATTTGCTGTTTCACGGATAAAAAGGTGGAGATTTTGTATTACAACCCTCAGAACAAAGAGAAGCTCAAAGTAATAGGGAGTGAAAGTTTTGATTATAAATTCCACAACTTGGAATTTCACATGAACAAGGTGCTCCTCAATAGAACTTATAACAACTGTATAAAGCTGGTTAAGACGAGGGCTCTATTAATGACCGAGAAGGACCACCGTAGTACAGTGTCTATCGGCCATCCGATAAGCTGGAATGTGAAATTGGTTGAAATTTTGGCCAAATCCGACTATGAAATGGCACTCAGAATATGCTATTTCTTCTACTCGTCTAAAGACTTAGGCCAGATTGTGTTATTTGGCTTACCCGAGTCCGAAAAGACTAGAAAGAAATTGGTCCTTCCCTATTTGGTGAAAGTATTAGCACAATGTGTACCCTATTTGAAGAGCAACAAGCTTTACTTCGATATTATTAGTGTTCTCAGTAGTGAAGGCTTCGAATGGTTCGATGGGGAACAAGTGTTTATAGAGTTGATTGAGGCCATATTTGAGGATGCTGATCCATACAGATTCTTCGACGACTTGGAAGAGTTTTTGGTCTCTGGTTCTATAATCAAACTTCCTTCATTGGTATTAAAAGAGCTCGTCTCATATTATGGTAGGACTGGGAAGGGGGAAGAGTTAACCGAAATACTATGCACTATAGATATCACAAATCTTGATATAGATTTGACGTTACGTGTATGTAAAGCTAATGAGCTTGAAATGTGCTCGATATTCATCTATAACTACCTATTACAGGATTATAGAACACCATTCCTTCATTTCATCGAAGACATAAATAGGGGCAAAAAGGGTTCGAAGGTATTCACTTACTTATCATACATTTTGACAGGAAGGCAGTATCCCATTGATAAATTTCTAGAATATGAGCAGGAGATAACAGCAAAGAATCATATAGTAGAAATATTGTTTGGTCACGATATGGATCTTAACGGGGTGGTAGTGGAAGAGAGCTCAATATTCCCAGTCTTGACTTTGCTCCTCAAATACAACTCTTTTCAAATGTTGTCAACGTTGAATCAGTTCTTTGAAGACTCTACATTGAACGAAGATAATACCAGTAGAGTCACTAGACAATTCATAATCGACGCATTGTTGGATGTTTATTCGTCAAACGATTTCAGCAACACAGATAGATGCAAATTATCTATTTTTGTTGGGAGGAACTATTCAAAGTACTCTCAATTTATTCGCTTAAGTGATTCTATTCTCAATCAAATCCTTGACAATCTTTTGAACTACAATGTACCGGATATCAAGCTGGATTGTGAGCTTGCGATTCAGAGTTTACTTTCTTCCTTTGAGCCTTTGCACGAGAAGAGCTTGATTGAAAGACTTACATTCAAAAGATTCTATAATGTTTTGATGAGTATATACAAAGGTGAGGGAAAACATTACAAAGTCCTACAGGTATGGTTAGATCAGGTCAGAGATGCGAATCACGGATCACCGGAAGAGCTTTTTAATATTTTGACAGAATGTTTCAATAACACCAACATTGGGATTGACAAAGTTAATTTGCTTAATTTAATCAAGGAAAATTTCTCTCTTTTCATAGAAATCGATTTGGTGAGCTTCATTCACCAAGTAAATGCAAATGAACCTGAGTTGCATAATCAGATCTTGGGGGTTACTGATGACTCAGTTGTATACAGATATTTGCACGAGCTATTCAAAACCGACGGAAATGAGTCTAAGTTGATTGTGAAGTACGCAGAGACGATGTGCGTGTTTAATGATACAAGTTTATACAAGTTCTTACTGAAAAAGTTTCACTATGTTGAATCAGAAGATATTCCAGTTCTAGAATCTATCTTGAGAGAGCACAAACAAATCAATGCTTTGACTATTTTGTTGATAAGTCAAGAAAAATACCAGGAGTGTTTAGATATGTTGCTCAAACATATGGCAGAGCTTGCACCCGAAGACTATGATGATTCCTTCAAGTTGTATGTGAGAATAATTGAAGATGCCGGGTTCTACAGGGAATCAGTGGGGGTGACCAAAGACAACCTTAACTTGAACGAACAGTATTGGTTAAACCTTATTGATCAGTTAATTGAGCAATCGCAAAAAACGTCTGAATTGAATGAGTTCGTCTATAAAAGTTTCCGTAAACTCTGTGATGTCAAGCTCAACCCCAACGACAAAAATGGGTCTTCATTCTTGAAAATTTTCGATGCATTTCTCAATAATAACGACCAGACGACTTTATTAAACATTCGGAGTATTCTTATTGATATTCTTATTAGCTACAGCTACGACAGTGAGATCCTCAAGATCAGCTCCAAGGTTCTCAACCAAAACATCTATGAGAAGCTCAACATCATAAAGTATAGTAACCTAAAGGGGTGGCCTATAACATGCAAAAATTGCACGAACTGCAGCAGGGCTTTGTACGGCTCAAACATAGATCTTGCGAACTACATGATTTGGGAACAGAAACAGCTCCTGAAATTGAATATGGTTCTGAACTCAGAAGTAGGCGATGTTGACCGACAAAGGTTGGTATTTTTCAGATGTGGCCATGGGTATCACCATAGTTGCTTGAAGAACTTGAACAGTCAAGCCTGTGTTGTTTGCAGTGATTAGTATTCGCTTAGTTCGATTTTTTACACACACTCGTTAAAAGACAGGGTATGATTGCAAAATAGTGTGATTAAAGAAAAGTAAGGCAATCATGCAACAACAAAATATGGGGCAATTCTATTTTAATGCAGTGAAGCAATGTAGTGAAATAATACAGCTTTAATAGATAAGACATTTTAGAATAGCTATACTGAGCCACCTGCCCGGGTAAGACGTAAGCTCCGAAAATAAAAAAGGCGCGGAAGACATCTATGTCTATCGTGGCGAAAGATGGCAAAGTTGGTAGAGACGGAAATCAAAATACCACATGGTTCACGTATCACTGATGGCCCAGAAAAGATCCCCCGAGACTATTATCCCTTGTTGACGCATCACATACAGCACGGGAACAGACCGCAGAAAGTTGCGAATTTCCCCATTGGGAAAAAGCTAAATAGTGCTCATTTGCAACTGCAACTAATTATAGCTTCTTCTTCAAAAGTTAAAATTCAAAAATTTTCCAGTGATACGAAGAATTTGTTGAATATTGATCCTCTTTGCTATTAGCTCACGTACAAGTCAGGATGAGTAATTATAGTGACGATGACTTGTTTGAGTCAGAGACAAGGAGAAACTCCACGCAGAACCCATTTTCCAATGAGCATCGCCCCCAAGCCCCTCCAATGTCCATGAATGCTGCTACTTACAATCCAAACATAAACAACCATATGAGCATGAACATGAATCCGGGGATGGTATTCAATATGAACAGAATGAGCGTACCTTTGCCATACAATCAAAGCGTAGACAACCTGCTTGCCGATCCAATGGACACCGAAAGCGAAATGTATGATATGCACCTCCAGCAACTGCCGTTTATGCCTCCACAATTTCCGCAGGAGCTCTATCAAGCATACCACCACAAAACTCCCAGTTCAAACTTCACTCTGAGCACGATGGTTGGGGAAGAGTACAAGTTGAAGAGACTGAAGACAGTGGCCTTCCAAGAAAACGAACCGGAATATCCCTTAAATGCATACAACAACACTTATGGAAACGACATGGATTTCAACGATGAGTTTTACGATTATGATTACGACCAAAATATGGACGGTGATACCAGCATGATGCCTACCCGGCAATTAACGTTCAGCGGTGAAAACTACAGAACAAACACATTGGAGGATGTAGAAGATAACGATAATGATCCTTTCGGCGAAGAAGAATCGTTGTTCTCTGAGGCTTCTGTTGACATAAACAGAAACAAATCCATCAAGTTTAAAGAAGAGTACTATGAGAACGACGAAGACGAGGATGAAAACGAATTCAAGCCCAAGTTGAATTATAGCAAAACCATCAAGAGAGCCAAGCTTGTAGAAGGAAACTACGTCCTTGATTGCCCTATTCCAAAACCATTGTTGGATAGTTACGGGAAGAAGATTGCAGATAGTGGAAAGGAAATGTCGCTCTTGAGATATAGTGCATGTACTTGCGGCCCTTCAAACTTCGCCTCATATAGGTACAGCTTGCGACAGGCCATGTACAATCCTCCAAGGGATACTGAAATCATGTGTGTGATTACCATGTATAACGAAGATGAAGTTTTATTGGCTAGAACTTTGAAAGGTGTGTTCAATAATGTTAGTAACTTGACAAAGAGAAACCATCCAGCATGGGGCGAGGATTCGTGGAAAAAAATCGTCATCACCATTGTGAGCGATGGTAGAGTAGCGTTGAACAAAAGAACAGAGGTGTTATTGAAGGCTTTAGGAATATACCAAGACACGTATGCCAAATCTAAGATCAACCAGCAATCAGTAAAAGCTCATATTTTCGAATACACTTCTACGGTCGGCATTGAAACCATAAATGAAGACAAGATTCACCTAACTGTTAACGATCATCCAGTGCAATTCGTGTTTTGTTTGAAGGAGAAGAATACTAGAAAGATCAACAGTCATCGTTGGTGTTTCCAAGCGTTTGCTCCTATTTTGAACCCGAGAGTCATCATGCTATTGGATTGTGGTACTGTTCCAAGCAAAGATGCTTTCTTCCACTTATGGAGATCTTTCAATGATCCCAATGTAGCAGGTGCATGTGGTGAGATGAAGTCAGGTCTTGGCCACAACAAGTCCCTTTTGTTGAATCCCTTGGTGGCAGCGCAGCACTTCGAGTATAAGATTTCCAACGTTTTGGATAAACCTATGGAGTCTGTTTTTGGTTTCATTAGTGTCTTACCAGGTGCTTTCTCTGCTTACCGATGGGAAGCTTTGTTGAACGTTAATGGTAAGGGTCCTTTGGAAAAATATTTTAAAGGTGAATTTTTACACCACTCTAACAAGATTGACCAAGATGAGGATGACGATGAAAAAGAGCTCAAGGAGAAGAGTTACCGGGATGTGGGGATTTTCACAAGTAATATGTACTTGGCTGAGGATAGAATTTTATGTTTCGAGTTGGTGGCAAAGAAGGGCTACAACTATATCTTGAGATTTGTCACTGAAGCCAAGGCGGAAACAGATGTGCCAGAAACAATTGAAGATTTCGTCCTACAGAGAAGACGATGGTTGAACGGTTCTTTGTTTGCAGCCTGTTATGCCATTTTTCACTGGACCAAAATTTGGAAGAGTAACCACTCTTTATTGCGAAAGTTTACATTGCAATTCGAATTTTATTACCAACTTGTTGTCATCTTGGTGTCATGGTTTTCATTAGCCAGTTTCTACTTGGTTTTCTATATTTTGACTTCCAACTTGGGGTCTAAAACAATCAATTTCGTTGTAGGAAAATATCTTTCGATAGTTGCATTGTGGCTTTACGTCTTGGCTATTATCTGTACTTTTGTGTTGGGATTCGGAAACACACCTAGAGGAACCAAAAAGTTCTATATGGGTATCGCAATTGTGTTTGCTGTGTTGATGGTGTATATGCTTTTCGCAGCCATTTACTTAGCTGTCAATACAGTGACGTCAGTGTTGAAAGATGAGCATTTCACGCCCCTGATGCTTCTTACAAATTATAAGTTCAGAGACTTGGTGATTTCCATGGCAAGTACTTATGTGTTGTATTTTATTGCTGCATTGATGTACGGGGAACCAAGTATCATGGTTACCTCGTTTGTCCAATACTTGCTTTTATCACCTACATATGTCAATGTTTTGAATATCTACTCTTTCTGCAACATCAACGATATCTCGTGGGGTAACAGAAACGAAGAACAAGCCAGAGACCTTGGCCAAGCAAAAAGTACCAGTGAAAACAACGGACACGTTTTGATGGTGGTGGATGGTGCCGACCAGAGTGAAGTGAGCGAAAAGTACTTGAATACCCTCGAAGAATTGAGAGTTGTTCCTAACAAAGTCAAACAAGTGAATAAGAAGAAAGATAAAGATGATAATTATTATGCGTTGATTCGTACGATCACAGTTTTGATTTGGATTTTCACAAACTTGATTTTGATTGCTGTGGTGTTGGAGATAGGAGGAGTTGGCCAAATTCTACATGCCGGAAAATATACTTACGTCAGCAGAAATGCCGAGACGTTTTTGTCGATCATTCTTTGGGTTGTTGCAGGATTGGCTCTCTATAAATTCATCGGTAGTGTATTGTTCTTGACGTTCAAGATGTTCCGCCCTCTTAAGTGGAAAATTCGGGGTCTGGGAAAACAGAATAAGTAAGAATTAAGTAAGAATTAAGTAAGCAAAGATTTTAACCAGATGGATAAAATACATAAATATTGAGTACGGGTAAAATTTATACAGTACATATTGAAGAATTGCGGAATACAGAAACTCATCTTCAATGTGAGCCTAAGGAACCAAGTAAACAGAGCTGTTCGGTATTGAGAGCTCGATACCCTCTCAATATATACGTACGTGGAACAAAAGCACCGTTAATGTCAATACTACAGTACCTACATGAAACATAGTACTAATAAATACGGAAAATACTAACGAAACCAGGGTGAAGTGAAATTGATTTATACTGATATTGAGGGTTCTGAAGACGTTGTAAGTTTGCACATTGAAATAAGCAAAAAGAAGGTCAATACTAGTCGGACCGATCCAGAGTCGGCCCGATAGAATACAGTATTGTTGATCAGAGGTCAGACGACCACACGTCCTTTTGGTTAAAGGCAATGTCTACGGAGAGTTCGGGAGAATGAGCGAGATGGGCAAGTTTATCCGGGTTCGAGTGAATAGTTCCGGAATCCAAAAAAAAAAATCGCTCAACGGTTTTTTGGCCCACTACGTACCATTGGGAATGTTGATGTCTCATTGAATATATCTTGAGCAAGATGAAAATGGCAATATTCATGTAGTGGGCTCATTACTCATGCGTTCTATGGTAAGCTCAACAGAGGGATACACACCCTTTTGAGATTTATCAGTGGTGCTTCGCTGTTATTTCGCTAAGCAATCAAGTTTCTCGGGAAGATCTCGCGGCAGCCAGTAATTCCAGTACAAATTCAACGTCCACACGACTCATAATGTGCCTTTATTTAATTAAATTGAAATTTTTTTGAGCTAATTTTAAGATTCTCCTATGACGTATAAAAGCGCCCAAATGAACTCTGTCGTGCGATACTTACAGGTTTCTCCATGGGGGGAATGTGGATAAGTCTTGGATAAAAGATTGGGGACATTTGGGAGCCCGGACAAATTGAGGGGCCAAACACCCATTTGTGCCTTGTCAATAATTGCTAGTGGGTAAACGTAAGATAGTTGTATTGAATATACGGTAAGAAAGAATGAGAGAGAGAGAGAGAGAGAGGGTCAATCGCATAACCGGAATACAATAACGGGTAAGACAAATGAGCCCGTTTTTGCCGCCAGTACGAAACTGGAAGTGCTGAAAATAAGCCCTGCGTCCCGGACGTTAAAATTTCTTTTTTTGCCTTGACACATCAATAACTCCATTTGCTTACGACATTACAGTGGGGAGAATAGGTACTAAGAAATGAAAGGCGGGTGCCAGATTTGCAGTTACGGCAAGCATTAGCACGCCCACGACAATCATTATCCACCAATAGAATTACATGTGTATACAGCAATAAAAGTACCAGCATTTTAAGTTTACAGATTTGTAGTTAGCATGCGAGTAGAGACATACCCCAGGACGGATAAAGCGGTGGCGTATTTACCCATGGACCGGCTAGAGGTAGAGGTATACGGATATCTGTCCGAAATAAATTCGAAGTGTAAATACCCGGCCAATGACATTGACGTAATAGTTTGCATACTCGGCTATATCGTCGGAAGCATCAAAAAATGGAAGAAACTCGGAAGGAGCAAGACGCATTTAAGCCACTTATAGCATAGAGAGGAGATTGTAAAAGACAGGAACGCGACATGCTATACAGGTTATGTCCAACAAGTAAACAAATAAGAAAAGAAATGTGACTGGGCGATAAGATGCGATGAGCAGGGAAGAGAAATGAGAAGCGAAGGAAGGGGAGAGACGGCAAGAAAAAGTAAAGACCAGTAACGTCGACATTAGGTATTCTAGCAAGGAATCGGTTATCCACACAATGTATTACACAACTTTAACTTTGAGGATATACGTAATTTCGCTATGAAAGAGGTAGCATTAATCTCAACGTCACACCACCAATAAAGTCCCGGGGCTTTGGAATTAAATTACCGCTAGCGGCGTACGGCCAACGACAGTTATAGTGCCGGCGAGCGCGAAAACGGGGTCGGAACCAGGACTATTATGCAAGGTTCGTGGTATTTGTATTTACAGGTTGGGCTTGCACCAATAGGTATATATGGATATGGATATGGATATGGATATGGATATGTATGGGAGAACGGCGATCTTCCCAGTACGCTGGATGCTTCGCTGCTGGCGGCTAAACAACCGCGTTACAGAATATGTCCATCATATATTTACGCAATCCTAAGTCGGTACGAGGGGGTTCCAGCGGTAATGCCGTGCATGTACAAAGAAGAAATAAAATAGACTAGATATAATTGAGATACAAGGAAATGCTCGCAGCACTTGCACATGGACTGTACAAATCCATTAAGCAGAACCAGCCAGACAGTAGTTTTACGCACAGCAAGAGGGGAACTGGTGTAGTACATGGTCAAGAAAATCTACATAAGCAGATAATACATATTACGTATGCGAAAAGTAGTATTACACAGTACGAGCAGGGCAGCAGGATCTTGGGATAGAAAATGTCGCACTCTAGCCGCACAATCCGTATGCTCCTGGGCCGAGAGAGAAGGGGAGAGAGAATAGGACCTACACTACGACATGTATTGAGCAAATCATGAGGCACAGACAGAGACAAGTAAAAGGCTCTTGTAGTATGATTTCAAGGGTGCATTGAGTTGAGTACTTATAGAAAAGATACAAGGGTATTCAACAAAAGCTTTCCGCCTTATCGAGAGTACCAAGCATCGTCCAACAACAAACAGTCATTATGAAACATTTCCCGAAACAGCCACCGACCCCCCCAAACCAGCAGCCGGGACACAACACGCAATGCATGTCGCGCTACAAACCAGCAAAAACGTTTACAACCGACAATTTATCTTTCCACAGTTTGCGGGAATTTAATTATTATTGTATTTTTGAGGTTGTTTTTCTTTTTCCGCCGAAATTATTACCCATTTCAGCCGCTTTTCAAACATTTGCCTAAGGATTTTTGCTGAAAAAATTTATATAAGTCGACCAATTTCCAATAATTTTCAACCAACTTTTCAATAGTTAGCTTTCTTTAACATGAGTGCTACCGAACCAACTAAAGAAAAAGTTGATAAAGCTTTGTCTGACGATGACGAAGAAGATGACATTGACCAGTTGGTCATCGACTTACAGTCGGCTAACGGTGGTGGTCTCGACGACGAAGACGAAGAAGAAGAACAGGGTTCTTTCAAAGCTGTTCCAGAAGAGCTCTTAAAGACCGACCCCGCTGTTGGTTTGACTGCTGACGAGGTCACCAGAAGAAGAAAGAAGTACGGTTTGAACCAGTTGGCTGATGAAAAAGAAAACATGTTTGTTAAATTCATCATGTTTTTCGTTGGTCCAATTCAATTTGTTATGGAAGCCGCTGCTGTTTTGGCTGCTGGTTTAGAAGATTGGGTTGATTTCGGTGTTATCTGTGGTTTGTTAATGTTAAACGCCGCCGTTGGTTTCATTCAAGAATACCAGGCTGGTTCCATTGTCGATGAATTGAAGAAGTCTTTGGCTAACACTGCTTTCGCTATTAGAGACGGTTCTTTGATCGAAATTGAATCTAGTGAAATTGTTCCAGGTGATGTCTTGCAATTGGAAGATGGTACCGTTATTCCAACTGATGGTAGAATCATTTCTGAAGACTGTCTTTTGCAAGTCGATCAGTCTGCTATTACTGGTGAATCTTTGGCTGTCGACAAGAGACACGGTGACGCTTGTTACTCCTCCTCCACTGTCAAGACCGGTGAAGCTTTCATGATTGTTACTGCCACTGGTGACTCTACTTTTGTTGGTAGAGCTGCTTCCTTGGTCAACAAGGCCTCTGGTGGTTCTGGTCACTTTACCGAAGTTTTGAACGGTATTGGTACTATTTTATTGGTTTTGGTCATTGTTACTCTTTTGGTTGTCTGGGTCGCTTGTTTCTACAGATCTGTTAGAATTGTTCCAATCTTGAGACACACCTTGGCTATCACAATTGTCGGTGTTCCAGTTGGTTTGCCAGCTGTTGTTACCACTACCATGGCTGTTGGTGCTGCTTACTTGGCTAAGAAGCAAGCTATTGTTCAAAAGTTGTCTGCTATTGAATCTCTAGCTGGTGTTGAAATCTTGTGTTCCGACAAAACCGGTACT
Organism: Yamadazyma sp. yHMH685; assembly: GCA_030571055.1. NCBI lineage: Eukaryota > Fungi > Ascomycota > Pichiomycetes > Serinales > Debaryomycetaceae > Yamadazyma > Yamadazyma sp. yHMH685. The sequence continues at coordinate 1,330,201 of JAJLXC010000002.1, forward strand.
TTGACCAAGAACAAGTTGTCCTTGCACGAACCATACACCGTTGAAGGTGTTGAAGCTGATGACTTGATGTTAACTGCTTGTCTTGCTGCCTCAAGAAAGAAGAAGGGTTTGGACGCTATTGACAAGGCTTTCTTGAAGTCTCTTATTGACTACCCAAGAGCTAAGAACGCTTTGACTAAGTACAAGGTTTTGGAGTTCCAGCCTTTCGACCCTGTTTCCAAGAAGGTTACTGCTATTGTTGAATCCCCAGAAGGTGAAAGAATTATCTGTGTTAAAGGTGCCCCATTGTTTGTTTTAAAGACTGTTGAAGATGACCACCCTATCCCAGAAGACGTCCACGAAAACTACCAAAACACTGTCGCTGAATTTGCTTCTAGAGGTTTCAGATCTTTGGGTGTTGCTAGAAAGAGAGGTGAAGGCCACTGGGAAATCTTGGGTATTATGCCATGTATGGATCCTCCAAGAGATGACACTGCTGCTACTGTTAACGAAGCTAGAAGTTTAGGTTTGAGAGTTAAGATGTTAACTGGTGATGCCGTTGGTATTGCTAAGGAGACTTGTAGACAATTGGGTTTGGGTACTAACATTTACGATGCCGACAGATTGGGTCTTTCCGGTGGAGGTGATCTCGCTGGTTCTGAAATTGCCGACTTCGTTGAGAATGCCGACGGTTTCGCTGAAGTTTTCCCTCAACACAAGTATAACGCTGTTGAGATCTTGCAATCTAGAGGTTACTTAGTTGCCATGACTGGTGATGGTGTTAACGATGCTCCATCTTTGAAGAAGGCTGACACTGGTATTGCTGTTGAAGGTGCTACCGACGCTGCTAGATCAGCTGCTGATATTGTTTTCCTTGCTCCAGGTTTGTCTGCTATCATTGATGCTTTGAAGACTTCTAGACAAATTTTCCACAGAATGTACTCTTATGTTGTTTACCGTATTGCTTTGTCTTTGCACTTGGAAATCTTCTTGGGTTTATGGATTGCTATCTTGAACGACTCCTTGGACATTAACTTGATTGTTTTCATTGCTATTTTCGCTGATGTTGCTACCTTAGCCATTGCTTACGACAATGCTCCATACGATCCTAAGCCTGTTAAGTGGAACACTCCAAGATTATGGGGTATGTCTATCATTTTGGGTATAATTTTGGCTATCGGTACCTGGATTACCTTGACCACAATGTTCATGAGAAAGAATGGTGAAATTGGTGGTATTGTTCAAAACTGGGGTGCCATTGACGGTATTTTGTTCTTGCAAATTTCCTTGACTGAGAACTGGTTGATTTTCATTACTAGAGCTCAAGGTCCATTCTGGTCTTCTCTTCCATCTTGGCAATTGTCTGGTGCCGTTTTGATCGTTGATATCATCGCCACCATGTTTACTTTGTTCGGTTGGTGGTCTCCAAGATGGACTGACATCGTTACCGTTGTCAGAACCTGGATCTTCTCCTTCGGTGTCTTCTGTGTTATGGGAGGTGCCTACTACTTGATGAGTCAATCTGCCGCTTTCGACGACTTCTGGAATGGAAGAAAGAACAAGAGACAGACTGACACTAGAGCTTTGGAAGACTTCTTCGTCTCCATGCAAAGAGTTTCTACTCAACACGAAAAGTCCACTTAAGTTGAATCGCTTGAGTGTTGATCGAACCTGGTAGAAATTGTTATGTTTTTGGGTATTTCACTAGGTAAGATTGGCTTAACGAGGTGGTTATGATTATAGAGCCTTGTTTATTTATTTGATTCCCCCCCCCCCATCCTCCCCCCATTTACGTTTTATAGTAATAGATAATAATATTTCAAAACTCAGTATTGTTGTGGTGGGTAATGTTACTTGCCAGTAGTCTAGTGGCCAATTCTGGAGTGATACGTAGCAAGTGATGATGTCGTGACATCTTATTGATAGCATATATAGACTCTGCTAGTCAAGGTTAGTTAGCATATCTATTGTCCCCATTCAGCTGTCGCCTTAGGAGCTAGCATAATTGATACAATTTCAGCACAAGTAAATCGATCTACCCTGATTGTAGGGCTAGCCAGAGAGATCATCAGAGATTTGCGGCACAGACAATACAACATTAAAGGAGTTTACACTACAGCGAGGTTCTCTAGTGCTCGTATGGTGATCGAGGCAGTGATTATGAAAGCCATAGCCTGAACCAAAAGGCTGCAAATAGTCTAGTGCACCCAGCCATCGGTAAATCAGTCGCTACACATCGATAACACGACTAATAGTACCAGCAGCAGCCACTGCATCGTTTACAAGCCTCTTCCTCTATAACCAGATAACTTTATACCCCCCACAACGTGAGACTGCTATAACCAGAATGTGCCTTTTGAACCAGGTGTCGCGGTACGTACTGCCAAAAGGGCCTAGCACCGCGTGGGGGGAACACCAAGGTATGTCCCCTCCCATCTTTACTAACGCCTATCTGGGGCCGATGTTCCTTCACCCCATCATCACGACACACTCTACACCCTCATTTGGTCAACCCCTGACCCCCTCGGCGTTACCACTCGCAATGTGCCCCTCCAAATTACTCGCCCACTCTTTTGGTGCTGAGACGAATCGGAAAATTTTTTCCAGACTTCTCTCGAATCAATTTGCAATAAATCTCAACCTCATACTTTACGGGTATTATACTATTCTATCGGTTTCCACCCAAAGCCTTGCCCTTCTCCTTAGTGTTTAAAACTATCGCAAGATCACACCAGCCCAAAACCTTACTGGCATCCCCTCCCAAAACCGGAAAAGTACATCCACTCCACTTTTAAGGCCACATTTCATCTATCGAAGCCTACCTTTGCATCCCTTTGACTTTTCAGTTCTGTACATTATTGTATAATACCCAAGCTATCCCAACTACAACACGAATCCCCAAAAAGCATATCAACGTTGTGTAATTTATCCTAGCATATAGTCATGTCCGCATCAAATCTCGAGCCGAGATCAAACTCCTCTTCCAACCCAGGTTCCAACCGTAATTCGGTCAACCTGAACATGAAATCCCGCTCGATTTCCGTCAATTCCACTCCTTTGTTATCTGGAGACATTCGTTCGTCATCGGTCGCCGGAAGTTCCAATTTTTTTCAAAACGGAAGTGAAATTCAATCTTTGGAGTCCCAGAACTTGGACATTGTTGGAGCATTGAACAACTTGAACTTGGACGAGGAAATCACCAATTTTGACCACAGTAATTTGAACGCGTCAAGGGATAAACCAGTCGACGACTCTGTCGAACCTTCTGCGAACGACAGTGGCAATTCGGAAAACTTTACCGATATTAATGAAAGCTTTGGTTCGTTAACTCCAAATCCTTCCAATTTCGAGTTCAACAACTTCATGCATACCCCCAACACTTGGAACTACAACAACGGGTTCCAAACTGCTCCTCCGTTCGTCTATAATGTCAATAATGACTATGAAGACTTACAGGAGAAGATCCCCAAAAGTTTTGATTTGCCTGATGAAGCTCCTAAAGACTTGAACTTGCCCTTTTCAACTCCTCCGCTTAACAACTTTGCTCTTGACAATAAGGATCCGTCCAGTGATGATTTAGGGATCAAAAACAGAGCCTTCTCGGTAACCCCTAACCCCACCCCGGAATTCAATAATTACAAGTACGACCCAGCATCTGCAGCGACACCACAAGGGGTATCTACATCGGCAACAGCTACAGTACCCGGACTGGCCTCGACCTACCAGGGTGGTGAATACGGTAGTAACAACACTTTTTGGACAAGCCCTCATGTTCAACAGCATGTTCAGCAACAAGTTCAGCAACAAGTTCAGCAACAAGTTCAACAGCAGGTTCAGGAACAGGTTCAGCAGCAGGTCCAACAGCAGTTAATGAGTTCTCAAATGAATATGAGAAACAACTTTTTGAATCCGATCCAGCAGAACCAGTTCAACTCCAATAGGTTCAACCGCCGTTCCATGATGAATCAAAGCTACGCAAATAGCGCTCCAGGTAACAATAACGGGAACGGAAACGGAAACGGCAACAGTAACAACCACAGCTACAATGATGTGATGAACATCCACAGAAAGTTGCACAACAACCCTAATCGTAGAAAAGGTGATGATGCATCCAAGTACATCAATGCCAAATTAGAGGACTTCACCGGGGAAATCTACTCCTTGTGTAAGGATCAGCACGGCTGCAGATTTTTACAAAGACAGTTGGATTTGGGCAAAGACATCGAGAATAAACATAACTTGAGCAATGTTATATCTTCGGATATTGCTGCCACGATGATCTTTAATGAAATATACTTGAAGATAATTGAGTTAATGGTTGATCCGTTCGGAAATTATTTGATCCAGAAATTGTTCGAGAACGTTTCTGTTGATCAAAGAATCATCTTGGTCAAAAATGCTGCTCCAGAGTTTATTCGGATTGCCTTGGACCCCCATGGAACAAGAGCATTGCAAAAGTTGGTCGAATGTATCTCCACTGAGGAGGAATCCAAGTTGATCATCGATAACTTGTCCCCTCACATTGTTTCGTTGTCGAGAGATTTGAACGGAAACCATGTGGTTCAAAAGTGTTTACAAAAATTGTCCCCAAAGGAAAACCAATTCATTTTCGACACCGCCTCTATTCATTGCAATGAAATTGCCACCCACAGACATGGATGTTGTGTTTTGCAGAGGTGTATGGACTACGGAAACGGTGCTCAGCGCAAGCAGTTATCAGGAAAGATTGCCGAAAATGCGACAAACCTATCCTTGGACCCATTTGGTAACTACGTGGTTCAATATGTTTTATCTAGAGGTGATGAGGTGTCGACTGAGATTATTTTGAACCATATTAAGTCCCATTTCATCGTTATGTCGTTGCATAAGTTTGGGTCCAACGTGATTGAAAAGTCTTTGAGAATCAGCAGGTTGACTAATGGTTTAGTCGAAACGTTGTTGATGAACTCCATGCATTTCCCGGACTTGCTTAATGATCCTTTCGGAAACTATGTGTTGCAGACGAGTTTGGATGTAGCTACCAAAGCTGATTTGGTTAAGTTGTCGCTGGCTTTGCAGCCGTTACTTCCAAACGTCAAGAACACTCCTCATGGCCGAAGGATTATGTCGAAGGTCCAGAGCATCATGCTTTAGTATACGTTATGAAACTATATATTACCATTGTATTTTAGAGTGTATATAAAATAATATTAAAATTTTGAACGCTTCTGCAATCTGGATAGTACTGATTGAATTAATAGTGCGCACACTGTTATCTAATACTACCAAACACCATAAAACTTCTAGTACCAGGCAACAGTTCCTAGATCAAAGGAAAATGTCCATCTCGGGTATATCGTTTAAAGGGAACCTGCATGTCTCCAAGGGAGCTGGCACAGGGCCGATCAAGAAACGAAAATATAGCAGGGCTGGCTGCGAAGAATGCAAGAGACGTAAGATGAAATGTGATGAAGGGAAGCCATTCTGCTACAATTGTACCAGGTTAAACAAGCCATGCGTTTACAAAACAAAAGGCAATTACATATTCCTGGAAACAAAGACCGAATCGAAAATCCCTCCTCCTGAAAGCCTTCGGAATGACAACAAAGACCACTCTAACCAAGGAAGAGGGTTTTCAGTAAAACACTATATGCCTAATGGAGAGTACTTGAACAACTTTGTTTTGGAGCCCAGTTCCAATATTCAGCTTTTCAGCCAAGACGATAAGTCCTCAATAGAAGAGAAGTCCTTCAAGCCTTTTAAAAACTCTATTTCAGACATTTTATCATCTTCTGATACTCTAGCTGCTCAGAACGCCTTTGTAATGAACCAAAATGATTTCACAGAGATGAAACATCTTTTTGATGAAGCCACAGTCTTGGTGAATGACATGAATGAACTCCAGTCTTTTGATTTTAACGTCAATTTCAGTTCTCCCGAGCTTGATACTGTATCTCTCAGACAGAGAGATGGGATCTCCCTCCATGGCAGTGAAAGTGAAAAGCACTCCATAGATACTTCTGAGAAACACGCTTACCAGGTCAATGAGTTCTCTCACGGTATTACACATCTGGACATGAACGGTAGATACTTGCCAGGGCTTGATTTCAATTCCCCTCAAACAATTATTAATTATCAAGAAGATACTATTAAAAATTCCGAGTTGATCGAACAGACAATCTCCCAGCATAATTTGACTGGAGCTAATGCTACTTATTTAAGGTACTTGAATAAGGAAGTCTCCAATCATTATTTATTTCCTTTGACGTCTTCCGTGGAGACCAATCAAGTGGTAAACATTTTGCTCAAATATTCTTCCAGATGTCCTTATTTGTTAAGCGCATTGCTTGCAATGATGGCCTCTGTGGAGTACAATATCACAGGTAAACAAATGCACGAGCTGAGCGGACAGAAATACGTTGCCACTTGCTTGAAGTCTTTGAGTTTGGCGTTCACTTCCAAGTCACCGAATAAAGTTAACCAGTTTTTAAATGATATCGAGGGGCTTCTATTGACAGTTATTCTTTTAACCTCAATATTCTCCTCAAAAGCTTACAGGCGTAACGAGAATATCTTAAACAGCTGGAAAGTACACTTGAGAGGAGCAAAAGACCTTTTGACAAACTACAGCTCTGCTACCAAGAACCAAAGCAGACTAGCGATTTCTTCAGGATTGGCTCTTGCAAGGTCATGGTTCTTTGCAATAGAGACGCTTGCAAGTGTAACCACACCTCTGGGGGGAACTTTGAATAAGCTACTGTCTTTATCATCCGACAATCCAGAAAAAGAGTATAACGAAAATAGAAGTATATTTGAAGATACAGGATACTTCAATAAGGAGGCCAATCCAGAGTACCACGATGCTCTAGTACATAATGGCTTGTTGGTGATCGCCGTGAATGGACGTTGTAGTGAATTCAATTTGTTCCTTGGGTTTACTATTGAATATGTACATTTGATTGAGGAATTTTCTCGAGCTCTAGAGTATCTCAGGGCAGATCAGAATCATTATCAGGTTCCAGCAACCCAAATCCTCAAGCTCATGGCACTTATAAGCAAAAGCCAGAATGTTGTTATCGTTCCACTGGTGGACATGAAAACATACAAGATTCCTGAATATAGTCTAGCACATCCAGATTTCCCAAACTTAAATCCTGATAAAGTTCTTTTTCCAGATTCAGCCTACAGTTTTCTCGAGGAGGAGAACTGTTACTACTCATGGTACGACCTCAGTCATCAGGTCCACACGGATGCCATATACTTGCGGATGTTACTTATTCCTGGGTTTTTTCTGCTCCCTAAACAAAGTCCTCTAGTACAAGAGCTTGTACAAAAGATCTTAGATAGTCTCTTCTTTGTTCTTTCCAAGGGAACTAAGATTTATGAGGCTCGAAAAGACAAGATACTCTGTGAGAGTGAACATTTTTTCATCTCGACTGATCTCTTTAACTGTCGAACGTTTATGATTCAGAGTCCTTACAGGCTTATAGCGGGATTAATAGAGGAGGAGGAAAGTTTCGAGAAAGTGGAGTTGTTTTTCAGAGGGATGGTGAAGTTAGGGAATGGGTCTGCCACGGAGTCATTAAATAATGTAGTGCACACGAGGGAGAGGGTGAGAGATAGAAAAAAACTAGGGGTGTCATTCGACGGTGTTCTTGAGCTTGAGCAATCTTTCGCTCAGTCAGACATAGTTCCATTCTTGTAATGTGTAGATCAGGATGTAATATATGATAGATTAAAGAAATGAGGCCAGAGCTGTCAAAAGGTGTTGAGAAAGACATGAGAAATACGGGAATTGAAGAACCAAAGTGATCTCAATCACCCTACCAATGAAGGCGGAAGATTGGAGGACGCGTACTAGTATCGACTCATATTTGCTCTCTGAGAATTCACTCCTTAAACTCAAAAAAGTGGTTGCAAGTCGCTGTCGTATTGCATCAGGATCCTGCAAGATACAAACGAAAGATGCCCTGCAGCATATATATACACAGTCCCCATACCGGCAAATACACCTACAAGCTCAGTTCTGTCCATTGTATACAAGCCTCGAAACCCTAATTGTCATTTAAATGTTGCAGTCGTCGTTTAGTCGTTTAGACATTTTTGTTTTTATTTTCACTTTTGTGGGGTCCCGAGCTCATACCATCGAGAATATAAAAGCTGAAGCACCTGGAAAATATCAAATTAAACAATATGGCTACTGAGAACACTCCATTAGTGAGTGAAATCGATACCGTTCCTGTCGAGCAGACAAAGCCAGGGTACCTTCCTAAGGATAAGATCGAATGGGACTTTGGCGGCCCCATCGGTGCTTTCGGAATGATATTTGGGTTCCCTCTTTTGATGTGGTACTTGTGGATCTCTGCTGAATTCTACAACGGTGCATTTGCTTGGCCCAAGGAAGACGAGTCTTGGGTAGAATTTTTGAATATCTTGTGGTCCTATTTCTGGAATTACGGATTCCCTTCATTTAAGACGACAGCCGTGTTCACTGGATTCATTTTAGTCCAAGGCATTTTCTACTTAACTCTTCCTGGTTTCTGGACAAAAGGTCAGCCTTTGGCACATAAAAACAACGAACAGTTGCCATACTTTTGCAACGCGTTGGCTTCGTTGTATGTTACTTTAGCATTGTTGTTGGTATTCCACTTCACGGGGATTTACGACATGAGCTACAACCTTGAAAAGATTGGAGAATTCACCACCATTGCGATTTTCTACGGCTTCACTTTATCTTTCATATTATACTTTTACGTGTTGTACGTGTCTAAGGACTACCATAATCTCACCGGTAACTTCATCTACGATGTGTTCATGGGCACTACCTTGAACCCTAGAATCGGTAAGTACTTGGATTTGAAGATGTTCTTCGAAGTCAGAATTCCATGGTACATCTTGTTCTTCTTATCGCTCTCTTTAGTGTTTAGACAGATCAGAGATTTTGGCTCGGCTTCTCCCCAGGCTGTATTCCTCTTGGTGGCACACTGGTTGTACGCCAATGCATGTTCCAAGGGAGAGGAATTGATTGTTCCAACCTGGGACATGGCATACGAGAAGTTTGGATTTATGTTGTTGTTCTGGAACATTGCCGGTGTTCCATTCACATACTACCACTGTATTTTGTTCCTCGCTTTCCACGACCCTAGCGAATATAACTGGCCATGGTGGGTTATGACCATCTTGTTTATAGTCTTGTTCTCCTCGTACTACTTCTTTGACACCGGTAATCGTCAAAAGAATAGTTTTAGAAAGTTTCTTGGAGGCGATACGAAGATCAGGAAAACGTTCCCATACTTACCATACTCCGATTTGGTCAACCCCAAGTACATCAGATGTGAGAACGGGGGAGTTTTGTTGACTGACGGGTGGTATGTGTATGCCCGTAAGGCCCACTACACTGCCGACTACCTCATGTGTTTGACGTGGGCCTTGGTGTGTGGGTTCTCGTCTCCCTTGCCATGGTTCCACCCTACTTTCTTCTTCATTGTCTTGGTTCATAGGGCTTTAAGAGATAGCAGGAAATGTGCCAAAAAGTACGGCAAAGACTGGGACAGGTACTTAGAGGCCTGTCCCTACTTATTTATTCCATATGTTCTTTAGTGGTTCACAAAAGGTTTTTAAAAGTTTATTGATTCAAGAAATAAAAATGTGTTATAGTTAATTGAAGGTTCAGAGTTACTGGCTTGTTTGGTCATCGCTTCAGCGAACCCATTCTTATAGATTGGAGTCGGCACTCTACTCAAAACTCGTCTCCTCCTAAAAACCGCTTTTACTTCTGCCCTCACTCATACTCGTTTATTACTAACTAATCCTGCTCTGCAATAGCCACTAATCTCTCATCGATCTCCTCTGGTAATAAAACCCTGAACCCACTCTCCGTGGCCACACCAATCTCTACATCGTTCTTACGAAATTCAGTGCCCAATACCGAGCTCAAACTATTGATGGCAAATTCAACAGTGTCCTTCCAGTCTCCTTTCACGTGATCGGTCTTTTTGAACTTCTTCTCCAAATAAGTGGTAGCTTCCTGCTGCTTAGGGCCCGTTGCAACAGCAGAAACACCAGTGAAATACCCAGCAGGGTCACACTTGAAGACTTGGGGCCCCTTACCTTCTTCCACGTCCACTTGGATGAACGTTAAAGCCACGCCTAACGGACGCATGTATGCTCTCTGGGTGTATAATTGAGCCAAGTTAGCCATACGCTTGGCCAAACTTTCTACCGGCATTTCATAGCCGTACTTGTAGCGGAACTCAGCAGCCTCGGACCTGGCTCTCAATGCCTGTGCTCTAGCATCAGCAATCAGACCATTAGCCACCAAACCAATAGAAGGAGTAATTTGAAAGATATATGAAATGGTTTTGGCGTCTAATAACTTGTCAGGGATCTTTTTCTGGGAGATGACCACAGCCGAGTCTTCTCCGCACACGGCGAGGGAGGTTAGGTTGGCAGAATTGATAGCCTTAAAAGCGTACTCCACTTGGTAGAGTCTTCCCTCTGGCGAGAAGATGGTGATGTGTCTATCGAAGCCCGCGGCGTCTACTTGGGTTAGTATCGCAGAGCTGTACACATGTACAGTGCTCTACTATGTTTATGAATTGAAGGTTTCAGACTTTGTAGTTACATACTTGACATTCTAGTTCTTAGTGGCGATTATGTATGGAATCTGAAGTTTCGCACATTTCAAGATTAGTAGTCTAGCGCGCGAAAATATTTTACAGCTTACTTGCATTAGTATGAACGACCCAACTCTAACAACAGATAGGCGAACAACTGAGCATACGCCGCTCTACTTCGGCAACACCCCTAAACTGCCCTCTGTATCGTACCATTACAATCCCGAAGTAACTGAGTACCATTATGGGCCTCACCACCCAATGAAGCCCTTCCGCCTTCTTCTCACAGACCACCTTGTCATCTCGTACAAGCTCTACGAACAGATGGACTTGTATACGCCACGTCTGGCCACAAAAGAAGAGCTTCTAAAGTTCCACTCTGAAGACTATATCGACTTCCTCCAGTCGATCACGCCCAGAGCTACCGCAAAGATGCCAGAGAAGCTACTAGCCCAGTTCAACATCGGGGACGATTGCCCTGTTTTCGATGGAATGTATGACTATTCTGCTGTTTACACCGGAGCGTCTCTTGATGCTACGCGGAAATTGATCAGTGGCCAGTCCGACATAGCTATCAATTGGTCAGGAGGCCTCCACCACGCTAAGAAGTTTGAGCCATCTGGATTCTGCTATGTTAACGATATAGTATTGAGTATCATGAACTTATTGAGGGTGCACCCGCGGGTTATGTATATAGACATCGATTTGCATCACGGGGATGGAGTGCAAGAGGCTTTCTATACCTCTGATAGAGTGATGACCGTAAGCTTCCATAAGTACAACGGAGAGTTTTTCCCAGGAACAGGAGCTGTAGACGAAAAGGGGTTAGGAAGAGGTCTGAATTTTGCAGTGAATGTCCCTTTGAAAGATGGTATAGATGATGAAACGTATATTAGGCTCTTCAAACTGATTATTGAGCCATTAATCACAAAATTCCAGCCCACTGCCATTGTTCAGCAATGCGGAGCAGATTCGCTTGGGTTTGATAGATTAGGATGCTTCAACTTGAATATCAGAGCTCATGGTGAGTGTGTCAAGTTTGTAAAATCCTTCGGTCTCCCACTTCTCGTGCTTGGAGGTGGCGGTTATACACCGAGAAATGTGTCTCGCTTATGGTGCTACGAGACATCTGTATTAAACGATCTTACTCTAGATGACAAGATCCCTAATTACCTCCCTACGTACGACTGGTTTGCCCCGGACTACTCTCTCCACCCGCAATTGGATGGGAGAATCGATAACAAGAACAGCAAAAAGTATATAGAGAGCGTGAAGCAGGATGTTCTCGAGCAGCTAAGGTCGTTGAACCACGCTCCATCAGTTCAGATGCGGGAGATTCCGCCCGATTTGACGGGGTTGACGGAAGAGGAAGAAGATGCCATAAAGGAATTGAACGAGGAGAAGGATGCAGTGCGAGACATGAAGGAGTTGAAGGATGCGGCTAGAACAGGCGAATCAATGGTCTAAGATATGTATTTATAGTGTAAATTAGCATGGATATTAAGTAATAATAGTAATATTAAACATCTACCATTCTCATATATGTGGTTAGTGATAAAATATACGCGCTTGACTAGCTCTCTAACCCGCGACCTCTCACGTCTCATGCGTAAATACCAGAACACCTTCCTCACCAATCATTTCACTTTTGCGAATATGCGAAATCTTTATCCGAAGTGAAAAAATCCAACATCATGTCTGCCTACAAACAAGCCGGTATCTCTTTAAACAGAGCCATTGCCATTGCTGCTAAGACCACCAGAAGTGCCTTGAAAGCGGACCTCAGAGCTGTTGCCGAAAGAAGAGGTGTTACTGAAGCTAAGGTCATCAAGATCGAGAACGGTGTCCAAAGCGAAGCCAAGCCATTGTCTAACTAGACTATAGATTGCACACAAAATAAATAACACGAATATATATCGAAGCTGAACCTCATATAAGCCTTGTGGAATACCCAAGAGTCAGGAATGTTCAATCTACGATTGGTCTAATACTAGTCACATTGATCCTAGAGAACGAGACTAATTCCTGGGTAATCTTTATACTTCTAAATAATCGACAACATGACGATCAATCTCTTCTCTTTGCACCACTGACTTGCATCCAATCATCTCACCCACTCCAATCCCCGATTCTGGATTGCCGAACCCTGAAATACTTGTATATGTCTATAAATACTATATGTACATGAATAAGATTGAATTATGGAGCTTGTTATATGTTCTGAGGTAACTCGGATGATGCCTTCTCCTTAACGCTTTCAAGATTTGCCGTTTCATCAACAACCTGAACCTCTACAGCCAATTGACTGATAATTTGTTTACGTGTCTCATACGGTAAATCATACACCAAGTTACGGATAACCTCTACCTCTGAAAGATCATCATTCATATCTAAAGGCTCTTTCTCTTTCTTTGGTTCTAGCTGGTTACTCGACTCATCTAGAAGGATGGATAACTCGGAGTTTGGATCGCTGAAAAGTTCTACAAACGATCCCGTTTCAATAACTTTTCCTTGCTTGCCCAAGACCACAACATTTTCAGATTTGGAGATGGTTGAAAGCCTGTGGGCAATGGAAATAATGGTCATTTTACCAGCAAGTGTGAGCTCCCTCAACGTCTCATTGATAAGACTTTCCAGTCTCGAGTCTAGAGCAGATGTAGCCTCATCCAATATCAAAATTGAAGGCCTTTTGATCAAAGCTCTGGCAATTGCAATTCTTTGTTTTTGACCCCCTGAGAGAGAAGCCCCACGAGATCCAATCATTGTATCGTAACCATCAGGGAATGCGGTGATAAACTCATGGCAATTAGCCTGCTTTGACACATCTAGAATATCTTGATACGTCAACAGTTCAACTTGTTGTGGTGTCAATCCATACAAGATATTTTCTAAAATGGTGCCACTCACTAAAATGGGTTCTTGCTGAACTATTCCTATTATCTGGCGCCTCAAGTCTCTTACTTGGTATTCACTTATATCCTTACCACCAATAAAAATGTGTCCGCCGTTAAGATTATATGACCTTAATAACAAGGTCGCAACCGTCGACTTACCACAACCAGATGGAGCCACAAAACATGTATTGGATCCAGCAGGAATCTTGAATGAGCAACCATTAAAAATGGTGTCATGAGGTCTGGAAGGATAGGCAAATACCACATCCCTGAACTCTATATCTTTTTCAAAGCCTGATCTTACTCTCTTTCCCTGAACAGCATTGACCTCATCTCCATGGTCGATTAACTCGAAAAGTTTGACACCAGCCCCTGCTCCCTTCATGAGTTCAAGGTATGTAGTTGTAAGACTATACAAGGCTGAGTTGAATAGCTCCAGATACATGGTGAACGCCACAACGTCCCCCGTTGACATATAACCCCTGGAGATAAAATAAACTCCCAACGCTACACACGATAAGTATCCCGTATGGTATAATGCATAGATGGAAACAGAATAATTCGAATTAGCAAGAGCTTCTTTTTTAGCCACGCCAACTACAGTTCTAAGTTGGTCAGAGTACCGATTCAATTCTTTACTTTCAGCCGTGAATGCTTGCACAAGTTTTACGGAGTTGAGTGTCTCCTCACTGATTTTGGTCAAACCAGCAGTGGCGTTCTGTAATTTTGTAGAGAGCTTTCTGATCTTCTCACCATACCATACAGACCCAAAGGTGATTGGCGGAGAAATCAACATCATCACTCCAAATAACATGGGATTGATGTTGAACATCATGTATGAGCTGATGATGCCGAAGAGTACGTTCTTAAACCCATCCGGAAGATTACCTGTGAGGGATCTAGAGACAACATATGCGTCACTCGCAAGACGAGACATCAAGTCACCTACCTTGTGTTTTTCCACATCGAAAAACGCAGAGTCATGACGTAAAAGATGCTTCATAATTCTCACTCTTAATCTAGCCACAAGACGCTCACCTAGCATCTTTAAAAGCCATATTCTGGCCCAAAAGCAAACGGCACTCACTATCATAAAAGGGGCCATAAACCCAAATACACTGGTAGCCTTGTACCCCCAGATCAACACGTTCCCTTCTTCATCAAAAGAATTGTTGTTGAAAGCATCAATAGCAGCACCTACCAACTTTACGGCTGCGGTGGGGTACAAGACGGCAAATAGTATGAACCCTAAAGCTATAAGGAACAATCTAGTATCCGGGGCTCCAAGCTTGAATATCCTCACTATGGTCTTCATATTCTGACGGAAAGTGTTGCGGGAAGCATCCTCTTCTTCAGCCTTTTCCTCAGTCTGTTCTAGTCGTTTTCTCCTGGCCACATCCAAATGGTATTTAATAGTGTTTGCAAGTTCCTTTGTCTGTTCTTTTTGGCTTGAAATAGGAGATGTGGCAAAGCTTCTCATTATGTCTTTATGGAAGCTTTGGTTCACGCTGTTAATATGTCTGATGGTGGGATTGGTGGTGAAATTTCTGAGGCTGTAAGTAGGAGCCGTTTCGGCAATGTACCGATTTGACTTTCCTGGCAAAGCCCCCGTGAAGTTGCCAAGTGTTCTAACAGCATATGGTGTGTTTCTCAGTGCTGGTATTGCACGAGATACACCGAAGATGGTCGAAGCACCACCCTTGGTAGCTATCTGGAAGAACATGAGTAATAGTGAAATCTCGCTGCGAATTTTTATTACGCCTTTTGATTGAGGTTTGCCTCCACTTTATGATCATAATGCACTTAACACTATGAAGATAGGTACCTACCCGCACAATCAGATCGGCTATGCCACTGTATAGAACAGTACTCTTCACATTCGAATCATGGGGATATATTCTTACATAATTTAAGTCTTATATACTTCAAGTCTCACGCTCAGCGTAACTCTGAATCATACCGACCTCAGACTCTTCATACTCTTTGACTTCAACAGCATCACCATTGACAATAGTGTTTGCTTGAACAAACTGTTTACGAGGCAACTTCTGGCTCAAAACAACATCTCTGAAACGAGAATACTCCTCTGTAACCTCAGTCATTTGGTTATAAAAGGCCACACCTTCCTTAACATTTCCGGTACTCTTATACACATGTAACTTGAGCAAGAACTCACCCAAAGCATCAACAGCAGTTGTAGCGAGCTTAGACTCGTCGACTTTTACAACTAAGTCCAGGTAATCGGTTTCCTTGTATTCCAAAGAGAGGACTCCAGCGTTAATCAAACACTTTAAAATACCGAATCTTGCTCTCATATGAGGTTGTCCCCAGATCTTAGTAGCAGGGTCCCAAAACTCTAAACCGATCAAACCCGCACGGCCCATATAGATAGTACCAGCCACATTCAAAGCAGTTTTATCTTCTTCACGGGTAAACCCAAAGATTGGAAGAACTTGGTCCGGGATGCTCAAGCTTAAGAAAATAGCCACCAACTCAGCACGGCACTCTTCGTAAGATCCCGCAGTGAGACCAAATAATGATCCCCAGGAGTCTGTAGGGGAATAATAGCTGCTTCCTCTTGGGTCGGACTTGTCAAAGTTGAATACCCCAGAAGACGTCTCCTGTAATAACTTACCGCTTCCATGGCCCAATAGTTCATGCAATCCAACCTGGACTTCAAAAGCTGGGTCTCTCCATTTCTTGAACAATTGTTGGTCTTCCGGGGTCAAAAAACTTACAACTTCAGCTTTTCTGGGGTGCTTAGGATTGGCAGAGACAACGTTTCCCAAAGAGACATTTTTGAACCCATAGTTCAATCTGACATCGTCGTAGTTAGGAATATTAATACCAGCGGGAATACCAGCGTTAGCAAAAGTCAAAACTTCTAACGAAGTGAAATCTGGGGGATTAAAAGTATCCTTTTCATAAAACGAGTCCCATGGTAAGTGGGCAATAAGCTTAGTAGCATTGTCAACCAATGCAGAGAAGGTTTTGGTACGTTCTTGATTGACCATTGCAACCAATCCTTCCCATTCACCACGAACACCCGAAGGATCTCTGTAAGTTTCGATGAACCCGATATTCAATTCCACTTGTGGTCTAAGGTCTTTCACCCATTCTATTTGTGACTTTTTATGAGCATTCATAGAACCAGTTTTGAAAGACTCAACATAGAAGTCTAACATCTTTTTTTGAGTATCGTTAGCAGCATATTTTTTTGCTTCGGCTAAGTGTTCAACCACCTTTGAAAACTCACGGGAGTGGTCACCGAATTTAAAGGTGACACTCTTGCCATCGGCAGTCTTCAAAGCGGTCTTTTGGTAGTAGCCGGTATTGTCTACCTCATCGGCACTAGCCACATGGACGACGAAGTCCCCACTGTCAACCTTCTCAACTCTGGTATTTTCAGGCATAACTCCAGCTTGAGCTAAAGCACTATTGACAGCCTCTGCTTCGAGCTTTGTAGTAACATTTTCTCCTACATAGTAGCTCGATAGCTGGCCCTGCTCCGGCCATCCCAACAATGCGGCATCGGTGCTATAAAGAGCATCACGCACAGAAGCATACAATTGACTCACTGAGTCATTTCCAACAGCTGCAATTATTGAATCAAATTCCTTCTGGCTCAAGTTAGGTACGAACTTCTTGTCACCGAAAGACTTGTAATTACCCAAATTCGATAAGAATTGGGAAGCATACTCCAAGTACGCTAACGTAAAATCTCTGTTTCCCAAACGAGTGATATATTCCTCATTGGATTTTGGCGAGTCTAATGTGGCGTGGACCAGGAGGATCAAGTTGTAGATGGACTCACTTTCTGGGGAGACTGAGCGAAGAACAGCTCTACTTCCCCAAAAAGATGCCTTAGACAAGTGGTGGGCATATAGCTGGTGGGATTTGTCGAGGACTTCGAAGTGTTTCTTAGCAGTAAGTGACACAATTGGCGCTTCAGAATCAGCGGCAAATGACATGATGAAATTAAATACGAAATATGGAGAAGTCGCATTTTATATGTGTAAAGGTCTAAATAATTTCTTGCCCTTCAAACGCGAATACTATTCTTTTGGAGCCTTACATTGCATGGATATGGAGGACAAAATGGCTTTCAATTCCCGGGATTCCTCCGTTACAGGCGTAGTGCCTCAGGCCACATCATCAAATACCTCTGCATCCCCGAGCGAGGTGCCACCGAACTCACGTGAGTCCGCCACTAAAGACAAAGCTGAAGCTAAAGAAGAAGACTCTGATGAAGAGGACGATGACTATGACCCTTCAGCCAAACCTGAAGAACCCCAAAGTGAAAGTGACGACGATGAAGGAGTAGATTATAGTGCCGTTGGAGGGGCCACTTCTCAAGTACGGACTAGACATCAAAGGACCCAGGAAAAGCAAGTGAAACGGCTAAATATAGTAAGTGAAGTAAGCAAAGATCTCGATGTCGAATCGATGTTTGCCGATCTTCGACTGCGTAGCTCCAAGGGTGAACCTATAGAGTGGGATGTGGTACTAGAAGAAGGAGCAGAGGAAAGGAAGCCAGAGGCCAAGCCTACGGTAGACCCTCTTCAGACAGAAGAAGACACAGACAAGGTATGGATCAAGACGTCGTATGTTTTCGCCGGGAAGGTCGTGACAGAGTCCAAGCAGGTGGATATAAACTCTGCTGAGGCGAAGGCATTTTTAAACTCAGCTGCAGGCCTTCAAATGGCTAATGACGAGCCAGTCCAAAATAGATCCTTTGTTCCTATTATTCGTCAAATCAAGGGGCACGATGAGCCTCTTGAATTGAGGATAAAACTCAAAAGACCTTCGTTGATAGATAGATTCATGTCTACGCAGGGAAACAAAGCACAGAAGCTTTCTACACTTGAAAAATCCCGTTTGGATTGGGCATGTTTCGTGGATAAGACTCAGATCAGTGATGACTTGAAGCTACACAACAAAGATGGTTATCTCGAGAAACAAGACTTTTTGGACCGTCTTCAGTCGAAGCAGGACGAGGCGTACGAGTCTGCGCGTGTAGCGGATAGGGCTAGACGCTGGCAAGAGCAGCAAAAGAGTTAGGGTGGCTTTTTGAGAGAATTTAGCACGGAAGGTACTGTGCTAGTACATGGATGCAGTATCAAAGTAATACACCAAGTGAGAGACCATACTACAAAGTCGAATGTGCAGCGATGTACACTCGAACTATGGCCAATAATGCTCCAGCACTGTATACCACAAATACAAATGAGGATACTCCTAGCTGCCCACTAATCGTCAGCGCCTTATCAACTTGTACGCTGAGTATAAGCTACATATCATGTATAATACAAATTTTCCATAAATTATTCCATATAATCTATTCACCAATTCCGCGCGGTGAAAACATTTTCACTATCCCATGTCACAGCCGTCTGAAACGCCATCATCCAACATCTTGAAGCGGAAGAACGAGGATTCCGACTCCGTCAGCGATGATATATCCAAGAAACGTGTTGCATTAGATGGAGAGCAATTGGATGAATCCATCAAGCAGGAAGAAGAGGCAAAGATTGCCCCAGCCATAAGTAACAGCTCCACCGAAGAAGAATACGACCCATCACTCCCGGAGCCAGAGAATAAAGACAACCAGGAAAATCTAGAGGTCAGGATTGACGAAGACGGAGAAGAAAAGCCACAGGATGATGTAGAAACAGCAGAAGTCACCGAAGCACCAGCCAATGAAAACGAACCAATTGATGAGCAAGAAATTGATAATAAAGAATCGAATATATCTACAGACTTAGAATCATTACACAAGGGAGTTTCGGACTCCTACCAGGAATCCCCCGAATTCCACGACTCTAGTGTCTCTCAACCTCCTAAATTCCACAAACCAGTTTCATCCGTCACCCATCAACGAGAGAAAGAAGACCCGACTATAGTGCTGTTCAGAATGTACTGCCCGGTGAAAGAGGCGGGATCTATCGTAGGCAAAAAGGGAGAGAAAATCAACCATATCAGAGAGAGTGCTAATGTGAAAATCTTTGTTAGTGACAACATTAAGGATATCCCTGAAAGAATCGTTACAGTTAGAGGTTCTGCTGAAAATGTCGCCAAAGGCTTTGGGTTGATTGTTAGAACAATTTTGGACGAACCTGAAGAAGAGCCATCTACCATGCAGAGCAGGCCTTATGACTTGAGATTGTTAGTTCCTCATCCTATGGTTGGCTTCGTTATTGGAAAGCTGGGTAGCAAGTTCAGAGAGATCGAGGAGAATTCTGCTGCCAAGTTAAAGGCCGCCGAAACACCTTTACCATATTCTACCGATAGAATTTTACTAATCAATGGCGTAAGCGATGCCATCCATATCGCAGTATATTACGTCGCGCAGGTTTGGCTTGAGCACAAAGATATTTTGCAGCAACATAAGATTGTGTTTTATAATCCAGCGAACTATCTGCCTAATTCAAATCCAAATACTTTAACCGGTATGAGTCCAAATGTTAATAACAACATGGGCATGAATAACATGGGCAACATGAACAATATGGGAAATATGAATGCGTTGAATGCCCTCAACAGTTTAAGCAGTATGATGATGCCCAATAATAATGCCATGATTAATCCCATGGGTAATAACATGAACAACATGGGTAACTTGGGTATGCAAAACCCCCAAAGTCCTTACGCAGGCCACAAACAACCTTACAACATGAACATGATGTACCTGTCTGGAAACCAGCAACAACAGAATTTCAATAACGGACAGCCTATCAATGCACCCCCACCGCTGACTTACACCGACGAACATGGAAACACTATGGTCGGGGAAGTGTTGACTCATCCGCTTGTTCCTACGGGGACTGGTGATAAGTACAATCAGGACTTGTATGTATCTAATCACAGCATTGGCTCTGTGATCGGAAAAGGAGGAAACAACATAAAGCAGATCCGTGAGTCATCAGGGTGCACGTATGTAAAAATCGAGCCCGATAGAGGACAAACAATGATGCTTGGGGGCGGAAGAGGGCTTGTGAATATGAGAAAGTTGACGTTGACGGGATCGGTAAGCTCTATCAATACAGCAATTTACTTGATAAATCAAAGGATAAGCACCGATAAGGAGAGAAACTTTCATTGAATTAGTCTTGTAGTAATGAGTGATTAATGGTGCATTCGTAGTGGGTCTTTGATTCGAATTCAGTAGGATCAGTGTCACAAAGAATGTACAACTACACGAAAAATATGATCTATGTTAATCCAGCTGGATAATAATCTTGGTATATATGTCTATAATAGTCTTATATATAACTTCAAAGTATAACAATACCAACAACATTGACCACAGAACTGTATGCTATTTATGAAACATCTGTGTAATCGTATAAATGCTATTGCTAAAAATGCTTGACTCCCATGCTTGTGAGGAGCATGGTAAATGAACTCAATAACCCTTCTCCCAAAACCAATCCACTACTAAGAATGACCATCCGTACTTTTTCATGATTGGCATTAGTAGGAGAGCTCGATCTCATCCAATAGTACGATATCATGCCACCAATAAATCTGGCCAAAGTAAAGTTAGGCGTGTTGTAAATACCAATACCCACGGCAACCCCACTAGGCAAGTAAAGCAAGTACTTGTAGTTTTTGCTGTCCTTTGGCACCACGTTTTTGATTAACGAAATGAATCCGAAAATAAACCCAAACGCAAGGGAAAATATCCATACATTAGGAGGCAAACCTTCACCTGTAACTAGTCTGGCGCAATCAATCCAAATCACCGCTGTTGGAATTCTGAACTGTTTACTGGGTATCTCATAAACCGAGTTGTAGACCTTATACATAATGCTGCTGAAGAAGACCGAGTAAAACGTTCCGACAACTTGAGCAATAAACTGAGCCTTTGGCGAAGCCCCGATCAAATGACCTGCTTTCAAATCTTGCATCAAATCTCCGGCTTGCTGGGCACCGGCTTCGGCGATACCCCCTGCCATTAAATTAATCAAGATCTTTGAAGGATGATTGCTAGGAATAATAACTGCAAAAATCAATTGGGATAACTTTCCTATTCCACTGACAGGATTTAAATCAGTTTCACCCAAGGCTCTCACTGCAAGGATTGAGAAGAAAAGTGCCAAGATCACTGCTACAACAATCGAGTATAAGGGCACAAGCAGCCCAAAGACATACTTTAATGAAATGGCACATACCACTGATGATGCCATGATCCCAAAAAAACTAGTTCTGTTACTGACCATGTATTTGGAATCAACTGAGTATGAATCACTAATGTCACTCTCCGTGGCACTATCCGAATCCCCTAAAAGGGGCTGGTAGTAGGAAGAAGTACGTTTTCTTTCGAGAAGCAGGAGAATAGATTTGATTGTGATAACCACAAACGATACAAGAGAATCACTGATCATGATACTCAAGCTTATCCACATTATCCAACCCTGTCCACCAGTTTTCCAATCATCTACATCACCTGGTGCCCATTCCTTATATTTTGCTAAAGGAGCCAAAATTCCCCAACCCAAAATGGCTCCAAAAAGCATGTATCCCACAGAAGGCATGCCCATAATGATACCTTGACCTATATACGCTGGCGACGGCTGGAGATTCCAAAGATGGTCTTCTGAAGCTTTGTTTCCAAAGACAGGTAAAGACTTTAAAATAGGTAAAAAGTATGCCAATATCGTATATGAGGCAGAAACCAAGAAAGTTACACTCAAAGAAGTAATGTTTGATTCGTAAGTCGGAGGCTCTTTTGGTACATCATCATTCGGCAATTGAATTTGTTCCAATCCCGAATTCAGCTTCGGGTCTTCGTTTAAAAGAGAAGTACCATGCAAAACTGATATTAAAATTCCTGTAGCACTTCCTGAAGGAAATGGAAGCTTTTCCTTGATAATCACTTGTTTTCTTAAAGGAATAGCGAAAAATACCCCAAAAAATGCCAAGCCTAGAGACCATACTATAAGATCTGTCGTTGTGAAGCTTAGCGTCCTTCCGATACCTGATTCATTTCCAGTTAAAAATTTTTCAACAGCAGGGATAATTCCAATGAGTCCGTACGCCAAAGGTCCTGTCCCCACGGCAACAGCGATACTCTGGACATAAACGTTCTCCACGTCGGAAAAAGAATTCGAAAATGGTGTCATTTTAAATATAGCGAACCCAAGCAAGGCTGATGGTAGAGACATCATGGAAACCCAGCCAGTCTGGAGGCCAAATTGAAAATTCGAAACAAGCACAACGCTTCCTATGAAGAGTCCCGCGATGGTTCCTTTTAGTGTAACTTGAGGTAGCGAGGGCTTTAGAGCCCAAGGTGTCTCTTCGTTAGTCATGAAACAGCAAAGTGGATATCGTGGCTGG
Source organism: Yamadazyma sp. yHMH685 (assembly GCA_030571055.1). Taxonomy (NCBI): domain Eukaryota; kingdom Fungi; phylum Ascomycota; class Pichiomycetes; order Serinales; family Debaryomycetaceae; genus Yamadazyma; species Yamadazyma sp. yHMH685. Next base: position 1,353,008 of record JAJLXC010000002.1, read on the forward strand.
ATAGAAGAAAGGATACGACTCGCAGAAGATCAGATACTGGATTTTGGACCGTTATATAGAATTTTGCGAGCTAGAGCCTTATCAAGCGGATTACGATAGCGTGAAATTGCGTCGGCGTGTGTGGCTGCGAAGACTGTCAAACTCAATTATGCTTGCTAGACTAAAGTTAGACCAAAGTGGAGAACGGAATTTAACAGGCCGCTGTGGTTTATCCCTTAGTTCTGCGAGCGATGCAAAGTGCTTGAGTAGCTTTCTACTAAGAACCAAAAAGCGACATTTTAACGGATACGCCCTCCGCACGCGACGGATCTGATGACTAATTTGGTAAAAACTAAAAACCGGAGAGAGAATGGACAGTACAAAAATAGAAGCGAATGAACAGATTCCATCAAGAAGATAAATAGATGTGTTTGGTTAAGTCAAAATATTCCTGTGATTCTCTTCTTTGGGGTTTTACTTCTGTTACTTTTCTTTTACTCTTCTTAGTTTTATCACTGGATGCAAAATTCACAGAATTTGAAAAAGTTATTATTTTTGCAATACTGATCAATACACACGGTATTTAAAATTGAAATTTAATTCATACATTTTATAATTTAATCATCGCCGAACAAGACGTAGTTCAACACATCACTCAAAGTTATCACTGAAATCAACCTCGATTCCTCATCCACAACAAACAAACGATGCAAACGTGACTTTCTAATAGTATCCATAATGGTACTAATACGATCATTCACAGTACATGTGTGCACACCCTCGAAGTCATCTGCACGTCTCAACAATGCATCTCCAATAGTCAAATCGAGGTCCGTGTATATGCCCCCTTTGACAAGCGTCAACACATCGTAAGCTTCGTAAACATTAATTAACTTTCCCAGATCGTCTACCACTGGCACAGACGACACAGACTTGCGCAGCAACATATGGATTACATCAATCACAGGAGTCGTCATAGTGCAGGTAGAAATATCTCTAGTAAGATTCAAAGAATGAATGTCTTTTATAGGTTTCAACAACATCTTCGTTTCCTTACAGTTCAAAGCCACGAACTTCAAAATACGGTACTGGGTCAACACGGAAACAACAATCTCTCTGTGAGTTTTCTCATCCTCGTCAATCAATGGAATTCTACGACTTCTACTCTCCAACATCTTCACACATGCTTCGTACAACAGCTTAAAAGGATGAATAGAAATCGTCTCAATCTGGTCTACTCCTAAAGCCTGCTCAATATCACGTAATCCATTCAATGTTAACTGATCTACGAGGTCAACTTTATCTGGGAATTGGAAGTAATATTGGATAACGTTAATGAAATCCGACAGCGACAACAAGCCTGCAAACCTGCTGGATTTATTGTTCCATAATGGAGCAGAAACAATGTTATTTTGTAATAGAATGTTCAAGGATTTCTTAACAAGAAGCGATGTGTCCAACACAACCAACCTATAGGAAACTGGTAAAACATCGTAGGAGGTCTTGCTTTGCAAGAAGAGCCGGATAGCTTTTATGCCTAGCTTCTGGTCATGATCGATTTGTTCGGCGGTCAAGCTGTCGATATAGTCACTTGGTGCAACTCCAGCTGGAGCAGGTGCCTCATATGTAGCGTCAGCCATATTATATTAGTTGCTAGTGTGTGAGTAAATTTAATATTGTTGAAATATTCACGTTATTATTCAGTTCAACATCCCTCCGCGAATTGTTGATGCTTGGTGGAAAGAGGGTGCTGGGTGTCGAGTCCGTTAAGTATCGTAACAGTTGGTAGCAGAGACAAAGATCTAGTTTATGTATGTAGAATTCTTGAATGCTGTTCTCCCTGGTATACACTCCATCTCCTATGTCTATCTGCGCCTCCGATATTCTCTAGTTCTAGGAAGCTCGAACAATCTTGCAGTACGGGGAGGAATTGGAGTGAGAGAAGATTCAAAGCGGCTCTTAACTTAGTATTTATAAGGAAACAAAGGAACGATGCCGTAAGACAAATGTTGAAAAACATTTCCCACATGCATCGTTAGCTTTGTTTTAGGATACTATAGGCCATTGAACGCAAAATGCCTCACAGGCTATTTTCTATGCTACCTCTGCCATAACAGAAATTTGAATCTTACCTTATACATTCACGAAATGCCTGAATTCATCATGTTTGAACGGCCTTTTCCTTGTGCTAAACCTTCCGGCATACTATCTTTCGTTATTATATAAACCGTGCAAAGCCTGAAAAATCAATTCCATAAGCAGCAATGAGGATCACCGACTCCAGTAGAGCTCAGTATGCTGCTACGAGACACAAAAAAACCCCACTCGGCTTTCAAGTAGTCACCAAAAAAGGCCAAAAGACTGAATACATCGCTTTGCCTGAAGAACATACCCGGGCTATTCTAAGAACAATTCAGTGGAATAGAGTCCAAAACTGCAGCATTCCTGGTGTCCAAACTATCACCATACCTAAAGAAGATGGAGCACAAAAGGAACCGAATCTAGGATTCTCCCGAAGCTGGGAAATCTGCATGGTCAATTTGGATTCTATCAAAAGAGCCCAAATTAGATCCCAACAAATACCCGACAACTGAATAACCACGTTTTTCATATAGAAAGAAAAATACAGTCATTCCTTTCCTGTTAATGTATTTATAGTCTTGTGTTCAAACGAAGTTTGAACTTCCTATATATTAATATACCTCAATAAACTCGCTCACATTAACTTAACAGGCTTCCGCTAGGGCTAGGTCATATCTGTAAAAGAGGTTTCTATATCATGTATGTCTATTATGAATGAATGGAATGTTATCGAAACTATCTTACATACTCCTTCCACCTCCTTATCTATTAATGGCTAATTAAGCCCAACGTCCTAACAAAGCCATGAGTCCAGCACCAAAGCAGACCACAACATATGCGATGAGCATCTTCTTGGTGCCACCAGCACCTTTGAATTGGTCCAGGTACAAGAACTCGTGTGCCATCAATTCAACAATACCAGCATAAATGAGAATACCGGCAGAAATGGCATCAAAGCAACCATTTGTGATCAATGCAGTACGCAGGCCTGGAGCGTAGGTAGTTCTGACACCCAAACCAATAGCAATAGCAACTGGTGTGGTCAAACCATACGCCAAGGCTAAAACATATGGCAACCATTTCTTGTCCTCTGGCCATTGGGTGGTAGCGATTCTTGTTCCGAGACCCAATCCTTCAAACATTTGATGGAATACAATCACAACGTACAACGTCTTAAATTCTTCACCAGAAACGGCGAGAGTCAACCCCACGAAAACAGTGTGGAAAATAATACCAAATTCCAAAACAAAAGTGCTTACTAACTGTCCGTAATACTTTTCCTTGTCTGACTGGACCAATGGAGTATTCAATGCCTCAGGGTCCTGGTGCTGGCTAGCATGAGCAAAGTGGTCAGGGAAAGCCGACTGTTGAGCGGCCTTATCCTCGCCGTTTTCACTCTGGCGTGTTTCTTCCTCACTTTCGTTGGAAAGCTTCTTTTGCAAGTATACGCCTTCATCTCCGAAATGGGAGTGACTGTGGACGACTTCTCCTCCCATGGCCTCAATTTTCTTATTAACGTAGTTGAATGCTAACAATTCAAAGAAAAACAAGGTAAACAACGACATCAAGGCGATACCATAGGCCCAAGGGTAATCGTTTAAGGTACCCCCCAAACAATCCGAGGATAAGTTATCATTAGCAGGCTCAAGTAAGTGAATGAATGCAGTTGCTACAATAACTCCTGTACCGAAATATTTGAAGCCAAAGAACAACCAGCTTGGGATTTTGACCGAGGATGATTTAGATGATAAAACGGGCAAGAATACTCCCAATGTAGATGTAACAAGAATGACAAATACCGACGAAATACGGGCCCCCATATAGAGACCATTGTACTCGTTTTCTGCTTCGCAAGTATCCTCTCTCTTAGTAAGTTGGAATAATAGCTGTTCCATTATTATGTTTATATGGTAATATTGAAAGGTATATCAACGAGAGATGCCCTTGCTTAAATACTTTCAGTATAATAATTAAATATATCAATTAAAAAAAGTCCTAGAAATTCTGAGCAGTTGATGCCCTTCGTAACCTTCAAGGTACCTCGAGATATTACACAAAATTTGAGATTGTCTGGCTGCGAAACAAGGCAGTGGCCACCTGGAAAAACCTATCGGTCCGTTGCTTGGGATAAGAAGCGACACAATTGGCATTGATAGCTACTGATTCTTGGCTAACTCGTTCCACCTTCTCTCACTTGTCCAGCTTCCTAGTCTTGACAAGCAAGACTTACAACATAAGAAAACCCCTCTCGCGGCGTAACCTTGATGGTTACTCCAACTTTAATCAGAATGCCCATCGCCTACAACTTTACGACTATAACCACACCAGTGATACTAAACGCCGCTCGTAGTTTATTCATTTTCCTTCTCTAATGCCGTAATCACTTTTCAAACGGCACGAGCTGCTAATGCAACCATTTCTCTACAAACTATATTACCGCTTATTTCCTTAGTCAGACAGAGGAATCATAACCACAACAATAACCTGCTGAATGGTTATTAGACATACCGAGCCCAGAGGTTTGGCCTTAATTATTCTCTGTTCGAATCTATACCTATACCTCATGATTCATTCCTAAATTTTAGCCCACTTCATGCCCACACAGAAATAACGGATTGTAAGCCATAAAATAACTGACCCTATCGAGTATTCGCCTTCGCAGGTTATAAGGTTTCTGTAGTCTGTTGGCGAGCGGTTACCTACACCAAGTATGTCAAGTACATCCCGAAAACAGGTAAGAACGCCATGAAAAGTATAGTGTGCCATATACTTTACCAAAAGGTCAGCACTGTAAATTTGGGAGGCACTCGCAGGAATCAAAGACAAACTTGAAGATGTACCCAATCCTAATGATATGGCACATGCAAAAAGAATGCCGATATGATCTTTTGCCCGAAACCCACGGCAAAAAGCAACTATATTATGAACACCGACATAGATATCATCACATTAAACCTGCCATGGCTATCGGCACACAAACCACTAGACGTTCAGAGATAATGCAAACATTCACCACGGCGATGAGCAAGTATGACTGGATTCGGAAACATTGGCCCAACCAGTATGGGGTGAGATACGTTAACGAGGATAGGGAGTGTACTCCTGCAAATTAGTGATTTGCTATTTATCGTAATGTATCATAGTTGCAAAAACACTCCCACTTTTAGATCCATCTCTTACGACTCATATGGTCCTGATGTTCATTCTAACTTGTTTTCTGTAGTATCCAATAATGCGTAGTCGATATGGCTATACAACAGCCTCGTTCTCTTGAATATCTTGCGTATTACGGATGGGAGGGACACTTGCGTTGAATAGGTGGCTTAAAATGTGAAGGTAACCGTCAATGGGTTGGGTATTTCTGGTGAAGCTTCCACATCCTATCGGTTCTCTGATTTTCGAATTTTTAAAGTGAAACAGCTAGATAGTCATCCCATTATGTCTGTTGGCAAACGATATTCCACCTTCGGAAAAGAGGCTTGGACCGTGCATGCTATAGTCTCCATAGTAGTACTCTATAGCTTCAAAAATCTACGCGCATTATTAAATTTCAACAGCAATGAGTGACAGGGAAGAAGCCTTAATCGATAAACAGCACGACGTCTTAGAGGATTCCGAATTGAGTAAGGAGGAGCGCTTGGAGGCGGCTCGTAAAAAGTATGAAGAATTGAAGAAAAAAAAAAAGAAAAAGAGTAAGAAGAAGACCAAAAAAGATGACGAAACAGAAACTACTGAAGAGCCGGAGGATAAAGACGAAGAGGTAAAAGAAGACACGACAGAGAATGTTAGCAACGCTGCAAAGGAAGAAGGGACTAAATATGACAAAGATGTGCCAGAAGAAACTCCTGCTGACATTGAAAAAGCTCCAGAAGCCCCAATTGAAGAAGCTAAGGTGACCCCAACTAAAGAAGAGGAAATTAAAAAGGAAACGGACTCTAAACAGACAAACAAATACAAACCTGTTGAAACTAAATCAGATGTTGTGGAGGAATCAGGAACGACCACACCTGCTGAATCTATAGTCACTCCTTCAGGAATTCGCCAACTTAAAGAAACTATTTCTCAACATGAAAAAACCATAAAGAAGCTCAGGGATGAAAATACTGATTTGAAGCTCGAAAGAATGGACTTGAATGATAAGATCAACTCGCTTGAGGCACAAGTCGCCCAAATGGAATCAGGGACTCCTGTAGTACCCACGCCTACCCCGAGGAAATTAGAACCTGCCAAACCTGTAATCACAAAGAACGAATACGCATCCTTATCACAGCAGGACTTTAGTGAGTTCAACCGTATTAGTGATTTCAGAGAGAGGTTGTTAGTATGGAAAAACTGGCAGGTGGACATGAATGCTTGGAATAGCACCTACCAGACTGAAAGAGTAGTTCTTTGATTGCTGCAGAAAGTGGCACATATTTTTCTGTTAGTCATGCCCATGATTTGAATATAAGTTTACCAGGTGTATTTGATGAATCAGTCAGGTTTGTGAATGAAGAGGAGCGCATGTAGTAATCCTTGTACCATATCAGTAGAGCCGTTTTGGTGAATTGCTGACTCATGGGTCCAAATGTTACTGGATTGTTTAGGGATGGCTGGGATGAAACAGCAGAGTTTTCAATTATGATACTTTTGAAATAGGAACCGTTAATAAAGTCTTCAAAATTACATTCAAGCAACTGATAAAAAGTAGTACTTGTTTGGAAACTCACATAAGTAAACAGTAATCGGGACTGATTTCGAGGAGATTCACTAGATTTGTTACAATCTGAAACATTCTTGAAAAGCAAGGCCACTGTGATCTTTAACCAATATTCTCTGATGCTTATATTATCTATGTACATGAAAGCTCATTTAATCCTACAAAGAACGGTCCCCCCTAAATTCAATTTGGCTGCTTCTTGCACTTCCAAGACCTCATTTGTATCTGTCTTGACGAATATGCATTCGGCCGGTTGTAAAGGCAGCACGATCCTCACTGGAATACCCGAAGCTAATGCCTTTATTTCAGTGGGTGTGAAATGAACCTTTCGATTGGGCTTAGAGATAAGTGAAAAGTTTCTTATCACAGGCAAGTTGTTGTGGTATTTTAATCCTAGCCATAACCTCCTGCTGGAAATATTATCCGGGGACACATCCACTGGAGTCTTGTCAGGTCCTGCAACTGATCCTCTTTGAACAGACGATATGAAGCCCTCTTTGTATAACAAAAACGAGAGGTTTAAATGTAAACGTGTGAACGGCACCGAGGTGGTTGCCAAGTTCAACCTCGTGCAGTTTTTCAAGTGGGCACTGAAGTTAGCCAAGTGAACTAAAGACATGGTGAAAAATTTGAAAAGTTTTGAAGAAAAAAAGGTGCGAACTAGTAGAACTACTCCAGCACCATGTTCAGAAACTTTGCCAGGATATCCTCTCGCAACAGCGGTCTTTTGTTGCCCTGTCCGACTCGTTTATTCTCTTCTAAGGTCCCATTAAACAAGCCTAAAAGAGAGCCCAGGGTGAGGTACCTCTTTTACATTTGTGTGCTTTCGTCGCTCACTGTATACTTTAGTGCCAAATTCATGGATAAAAAGAAGATTAAAACTAGCTTTAACAGCGAAAGGGAACTACAGGAATATGAGCAGTCCACCGGTATTCGAAGGAGATCCAGCTTGATTACGCCCGAAAATGCTGAAAAATACAAGTTCTACTCTGTTCCTTATGTCAAAGATGATCAGCTGATTGGGCAATTGGCAAAAGCTTTGGGACCCGCTAAAGTGAGAGTCATTGACCCTCAAGAGTTGTTGCAGAGAGAAATTGAAGACGAGACAAGAAAGTTTTCCTTTTTATTGCAAGACTTAAAGAAGCAAAATAAGCCTGTCCCTCATGGTTTAATTACTGCGTTGGTTAAAAGTGAAGTCTATCTTTATATGAACACTTCACAGGGCATTTACGATACCAACTTTATTCTCAAAAACTACCCAAGAGACACTAGTGAAGCATCGAAATTTGAAAACGACATCGCATACATCGAGAAGGTGGTGGTGTTGAAGAAGGACCTTGATGAGAATATCCCTGGACCTTCTCTTTCGAGGGAAGGAAGAAATATCCAAAATGTGGTTTCTTACTTTGAAACCGTGGGAAAGTCCGAGATTGTCGACTCCTTTACTGAAGTCCAACCATAACTTATAAATAGACCATGAAAATCCTGTAAATAGATTATACAAAGAAATCCTCGGGAACCTTAAACTGAATCTTCACATTTTCTGCAAACACCTTATCGCTATCCAGAAAATCGCCAACTCTTCCGGCGGCGTCTCCCACGTAGAAGCTGTTATCCATATCCACCTCGTTGCCTATGGCACTAGTTAACTGCTTCCACATCCCTATTTGCGGTTTTCTCATCCACATGTGGAGCTCTTGTGGAGACACCTTTAGCTTCTTTCCCCCAGGACGTTTGGGGGACGCAAATACTATGGGCTCAAATTCCCCGATCTCGCTTTGAATATGTGAGATAAACTGGTTTACCCTTTGCTTAAAATTCAAATATGATTTGGAGTCATGCTGGCCTAAAGAAACGCCGCCTTGGTTGGTGAATATGGCTATAATATAACCATCTTTCACTAATTCAGATAACTTTGAAGCAACTTTGGACTCTTTTTGCTCCGCTCCGACCCAAAGCTTCCAGTCACCTGGCCATTTAGCAAATCTCCCACCTGATTCTGTATCTATGAGAGTACCATCAAGATCAAAGGCAGCAACCGTGACATGCCCATTAAGGTTCAAGCCGATTGGCACATTAGATATGAGATGAGTACCTGTGATATTCCAATTTTGGGAAAAGTCTGAAGACCTGTGAAACCCTCTGGTAACAACCTTCGAACCCACAGCTGTTACAGGGTCATTCCCTTTTTTAAAAAACGTGAATATGTCTCTACTTTTCATAGCTGCTAGATATTTTGAACTTCTTACGCGCATCGCAATACATGGAGAACCAGGACAATTCAGTATCCAAAGACCAGTACGGTCGTAAGACGTGGGATATCGAAGCATATTCCAAACAGCTGAAGCAGAAGATCAAGAAAGAACACGTTGTTTCGAAGGAGAATGAAATAACGGCAGACAAGAGTTCCAGCCATATAATTCACAGGGAGAAGCTCCTTCAGTCTCTGATAAATGCTGTAAATAAGCACACAGTTATCAACCTAAACAGAAGTAACATACAAGGAAGAAACAAGAGGTTTGGTTTTGTATGTCCTGTGTGTGACTTATCTTATAGGGATAATATGGCTCTCATAGACCATTTTAATTCTCCGCAGCATATACAGAAAGCCACAAGGAATCGGTTAAAATCTGAGGACGATGAGCAAGAGATGCTAGATGGGGGGATTCCGCATGCTACCGTTGAAGAGGTGGAAAGTATGCTCAAGCTGTTGATACAGAAACACCTTTTATCGGGGGAAACAAAGGCCACGATGGAAGAGAGGATTGGGGCTCGAAAACGCTTTGAACAGAAGATGCAGGAGAAACGAAGGGCGAAGAATGATAGGAAAAGAAAGAATAGAGAATGGGAGGATAATGAGATGGATAAAGTCATGGGGTTCTCTTCTTTCAAGAGGAGCTGAGCTAATAGTAACGGATATAACGAATCATGTATTCCAAAAGGAAACGCAGTGTAAATTGAATGACTTTAGAGGAGTATATCCTATATACTGGTGGTGGTGTACTTTGTAAGAAGACGATACGCTACATAACTAATATATATACCTCTCCTCCACTATATGTTTTGCAACAAAGACGTGCTAGGCACAACGCGCAAAAATTTCTCATCCAATAAAAACTTGGTGAAAACACCTTACTATAGAACCTTTAAAAATGAAGTTCACGTTTAAATTACCTCTCAGTGGGTTGTTCAAGCACAAAGTCGGTAAGTTCGACGTCGGATTGGAGCGTCAAATTCGTACAAAGTTGGACTCTCTTTCTTCCGTCACAAAAATTTACACTAACCCAGATGGTACTCCTAGAGTTCCAAGCGACGACGAATTCAAGACCATAGCTGATTTACAAAACTTGTACTATAAGAGAAACCATTCAGCATGGAACTACATATTACCTGGAATCTCCAACGAAGACTTGAGCTTGTTCAAAGACAACTCTCTGGATTTGAAAAACTTCCAATTTGTCACCAAAGACAGTGGTAAAATCATTGACAAGATTCCATACAAAGATGAGACTACTGGAGAATTAAAATGGAAGATCGTCCGTGAGACCGAGAAGGCGGAGGGCTGGGAAATCCCATATTTTTACATTGTTTTGCCAATCACTGTTTACTTGGTGTATGCTAAATATACTGCTCAAATGAAGAAAAGAGAATTGGACGGACCAGAATGGGCAGAAAAGGAATTGAGATTAAGAGCTATGGAAGAGTATTTCCATGGCGATAGCGAGAAGGCAAAGCAGTTCTTGAGTAATGAAGGAAAGTCCGCCAGAGAAATCAAGGACAGAGACGACTTGGTAATTGCCAGAATTTTGGGAGGTGACTACGACAAACTAACCGATTTAAAGAAGAAACTTCCTGAGGATTTGATCCCTAAGGAGATTGAAAATCCTGTGCTCAAGATTTGAGTTTGGGCATGACTCGTATATTATTCAGCATAGTACATTCAATAGAATAAACATATCTAAAAGAACAGTATGATGTAGGGCTTGGTGAAGCAGTCAGATGCATGTTAGTTCCAACATGGTAGTAGATTTCAATGATGGCAGCTGATCTTATCTTTCAAGGACAACTCGATCCATACTTTCAGCGATCTTGAATGCACGACAATTTTAGAGAATCTCTACAAACCAACTTCATCATCGATATTTGGGTTAAGATACTTTCATACACAGGATTTGAACTAATCACATACAAAGACTTTTTCTTCTAATATCTAAACTCTTAGTTTTGTTGTCAATATAACGCTCCCTACGCGTACTTCCATCTTAAATATTACGTCTCTTCAATCTAGTCATACAACAAGTTCTTTTACTACAAACCTAGAAACTCAAAAGATCAATCTCTCCGTTACTGTTAGAGTTATGGTTACTGGTGGAGGCAGGCTTTGCACTATTGGAACTCAAATCACCGAAAACGTTGTCATCATTAGAGGCTGGAGCTGCAGCTGGAGTTGAAGCAGAAGTTGAGGCAGATGCAGTAGCGGCCTGCACTGTGCCTGAAGGAGTTCTGCTAGAACTCTTAGTCTTAGCCGAAGAGAACAACAGCGAAAATGCGTCATTTCCTGGCTTGCTCTGTAATTTATTAACAGTTGGTGAAGCAGAAGAGCCTATGTTATAAGATGGTGGGAAAGATTGCTGGAAGGGTTGCTGCAGTTGAGGTTGGAAAGCCTGAGCCTGGGCTTGCGGTTGAGGTAAAGAACTGTATAAGCTTGACAAGTTGTTGAGTCCTTGTGGTTGAGAAGAGTTTGGTGCCGATTGGAAGTCATCAAACTCGTCGTCATCGTCAGCAGCTTGAGCTTGGGATTGGGACTGTTGAGTTTGCGGAGCATCGAAATTCAAATCAGCCAATAAATCAGGTTCAGCTGGTTGTGGTTTAGACTTATGAGAGGAAGCAGTTACCGAAGAAGATCCGGTGGTAGGCTTCGACGTCCTACGAGAAGAGGAAGAAGGATCGATTTCGTATTCTTCGAAGTTTTCAGCCGATTCACCGTCTTGAGGTCTTTGATTATACTCTTCAGCAGAATCACCAAACCTAGCACCGTAAACACCTCCATCACCAAAGACTCTACTAGTGAAATCTTCATCGTAACCAGCTCCAGTGTTGATGGAAGATGCCCCACCATACGCAGCCAGCGAAACACCTCCGAATTTCTTGGAGTTGTTACGTGCTTTTTTACGCTCAGTCCTAATCTGGTTATCGTCATTTAACAAACCAATCAAGTTTTTAGCCCGGTTTCTCACATTGATACCTTGATCTCTACCCTTGGAGTCAATATAGTGGAAAGACTTCAACATTTGGATCAATGACAAATTTGACCGCACATCATCAATGACACGCTCAGACCCATTTCTAATCAAGTAATCCAATAATTGCAAGGCTTTGTAGATTTGTCTCCATTCATTGGCAGCCTTTTCAGTGAAACGTCTAAAGATAAAAGAAACTACCTCCTCTCTGTCCCTGTAGTTGTATGTACCTGCGGCAATCTGAGCCATCAACGTGGATGGGGCACCCCAAGGCTCATTGTTGGTTGCCTCTCTCACTTTGGCTTCCATTTCAGTTAAGTTCATGGCCACTATAATGTTAGTATGGAACATTGAATTCTACATCGTCATGCATACCATTCTGAGCCTTACGCACGTACGCCTTAACATCGTACAAGTTGATGTTCTTCGTGGCGTCTTTAAGTAGATCCATGGTTGACCCTGTGTTGGTTTTTTTCAGTTTCCGACTACTCCTAGTGCGCGCACCTTCGCACCAGGTTTTACATTTCTACGGTTGAATGCGCTATGCTGCGATAGCATATTTTCTGTATGAAATTCACATAGTAAAGACACTAAAATATTTACTATACCTCAAATGGCTTATACAGTGACAAAGCGGGAGCCGCTGAAAGTGTGACCACTATTAAAAAGAATGCCACTGATAATGAAATGTTCTCTCCTTATGCTCATTGTGGAAATTGGTTTGAAATTATGCAAGGATTGTAGATTGGTCGTAACTATCCAGACACAAACGTTTCACTACCGGTACTACAAGGATATCAATCCTACTTTTCTTAGAGAAAACTGAGACAGACTCGTGCTGTAAACAAGCTCTTCCAGGTATAACCTGTGATCAACAACTCAAACACAATCGTCATTAGCCAAAAGGTTATTGTTGCAAAAGCCTGATAGGACTAATCGAAACGGACATGAGATATAATGTGAATCCTAAGAAGAACTTCTGCAATAATCTTCTATGTGTTCGATCCTCCAACCCATTGAAGCAAGGTTAGCATGGTTGATCCTGCAACGTCCTCTTCCATTTCCCCATTTGATACAAGCCTATCTACAATAATGTCATTGCAGAGCCATGACACGCAGAGGCACAAAAGTTATGCATGAATTATATCCTATCCCAGACTTTCAATTCTGATGCAAACCCCACAAACGATATTATTTATTTTCATCTCTTTCTAACTGGCTATTTACAATTAGACTCAAATAAAGCCAGGTATTACCTCGGGATACTCGCGTACTCTGCAGTGTCGAGTACAACACCTTGGTTAGGTCTGATCCAGCCCAAGTATAAGCAAAGCGAAACAATAATTCTGGACGCAAAAGCACTCCATAATTCAACTGCAGCCACCTTTAATCTAATCCTTCTTCTTAACTCATAGCCATCATCATATTCCAGTGGTCTTTCAAACCTGTCCAGTGAGTAGAGGTTGTTGTATAGGTTTTCGACATAGTAGTCGGAAATTTTGGATACGAGGAATGGGACGACGAAGATAGTAGCTATTGTTATAATGAAAGTTCTTCTTATTGTCTTGCTGTTTTGTCCAAATTTTTCGTGTTTTGAAGTCAATTTATGGAGGGAGTCTGCAGTTATACGTGCACTGAGCAAGCCAAGAAACAAATTTCCATTTTCCAAGAAATTACTGATGTCCCATAACAAAGCGGAGAAGAAGTTGAATGGGGTGGAGTGTCTAAAAGGAACGTCATCCAAGACGCTGCTGTCAATGATTGCGTCAAATGTGAGCACAAATGAACGGATAATTAACATCCCAAACACTAGCAAAATGTTTGAACGCTTCAAAAACCGGTAGTGAGGGATGTGTTTATGATAACTCGAAACCCCGTACCCCATGCAAAATAACAAAATAGCAGTCTCCACTATGAATCCGCAGATTTTTTTTGCCCATTGAGTTACCCCTTCAAAATGAAAAGGAACACCGTCAAACGAGCTATTCGCCCAGTAATCTAACAATAATGATACACCATTGACTACAGTATGTGCTAGCAATATGTATAGGGTAGTCTTTGATACGACTGACATGGCAGATATTCTCTTTCTTCCCGCGATGAACACATAATCCAACGCTAAGACAAAGACCAATGCAACGAAGCAAAGATATATAGTTTTTTCCCTTTGATATTCAAAGTATTTATATCTCCTCAAGAAGCCATGCTCATGGCGAACGACTGGCTTTATCTTCACTTCTACACCCGCCGCTGCTGAGAATGCACAATAATGTCCCGATTTCATTATTGGGAGTCTCAATGTATTATGGGCTTTGTCTTGCGGATCACTTGTCAAGTAAGAATTGATGAAATGCTTCTCATCAACCTTTTGATCATGTGCCCAAGTCAAATTGAACCGGTCGCTGAAAACAAGCTTGCTCAAGTCTTGATCTCCATCTCCGTTCCAGAGATGATATATCGGAGTTTCGGACATATGCAAATCTTCTCTCAAGATTATTATGGTGGGAATCTTGACATTGGGGTTTTTACCTGAAACCGATTTCAAGGACACCTCGAAATAGGAAGAAGGTCCTCCCTCAATACTTTCACAGAAATCATCTGTGCCGTGCCTCTCATGGGAACGACCCAAAGCATAAGTAGCCAGGAGAAATGTGCTAAGCAGGAGTTTGAAAATTTTCATCGTCTGCTTAAATAAGGGAACAACGCTTTTTAAATAGATCCTTTTTGGCTTTTGAGCAGGGCACGTAGTAGTGACAGCCTGAGATTTACGGTTTACGACAAAGGGAACGCGACAGGGTTTATGACACATATTGGATAGTAAATCTCAAGGCTAAAAATAACATTATAACGAGAAGATGATGTGCCAATTTCAAGCGACCGTCCAACTCAATGTGAATGGACATAGTGTCACTCCGTAATACGACTAGTCCATACTGCTAATGACACCCGTGACATCACTTCACCATCAATAATCAATTAATGTTGAAGCAAGCCGTTGTTGTTTTATAAGATTACGTAATCCATGTCGCCTAAACATCTAAAATCCACACTCAGTCTAAGAATAAACTATCTGGGGATCGGTGGGGATCAGAGCCCTACAAAGGCTATCAACATTGAATTCTTTGTAAGTGTTATACAGCCACTGTAGAAAGAACCATCTTCAGATGAGTAGGGATCAGCTATAGAAGACTATCCTTATTTTTCTTACATTACTAAAAAAATATTTAAAATACATACATTAACAAAACACATTCATTATCTTGAAAAATATCAGCCTCTGTTGATAAACCATTCTCTCTTCTGCGATTTCTTGTTTTAAAGCCTCCATATCTACCTGCCTTCTTCCTGTGTCTACATCTATCTCAGATGCCTTCAAGTAAAATTTTGTTAGAGGGATTCCCAAAAAGTAAGCGGCATAAATCTTGTGTCCAATATAGCACACAACAACAATTGCACCTCCAAGGTAAATCTTGAAAAAACCTTGCACGTCGGCCTTACCCATGCCTGGAGGGAACAATGCCGCCCAAAATTGCAAGATCAAGAAAATCACTAAAATTACGCACCCAAAGTAGGAACCATAGACACTAGTGGAGAAAACTAGTTCCGCTTCTGCTACACGAGCTTGGTGATTCAACGCTGCTCTAAAGCGTATATGGCTCAAACAGATGGAAAACCACGTGAACAAAGAGCACAACCCTGAGATAGCTAATAACCAGTCAAATACCTCCGTACTTTTATCACCAGGTAAAGCCACCAAGAATGCCAATAACCCAATCACGAATTGCACCAATAAGGCAACAAGAGGGCGGCCATTCCTGTCGATATAATTGAGAATTTCAGGTCCTTGGCGCAAAGCTCCCAAAGCGGCTAAGGTACGCAGGGCTCCGTAGACAGAAGAGTTACCCACAGATAGAACAGTAATGATAATCACTGCATTCAAAATAGATGGGATAGCAGGAATCTGTGCTTGCTTGACTGCAATGACAAAGGGAGAAGTGTTGGTATCTACTCCCTTCTGTTTAACTTCTTCATTGGTGGAGGTCTGACCAAGTAGCGCCGGGTTCTTATATGAAACTAATAGACCCACCATAATGACAGAAGAGATATAGAAAAAAAGTAATCGCCAGAAGACCTGTTTTCTAGCTTTCGGAATCAGCTTTTTCGGATTAGCACTTTCAGCTGCAGCCAAACCGAACAATTCTACACCAGCAAATGAAAAGGCAGCATTGAATATCACAGAACACATATTTTTGAACGGCTCTGTATCATTGAACATCCCTCCACGAGGTGAGTGCCAGTTCTCACCGCCGACAAAGTCATGATTGGGAGGAGCTCCCCCGGAAACAATGATGATGGATAGAATCAAAAATCCTAGAATAGCGACAATTTTGATCATGGCGAAAACACATTCAGCTTCACCGTAACCTTTGACACCAAATAAGTTGATAATACAAATCGCCAACCAGAAAATGGCCACAAAAACTTCGGCGGGCACAGGGTTGTCCCAATACTGTACTGTTATTGAAGCAGCCACCAACTCCAAGGGGAACGTCACTAGCCATTGCAACGCATAATTCCAAGCCATTGCAAACCCCCAGGAAGAGTCTACGAATAACGTATTGAAAGTGACGAAAGCACCTGAAATAGGAAAAGCGACCGCCAACTCCAGTAATGCCAGAGCTGTAACGAAAATGGATGCTCCTATAAAGATCCACACGATTAACAATCCTAGAGGACCGGCAGCAGCAAGAGCCAGTCCAAGTCCCACAAACAACCCAGTACCAATAGCACCACCAAGGGCAATCATCTGCAAATGCCTCAGGCGAAGGGTCCTACTGAGGGGGGATGTGGATGTCACGATTGCAGCTCTCTCCAAATCCGAGAGCCTCAGGTAATTGAATTGGGGATGAAGACGACGGCTACGCTTTTCAGTTGCACCAGTGCGTTGTGGGGTGACCTCCGAAGTTGTGGCGGCAGAAAATCCACCGTGGTCTGTATCTAGGACGCTTTCTTCGTCGTCATAGAAAAGAAAGTCAATCTTTGAGTAGTCGTAAGGACGAAAAGAGTTGATAAATCTTTTTGCGGGATTAGGCTCGTATGAACTGGCAATGGATGCAGAGTCTACATCGGAGCCTGTTGCATCACTCTGGGGCATCAGTAGTGCATCAATGTCGTCTGTAACTATGGGGGACATATCTAGGTTTGGAGTTTTTTTGTCCATAGTGATTCAAGGTAGGTGGCTAATGAACGGATATGAATGTCAAATGTATTGAATGAAGGGATTCAAGCTGAACCTTAAATTTTCAAGTTCAGCAGTTTGGAAAGGTAGGGAAACGGTGAATAGCTGGCAAATTCCGGAATATAAATGTAACGAAATAAGCGACAATATGAAAATTGGAGAATAAGACGATTCTTCCAAAGGGAACCTAAACTTTTGACCACTGAAGTCGAATCAAGGATTGCAGGTCGATTTAGAAACAGACTACGGGATATTTAATTTATAAACCCAAAACGGCGAACAACATTATATTTATGCAACTCACTTGTGGATGCGAAATGGGTATAAGACTTTTTCCCAATACGGTTAATGCAGAGAGATAGCTTACAGAGTCAATAGGACAGGAGGTGGATAAAGCTCAACGCAGCATTAGTTTTATACAGGGTTCCAACTCATAGCCGATCTCTTTTCTCCCAGTCTACGGCACCATCCCGGCACCGGCACAGACCCGTCCAGTGTAGCATGCTCTAACAAAGCCTACCCTTATCGGTTTCTCTAATTGGACAGTGACCGCGGCTCAGACCAGATTACCTATTTCAGATGATAAGCTGGGCACCGAACAGGGTGACAACGTTTTATTTTAGAATGAAAGATTTACGGGTTTGGTAAAGGAGGTTATAATGAGATGCTGATACGATATAGCCTTGCTGAACTAACAAATTTTCTTGTGCTCAACGTTTAAAAGCTACATGAATTCAACTTTCTTCATGTATATCCCCTAAGTGACTCAATTCCTCTGGACGCCTTGACTCGCAGTGCTCGTCAACCTGCCTGCCTGCTTTCTATTATGTGAAGGAACTGCAGTCGTCGCATTGTCCATTAATAAGTGCGTCTAGACGTGAACTCCTGCGTCTTGAAACAAGCCATCCACGGCCTCGAAGATTTGGACCGCTTGACTGTTCCAATCGTGCCTACCTTGCACGCTCACGGTTTAAATTAATAAACTTCAAGGTTTCTGTACCCACCGTAGAATTTGAGTGCCAGACTCTCGGCCGTGAAAGTAGAAAGAAGCGGACAAGGTGAGCTTCTAGCGTTAAAGATTCAAGAAGGGTTGATCTGAAATTCACCTCTCGTAGTTACCGGTTACCCCATACTAATTTATGCACTAGCTTATTTTTTCCCCTTTCAAATCAACTAGTCTAAGTCATAGTTGTTTGAACAATATGAATATACATTAAGTTTTTTGAACAACTTGTACATGTGTTTCGATACTGTATGTCTGATACCCACATTGTATCCGTAGTTGGCGACAATCACAAATGCCCATGTTAGTACTATAATATTGTGCCACAAAGTCACACCTGCTGCTTTGGATCTGTTCATTGACACGCCCATGCGATGATTGCATGAATGAAACAAAATCCAAAGCTTATGGGATAAGGCATAGTATGGGGGTATTTGTTGCACGTAACTCCCTACAGCATTCAATTTGTTCTTGTCTAGAGCACTTTGATTAAGCTAGTCGATTTGAAATAATTTATAAAACTGCTGTGCTAACTTTTGCAACTACTTCATCCACTGCTTCCTATTGAACCCTAAGTGCCTCTCCTCCTCCACCATCTTTGTTACTTCTTTCCAACTTTGATTACTCCTACACGAGCTAACGTTTCTATGTATTTATTACTATTTAATCTACTTTTCCAATTCAATGAACTTACCACCGTTGGCAAATCTTGGATGTCTTGGATCGTTGATGAATTCATCAGAGTTCATAGAGGCCCCACCGGCCTTGTAGATTAATCCATAGGTGATGGTAGCTAGAATGTTAGTATCATATATTTGGGCATATGAGGTGACGATGCTGAGCTGCTATTATCATTTGTGAGGACAGAAAAACAATGCTATAATGTGCCTGTATTCATTATGCGATGTGATGAAACGACTCGCCCGCTTTATTTAAATCCTCTTCAGTTTTCAGTAGTGAGGGTGATGATCTCTTATTCATTAGGATGGAACATAAACGCTTCTTTCCGTGTAAAAACGAACATCGTATCAATCAATTGTCTCTTGCACTAATTAACAGGTCCTTTTCCTCGATCAATAGACATGTACAAAAGAAGTTGGATGAACATCCGTCAATCGGTCTCATTCATCATCACAATAGGTTGCACTCTTGTACCCCTTTGAATATGGCAATCTCAGACCTTTTCTATTTCAATTAATTTTTACATACCTCCGACGGCGAATGGCCAGAATGGCTTGAGCATGGGGGTGGCGAATCTTGGAAGCATTTTATGAACTAGTTACTTTGTTGAGTGAAAAGTATCGGATTCAAACTTTTCCTTCGCGCGCACTCTCGTCCAATGAATTGTGGTAGTGTCCAAATTGGTATGTGCACATATATATTAGGTATGAGCTATATTGATATGTAGATTGTGTATATGTTTATAGGAGGGGTGCCCCTTCTATACCACACGGATGAGTTCAGTTCTGGAGATGGGGTGAATGTGATTGTGACTTCCCACCCCAAGTTCCAATTATCTAATGTTTTCTCAAATTGTCGAAGCGTGGAGTCATTTCTTATAGTGGCCGCAATGAAGCACTTCTTACATCCATTTTTAAGGAACCCATAGAGGGTAGAAACCAACTGCTCAAGAACTGAAACATCGTAAGTGACATCAGCAGCCACTATATAGTCACATTTGGGTACGAAATCGCCTAATCCCCAAACTAGCTGCCGTATGTTGTAATTCTGGGAATCGATTTTATTCAATTGTAAATTTACTTTAACATTTTCAAGTATATTGGAATCGCCGTCGGTTAATATCACTTTGTCTGTTCTAGCATCCTTGGTAAGTGCTATCCCTACTAGACCTGTTCCTGTTCCTAGCTCGCAGACTGTTCCTGATATTTTTAGGTTTTTCAAGTAGGATGAAAAATAAAGAGCTGCTTCCCATGTTCTGAAGCCAGTAGTTCCATCGCCTGAAATTATTCTTGGAGTTTCCCTGATGACGATGCTGTTTGAGTTGATGCTGTAGATAATATGATCTATATCTGTGGCTTTCAACGCTTTGGCATTTAGTATTTCGGGCGAACAATAGGCCTCGTATAATTCTTCTGAAAGCCCGAACCCTTTCCTCTCATACAACGATATGAGACCTTTTAAAAGCTGCTGCACGTAGTACTTGTTACTGATAGTATAGAGATGAGTAATGAGCAGCAGTTGTTCTTTTAAAGTGAGACTATCCTTTTCAATATATTCGCTGATCGGTACTCTCTGGTTCGTATACCTTATGAGTGTCTGCAAGAAGATGGTCTGTACCATGTAATTTATGATCAGTTCAGTGCAAATCTGTACTTTCGATGAGAATCAAGAGTGCGTATAATGCTCTTCATTTTTGCGTCTACAGGCTGCAATATTTTTTAATAATTTATTCGAAAGGAATTATGAGCTACCGGCTCATTCAAATATATTTTTGTGCTATACGTAGATAAAATGTGAAACGTATATATGATGCTATCCCTCTTTAAGTATCAATTGTGCCCAAAACTCTAACTCTCTTTACTCCTCCATCAGGGATAATAGTCAACAATACATGGCTGTAACTCTTCCCTTGCTTAACATCGAAGGTGTGCTCTTTGTCGGCACTTGTCTTTGTATCAGAAACCAATACTTCCCAATTTGCATCCTCATGGTCAACTTGGGTTTCAGTAGACTTGACCCCCTTTACCCTGATTTTCTGCGGAAAGTTGCCTCTGAAATGAGCAGTGTCAATCACAATCTGCTGGATCTTCGTGGTAGCTCCCAATTTGATAACTACCCAGTCTACATGACCGGGTTCCCTTGAACGCTTTGTTTCCCAACCATCAGACATGTCGTGGCCTCTTCCAGGTAACAACAAGTTGTCAGCGGATCCAAAATGCTGGTCAGATACTTGAACAGCAACTCCCCCATTTTTAACGGAAGCAGTGTCTAAAACGGTGGAAGTGTCTTTCGGCAAGATTGGCAAGACCTTCCCGTATAACCTGAATCGTGCAATTCCTCCGTCGGGGTACATTCTTAATCTAGCATGTGTGTAACTGGTAGAGGTGATGGCATCTCTGACGAAGAAGTGTTTTTGTGAAGGGCCACATTCCGTCTTTTCAATTACGTTCTCCCACTTGGCATTTTGAATGTTATCGTCTGGCAAAGACGCAGCTTCAACAGAAATGTGTGGTGCATGGTTACCGTTGAAGAAAGCAGTGTCGACCTCACATCCAATCAACTGGGCAGAAGCAACTCCCAATTTGAATACAACGTAGTCTGCTTCGTCGGTGTTATGTCTTCTGGTCTCCCATCCATCGTACCAGGCACCTGCATAAGTGAATTTAGTAGCGTCTCTGATTGGGGCTTTAGGTTTATTCAAGTTTTCTGCAGCAGCAAACCACTCATCGCTGAAATGCAAGACCTTTCCACCAAGCTTCTCTCCGATAACATCGGTATACTGCAATACTATCTGTTGTCTAAATGTTTCTGAGTCGAAAACTTTAACCATAGTGATAATTGAAAAAACACTGGCACAAAATCGTTGAGATTTATAGCTATCAGAATCGGAGACTCCCGATAAAACCTGGAGAAATAATTAAGATTACCTACACGACTTTAATTGGTGAGCGAGGGTCTAGCGAGAGTCAAAAGTAATAAGATGATAAGAGTGACCTATTGCGTTCAACCCTCGACCCGCAAACTCAAAGAAGATCGCCTCTTATGCGTCCAAGATATAAAGAGCTAAGTCTATAATGTTGTATGATTCCTCTACCACATTAATGGCCAAGAAATTTGTAAAAGCAATATCGTGGAATCTGCAAATCTATAAATCAAGTGGAAAATCATAATTTGGATCATCGAGCTTTATACACTTTACTATAACTTTAATCGTATCGGCCCTTGCATTCGTTGAAAAGCCTTTTGTCGGGGATTAGGAAGCAAGTCTGTGCTAACGAAACAAAATGCTAGCACACCCACCCTTAAATCGTTATCCAGAGAAACCTCTCACATCCGACAACAGGAAACGAGGTCGCACCTAGACACAGGAAGATACTTTCACCAGGACAGCGCGTACAAGCAGTCCAAATAACAGGATTTCCCTGATACCTCAGATTGGCCTCAGTACTCGCTTCTCTCAAACGACTCTTATACCTCTGTCAATCCGACATCTTCTCAACTGCTATGTGCCAACCACGCTCGGAGGAACCTAGAGTTCCGGCTCGGCTAGCGCACCCGTACAACCGGGATCTTCTATAAACCACTAAAAGGTAAACAAAAACCGGTGCGAATTCAAAACATCTTCAATCCATTTAATATACTTGTTTGTACTCAACAACAGCGTGCACTTCATTTCTGAATTATTATATACTCCCATTACTATCTAACTACAATCACTCGTTTAAACACTCCTCAACACCCATTCGCAACATACACTGATCAACTTAACGATCAACTTACCTTTATTCTTTCCAAAACGTGATACTTATCCCCCTTACCATGGATGATTATAAAGAAAATGAAGTGATATCATCCCCCAGCCAAGCTCCTTCCAACTATACAGCTTTATCTAAGAAGAATTCCTTGAAATCGCTATCAAACAAGGCGTCATCTTCACCTCTATTACCACCGATCAGAATGGAAAAATCACACTCAAACTCTTCCACGAGCTCTATGTCTTCCACAACAGGCAGTTTACTCGAAAGACAGTATGCAGACTTGTTGATCAAACACAACAGTATGGTCATTGAATTCCATCAATTGGAACATGAATTGGCTATAAAGACAAAAACTTTGAACGACCAATTGGACCAGATTTCCAACTATGAAAAGTTCTTGAACCACGTCAAATTTGAGTTCTCAAGAACAAAAGACTTGATGGAAAAAGAATTGTTCTACTACCGAGAAATGGTAGAGGACTACCAGTTGAAGTTCACAAAGTTGAATAATGAACTAGAGTATTATAAGAAACTAGAGTCCAGTGAAATGGAATCTTTTGTTAATAACGATAATGATGAAAAGTATAATAAATTATTGAAAGATTTCAAAGTTTTGAAATCTAACTTCGAGCTTGAACAGAACTCAAAGATTTTGTTGATCGAGCAGATCGAAGCGTTAACCAAGGAGAACAGCAAATTGAAAGAAGATATAAACACTATGAACGATTCAAATACGAACGTCAATTCAGAAGGCAATCCCAATTATGATTTCCACAGTAATTCCAACAGTATAATCCATGACCTCACATACAACTATAATACCCATACTATGAACCTAAACGAAGAGGATGCTGAAGAGGAAGACTTGAACAACTCCGAAATTAACAACGACTATGACTCGGAAGAAGACTGCGACTACTTGGGAAGCATCGGAGCCCAGGCTCAGTCATCGCCCATCAAGGGTAACTTCGATTTCGAAATGCCCAGAGAACATTTGAACAATGACAGAGTTCCTTCGTTGATTCAAACTAAGGATTTCCAATTCCCTCCATCGCCAGATCCAAACTCAAAAAATAAAAGACAAAGTCTACCTGTTAACCTCCAGAACGAGTTCATATTGTCGCCTTTGAAATTGGCTTCACAGGATTTTGATACTGAAGCTAGACAGGACCGGTACAGCATATCTAGACCAAATCACAACAGGTATAGTAGCCATGATATAGTGCCCATAAAGGTCGAGTTTGAAGCAGGCATCTTACATGACCAACGGAGTACTTCTGTCCCGTCGCCTGTCAAAAATGGAATTGACGAAAGGCTTGAAGAGTCTCTAGAGATAGAGTCTACCTTCAAGAAGCTCAACGGGGAGAGAGCATCGTATACCAATTCCTCCAAAAGGTCTAGTCTTATTTTTGAGAATAACAGTAGAGGCACCAACGATATGACAAAGCAGGAGATCATGAAGTTGAAATTCGAGCTCCAGTCGTTGAAATTGCACAATGAGAAGTTATTGTCGTATATCGGGTTCGAGTTACAGAAACAAAAGAGAAATATCAAAAAGTTATCTTCCAGACAGAATTTGCAAAATATCGAATATAGTGATTCGAAATTAATTGAAAGATCAAGGGAAGTATTGATTCAAAAGAAGCGCGTTTTAAGGTCGGTTTCAATCAATAGTATTCTTTCCAAGAACTATAACAATAAAGATAGTATTGGAATTTTACACAAGGGCATTTTCAACTATGATAACCCGGTAGATGAGGTTATCGAAGAGGAGCTGGACGATGACTATGGATTCCTCAATTTCGATGATAAGTTTAGCAAAAGAATCTTCTCAAATGGGTTGAATGACTACTATGAGATGAATCCAAATCAAGCTGGCAAGAACCTTAAAAAGTTCAAAAGTCAGAACTTTGCAAACAATAACAATGATTTGGAAACCAGCAATGTTGATATTACCGAATCCTCTATGGAAGACTCTGTCGATGATTGTGACTGGGAAAATAAATACAAGAATGCTATTCAGAACGAGAGTGTGAATGTGGGACTTTTTAACCAAATTAGATATCTTCTCACTGGCGCTCATAAGGTCAATAAATCTACTGAAAATGAAAACTCAGTCGACGATAGCTTGAAAAATCAGTTTTTCTTAGTAGCAGTCGGAATATTGATTATCGGAATACGATTTGGTCACACCAGCCACAACCACTAGTTCACTAGGGTTATTTATAGATTTAATGAATAAATGAAGTTAAGTTGTATGGGCAGTATACACCCAGAGGGAATAAACTTGTGGATCTTGCAGAGAGAAGGCTTTGTAGGATACTTCTCTTGTGAAATGGTCTTTGTGGAATTAGTAGTTCATTATTATATTGCTAGCCGTGTCTGATTGAACATATATAAGTTCACCTTTTTTTGAGTGACCACAGTCTCTCCTATTCTGCTGTCTGTATCTTCTTGGATTTCAAGTCTTATCTTGATAGTCAAGATCGCTTGAAAGAGGGCCTTCATTGAAAAGCCACATTTGGATCGTGTCCCTTCTATTGAACTACGGCCGAAGATATCAAAGCAAAGCAAATATAGTGCAATCAAAACCGGAAGAGCTTTCTTGGACCAGCCATGTTGGGAAGCAGGTTGGGTTGTATTCAAGTGCTCGTCGCTTCACTTAATATTAACGATCGATGGCTCCATTGGTCCTTTTTGTTACGCAGGTAGCAAAGACGGGCACCTAATTTTTCCTCAGCTATAGCTATAAGTCCTCCATATATACATACACCCACCCCATCTTTAGCGATAAATTTTGCAGCCGTTACTGACAACCTGCGTCATAAAAAGCCGAGCGATACATCCTGCATAACAGGACATACTTCCTTAACCTCCACAAGCGGACGAATTTAATTGTGTTGTAAAGAGGCTAGGGAGACAAGACGACGTGAGGAACGGTGGATATCGAATAGGGAGTTCTGAGTACATATCGCAACTTCCACTACCGTGTTTCACGGAGTATGGTTATACTCCACTACGCCTCCCCCACTGCAACGTTCCCCTTGAATAAAATCAGCAGATTGCGAAGTCGGATGTGCATATTATGCAGCGAATAGAAAAGTGGAACCACTATTTTGACCGAGTATAAATACAATGCATATTACTTGTTGCCGAGCAGACATACCCCAAACGATCTGGAGAACTGAAAATGGCGCTCAAAAACTATCTCTACGCTAAACACGCGAGCGACGACTTCACCTTAAAATTAATGCAAGATTCCAACATTCACAGACCTCAAACATTGCAGCCATCTGAAGCTGTAGAACCTCTTAAAGTAGAGCCTGAGCAAAAGGGCCACTGTTCGGATATTGAAAGTTGCAACAACTGTGCTAACTGTCCCAAAAATAGTAAGAACAAGCCCAAGATCTCTGTTGAGATACATGATGAAATCAAGAATGATTTGGAGATTGAGATCACCAGGATTAATCATACCCTTAGAGAGATCGACTTCACCAACCAGATATAAACCACAAAGCAAAGTCACCAAGAAGATCCACAAAAATGAGCGATTGTAGAATTTACGAAGCTACCTACTATGTAAGCTAACGAAAGTAATGATATATTATACCATACATAAGCACGCCAAAACCTATAAATAAGCAATCAGGGCGCTGTCTATATAAGTCTATTAGATAGTTTATGTTGTACGACTTTTAATGAAAAATAAAGATACTTCAAGTACGGAATTTCTGATTTCAGATCCTTATCGGGGTTATTGTTCTTGTAGATCAGAATCAAATTACCTAAAATGCTTTCCAACTCAATCTGTCGTTTATTTCTAAAATCCACCAACATTGAGGGCTGATACTTGAAAGGTACATCAGCTTCACGAGTAAATTCAATCATCTGATCGACGTCATCATCTTCAATAAGCTTATCCAGGTTCAGCACCTTCAACTCTTGGTTGCCTACGAATTGGATTTCCTGCATCAATGGTTTGATAATTCCATCAAGAACACCCTCAGCCTCATAAATGATACTAACGTCACTATCAGTCAAACAACAGACAGTGTTATAAGAGGCATTATACAAAAGCTTTTCTACTCTCTTAAACAACACGTTATCGTCGGGAGTGGTACAATTTGTCTCATTCGAGTATAAGTCAATGAACTTGTTCAATAAGTCTTTGTTACCAACATTTCCAAAAAGCCCGAAACTTACCTTATCATACGCGTAAAGATTTACAGTCCCTTTAGTATTGATAGAACTGATGTAACTAATTCCGCTGATGAACGTAACACTTCCTGCTAGTTTATTCCAATATTCTTGGATGTTGATGCCGTTCTGGATTAATACAATGCTGGTAGTGCCATCAGGCTTTATCAACTTGTCTTTCAATTCATAGACTTCATCCCAGATGTTGTTGGATTTTTGAGGAATTATTTTTGTGCATACTACAATGTAGTCGTACGGTCCATAATTACCCGCTTCTTCTATTTTCTTTATCACGTTCGTCGGTATGTACCCGTTGATTGGATCAGCCTTGCCGTTCTTCGCTTCGCACCTGTAGTTGATAGTGTAGCCCCGTTCCTGGACTACATCATAATCGGAGCGAATTACGGCCGTAACGGACACAGAATCGTTTCTTTGAAGGGTATAGGCAGCTACTATACCAACACCACCCAAACCGAGAGCCAATATCTTAGTCATTTTAAGATAGATTTTCAAGTTTAGGGATTCCCTTCCCGCTTTATACTTCGTTGCCGCGGAATATCTTACTGATAGCTTACCGGGACTTCCCAATACGGAAAACCCTAGATCCGAGATAATCGGTAACATTGATAAAAACTTATACTAATATATTATACAGTATATTACACAAACAAGAACAGGGCATAAATATACACCACGGCAATTGAAGACTTTAATCCCGTTACTCTATTTTTTCCACTTGTTTACGCCATTCATCAATGCACGGTCTTCCAGTTCATGAGGAGGGTTTGTTTGTGGCTGTGGTAAGCCTCCAGATCTTAAGAAAAAATCATCTATACCCAGCGCTTGACTTGGGGATGGTCTACCCATGGGCTGTGCCAATGAAGTGTGCCCAACTTGTTGCAGGTGGGAAGACCGCATGCTCTGTATTCTCTCATTCAAAAACGTAGATTTGAACTCTTGAAACACTTTCATCGTTTGTGGATACTCGCTGACGTTTTCGTGGAAGTATCGGTCCGCAAACATGTAGATGAACCTTTCTATATCAGAGCCGTTAATCGTGGCTGCAAAATCATCTCGAACTGGCCGTGGCTGCAAAGAGGTAGACATGGGCTTCGCACCGACTTGAGCAGTTTGAGGCTGGGTAGCTTGGGATTGGGCAGCTTGGGATTGTGCAGCTTGGGATTGGGTCACTTTAGCTTGGGCTTGAGCATGCGCCTGGGCTTGGATTTGGGCATGCGCCTGGGCTTGTAGATGGGCGTGCTGAGCTTCTTTTGTGTACTGAGTTCTGAATTGCTCGGGGTAGTCAAACGGTAAAGAAGAACCGTTGTTGGGAGCATTCTGTGGCAGCAGAGCGGGATACATCTGGTAGTTTGAGAAGTTCATGTGTGTGCTATAGCCTGTCATTGGTTGGGGGTTTTGTTGGTGATTTTGAGGTGTTTGTTGATGGGTTTGATGATTTTGTGGATGGCTATTCTGTTGAAGTTGGTTCTGGCCACGGAATTGGGGATTAGATGCAGCATGGTTCATCAAATCATAAGCAGTTTGTCCTGTAGACGAAGAGGCAAAGTCATTAGTCCCACTCACGTGATCACCAGTATTATTGGCATTAGTAGAATCAGCAGGAAACGATTCATAAACTTCGCCGTTGCCGGTATTAACAGCACTTGTGGAGCCTGCTGCGCTCGCACTACCGGAATCACTCCCAGCCCCGCCAGCGGGCTCCGGCAGCTCCAGGTTTGAGTCTCGCTTCATTCCAGTTCTGCTCATACGTTTTCTATTCAAGCCATGTCTTTTTTTGAACTGCAGCAACCACCCATGGCTGAACCCTACCAATCTCTTCGGGTCATCAACGCCATACTGATGAGCATATATGGACCAGTGCTCACGCAAAATAGGTTCGTTTATAGGCTCGCCTCGCTCTAGTTTCTGCTGTACTAGTAAATCCATGGCTCGATTTATTTTTTCATATTTGAACTTCACCTTTCTTCTGCTTTGCTTGGTAAAATCCAGATCAGCATGGTTGAGCCTGGCACGTAAGTCCTCCTCATTTTTGAGCCATTCGCTGAAGGAGGATGTGGATATCAGGAGTTGGTCCTTGTATCTGTCGACTGTTTCCAGTTGCGGGCGGTTCAGGGCGTGGAAGTAATCGAGGATTTGAATTTTCTGCTCGAGAGTCGCTCTGGGTAATCTGTCTGCCGCCATAGTTGTAGGGTACTTATTGGAGACGGATAGGCGGGCAATTGGGAATATGAACCAGACTGTGCTAGTTTTTTTCTTGTTTAGAGGTTTAAAAATTTATTTGGGAGGTTTATGTTTTTCGCGAACAATTTCAGGATTGGTGCACCCAAGTAAACCGGATTGAGAAAAGCTGAAAAGAAAAAGAAGAGACAAGAAGAGGGAGGAATAAGAAGTAATAGACTTACAATAATAAAGAGTGAAGCGTGTAAGATATACAGGACAAGACCCAGATAAAACCATATAATCTGAAACCAGAACATGTCGTTGAATTTCTTCAGATATCTTTCTAAAGTCGTCAGAAGAGACAATAAGAACTTCACTCATGCTGGAATCCTTCCTTTTCTCCAGTACAGGATCAACCTGCATTTCAATGAAAAGTCCACAAACATAGCTCCCACAGATGAACAGTTTTCTCTTTTAGAGACGCTCAATAAATCCCACAGTGTGATGATGAACAGTAATGTTCAGTCAGGAAAATCATTCTCTATGTTACTATATGCCATCAATATGCTGCTCACGGGTAGAAGCGATTTATCCCGTTCAAGGAATGCCATTCAAAGCGTGATTGTTGTGCCGAATGATACACTCTTGAAGAAGTACGAGGGTTGGGCTTCACTGCTTATCAAAGAAATAGAGCCCTTCTGTTGTCCCGATGTAGTTAAGAAATCACACGATAGCGAAGAGTTGAAGGTCACAAGAAAACCATTGACTATAAGACTTATCACAGGGGGATTGTATCAATCCAATTATTTGTCTACTGATCCAAATTATGACCCGAACTTATCTCGAGACAAACATGCCCAGATTTTAATCTTGAACAGCACAACCTTCCACAATATCTTTATTGGTCAAAGACCCGGTATATCATTACCTGAGAAATCAGAGTTCAGCGATTGTAGGTTTTTGGGTATAGATGAGGCTACCTTCCAATTCCTTTCTCCGTTGGCTACAATGGACAATCCTAATATCTTTCCTGTAGGAAAGAAAAGAAAGCTCCAACTGGGATTAATCAGGGCTCACAACAAACTCCAAAATGTTCAATATAGACATGATCTTAGACATCCAGATGATAAAGATAAGGGAATACAGTATTGCTTCATTTTCCATGCACAGCACCCTATGCATGCATCCTTTGTAAAGATAGCAAATAAAATGGGGCTGACAGCCCTTCAAAAATTTCAGGAACCTCCCGTCAATTTAATAGCAAAAATGATCAAGTACGATAACAAGGAACTCGAGTTCTACAAGGAGCAACCTTCCTTAGTGCTTTTAGGTGATTTTCTAACAAAGCATATGTACGGTAAAGACGAATTTGGCCAGGTGAAAAAAAGACTAAAACTATCATTAGCTATGGGTAATGCTGGTGAAGACGAAACTTGCGTCAGCATCACACCAATAGACGCATTGCAGAATATCCCTGAGAGAGAGCTGTATGAAGCAAAATTTGAGAAAGTAGGAAGTGTACAAAGCTTCAAACACAACACTTCATTGAAAAATTACTTCAATGACAAACTTCTGGCTTCGGAAGAGAATTGGAAAAGACAAAAGGAATTTTTCAATCTCATTGAGGCTTCAATAAACTATTTCAGAAATGCATTTCAGAACGAAGACCCTATTTTGCTTGTCTTGCCTCCTTTTAAGGAGTTCATTGGCCAGGGATCAAAGAGCAGTGTCAAGCGGATATCAGCTATCAAAGAAGAACCAGTGTATTATTATTCACCAAAATGGAATGGGGACCTTCACTTGCACAAACTTTTCTCCGAAGGCGATGCAGGTCGAAGGACATTGGTGATGCCATCTGATCAAATGCCGGGCCTTGACATTCCTGGTATCAAAAACATTATTTTGCTTGACTCAGTGTTGTTCCCAACCACAGCTACCTGTAGGTTTACTTCTAAGAACAGAAGAAGTTTAAGTAAGATAGTTGCTGGAGTGCAAAACCCTCACACGGATTTATTCTACTACTACATGCTGAAGCTTCAAATGGACCTGGATCAGGAAGACAGGAACGTCCTACTCTTGCTTGATTGGTACCTCCAAGCTCCAGTTACCAAAGTAGAAAAGGCAGATGTTCGAAGATTGAGAGAAATGTTGTTGTATAACAACATTGCTTCTTTCGTGAACTTCGTTACTCCTGAGGGTAAGAAACCTATTATTCTCAAATATTAAATAAAATCCACCTCTCTGTAAATACAATATGTACATAACTCATTATTTAAAAACTGTTGCACTAACTCGTACCAGGTTCAGCCACAGTTCTGGTCTTTCCAAACGGTAGCGTTTGCTGGCCACCTGCTCTCTGTTTGACCTGTTCTGTAGTTTCTAAAGTGGAATAAAACTCCATTACCTTTTGATGAGTCTTCACTTTAGCTCTATCAAAATTGAGGACCTGGAGACCCTCTCGCGAAACTGCTCTCGATAGTGCAACATATGCCTGGCCATTTTCGAAAACTCTCCTTAAATCAACCTTTACTCTAGGAAGAGTCTGACCTTGCGATTTGTGAATTGACAAGGACCAGGCCAAAATCAAAGGTAACTGAACTCTCTTTGCCAAAATTTTTCCGTGCTCATCTTCAACCGTCCACAGTTCAGGCTCTACAAGAACAGTTCTATGAGTTCTATCCTGCAGCAAAAACCTAACTAAAGGATACCTCGATTTCGTTGACGATTCATGTAACTTCTTAAGCAATTCCTTCTTTCTTTCAAAATTTGTTTTGTATGCTAAAGTGAGCTCAGAAAGGTCTTCATCATCAGTGGTGATATCCTCCATAAAATCAAAGATGGAATCGGACAAGGGCTGTTTGGGTACCTCTATAGCCACTTCTTCAGGGTTAGCCTTCTTCTTATCTCTTTTGGCAGACTCTTTTTGTACCTTTTGGATAACTTCATCGACAGATGCTTCTGGGTTTTGTTCCATCTCTTCATAATGCATATATGTGTCTCTGTCTATAAAATCAATAACCTGTCCCAACGATCCATTTACCAAAGTTTCATCAAAGTTCTTGATACACATAACCTGTGCACCTTTTTTTAAAAAAAGCTTCTCTGGAGTTAAAAAGTTGGTCAACACATTCTGTCTTTGTTCATAAGGTAGATCACCAGAATCTACCGCTCTGTAAAGAAGAGCGTTTCCTTTCAAGATATTCAAGCGGCTGTTATTGGCAGTTTCAACCTCGTACCTAGTACTGTATAATTGTGCCGGTTCTATACCACCAGCATCTTCCAAAGGTCTCAGCAATTTCTTGAACTCGATGTTGTTCGCTTCACTTACAAAACCGCTACGCATTTCATTCAACATATCGATGAATTTTTGGTCACCTTTTTGTCGGAAGACCTCCTTCAACACAAAAGTCGTCTCGATGGAATTCTTCCAAGCATCACTTTCGAACGCAAACGAGGCATCTTCCTTCTCCCTTTTGTCGGTTCCATCGATATTAGTGCTCTTCGAAACAGGAGGTAGTTGGTAAAAATCTCCACAAACAACCAACTGGATTCCACCAAAAGGCTGATTAGATCTCCTGAGCCTACGAGCAATTTCATCCAAGAGATTGAGGAAGTTTCCGTCAATCATGGAGATTTCATCTATGATAAGAACTTTAATTTCTCTCCATCTTTTAGCGGCCTTCCTGTTTCTTCTCACCTTCTTGATGAGAGTGGAAGCATCGCCGCGTCCTAAACCCACTCCTGCAAAACTATGAAGTGTAATACCACCTATGTTACATGCAGCTAAACCAGTTGAAGCAGTCACAGCCACTTCTCCTGGACCATGATGCTGCCTAAGAGTCTTGATTATAGTTTTCAACAATACAGATTTACCTGTACCAGCAGAACCAGTGTAGAAGAGAGAATTCCCTCTTTTAGCTAATTGAAGAATGAACTCTTGTTCAGCAGAAAGAATGATGGGTTTCACTACTTTCAATGGTTTAAGCTGTGGCATACGGTCTTCAGCAGGAGCTTGAGTCTGTAGCATGAGGGTATGGTTGTTATTATCGGAGGAGGAATAATGTCTTACACCGAACTTTGGCTTTTTAGGAGGGGAGACAATGCTAAAGGGAAGGGATCTTTTCGTAATTTCAGGCCCCAGATGTCTGAAGTTATTGGAGGTCGAAATATTGGGAATGTGGGAAACTGAAGACCCATGCCGAGCAGACACTGAGTGTCTGGTGACAGGATGGGAAGGTGTGGTAGTTTCGAACTCTGAAGGGCCTTTAGCAAGAGCCTTTTTATGTGCCTCTAACTTCTTAAAGATATCTATATCTTCCTGCGAGTCGAACGATTGGGAATAGTATTCCTGATTAGGTTGAAGGTTTTCCTTATCAGAGTTGCTTTGGAGCCTATTTTTATCAAAGTTTCCGCTGTTTACCTGTGCATTCCTTTGACTCTGACTGTACCTCGAAGGTAGTATGCCCAGCACTTTATATGACTCTTCTGCGAACAAGATGGTCCCTCTTGGTTCAATGGGCTTCCTGAAAAAGGAAGACTTGACGTCCACACTCGTAGGCGAACATATGCATCTGGGAGAGCTCAAAGCTCTTTCAATATCATGAGTTGTTATAGGCACTCTCCTTTGCATTGGCTCTTGTTTTGAGGCAACACCATCTTTAGCTTTTGGACTCAGTATGTTAATATTCATAGGCACTTTCCGCTTTGTTTCTCTACCTTCCTTTGCGGGTGAATCCCCTGGAATCACGCGGTTCCCATTCTTCACAAACTCATCGTACGCTGAAAGGATATCGTCTTCAGCCCAGGATGAGGAAAAATCGTTTATTATTGGCAGATCTTCGAACCTGTCTTGTTGCATATTTTGACCAGACCTCTTTTCACCTTGAAATTCTTGTGGCAGTTGAGACCAGTCACTAAAATTTGAACCGTCTCGCGTCCTAGCAGGCTGCAACATATTGTGACTATAGGCAAACCTGGGAGGACTCATATCAACGAGAGCTTGTCTGACAGGACTTCTTATTGGACTACTAAGTTTTGCTATGATCTTAGGCGACATATAATGGAATAATATTGTTAGTTAGTTAGAAGTTGTTTGCATAGATTTCAGCAGCAGAAAGTACGCGACAGATGAAAAACGAAATTAGATCCACTCAATATGCCTGGGGATACGAGGAGTGGGCTGGAAGAAGCCCGAGTGATTGCAGACTCAAGAATATTCTGCTGCTTTTCAAATCTTGCATCAAATATAGGCTCAGTGGAAGATGATGACTTGAAGTCGCTAATCGGTACATTTGGCGCTCTTCTTAGCTCTCGCAAACAGCACATGGAGATCTCAACTCTTCCTCACGTTATAGCTGTTTTGCTATTCTACACTTCTCCATTGAGGCTATCCGTTTCCGAATTGGTACATATAGTACAGACTTTGTACTTCAATGCAGAGAATACTGAAAATACTGATTTAGACTTGGAAGAGGTCAATGATATAGAGGAATTTGCCCAATACATTGCATCTAAAGCAGACCCTCAATCTCTATTTCCAAACGACCAGTCACTGATTTCAGCAGCTGCAGAGATACTCAAAGACATCGAACATAAAGCTGGAGCCATTAAGTTCGATCTCTGTGCCATCCCATTGAGTAAGCAGTTGTTTCAAGTGACTCAGAAGAGACTCTGGTTGAATTCCCTCTACACGGATGATATCGAACTACCAGGAAACGTTGTTTCTTTGCTCCAGTGCGATGAGTTTAATAAGTGGTATGTGTTCTTGTACAAACCTTACAAGTTCTACTGGGACGCTTATGGGTCCACTGGTGACTCTGTTGTTAAGTTTCACGAGATATCCCAAATGCAATCAGACGCTGTATTTGAATCTCTCATTCAACCAGTAAATACAAACAGCCAGAGAATTGAACTTGAATCGTGGTTGAAACATGTAATAATCCCTGCTCTTGGTTGGAATGACAACGATTTGAGTCCATTGAAGAAATGGATGTTTGGTTCTAATAACTTGACCAGCTCAAAGAAGCAAGGTTTATGGAAGTCTGTATTAAAGTCTTTGATATCCTCAGAGATTCCATTTGACAAATTTGAAGATATAGTGGCTAGATATATCGCTGCAACTTACTACGAAATGACTAACGACTCCTCCAAAATATCTTCTATTGAGATGCTCAAGACTTTCGATGTCATCAAGGAGATCACTCTTTTGCTAGTGCCTGTATCTCCCAAATCAGGTAAAAGTTTGTCTGCTAATAGTATTTTATACAATAGTGATCAGACCTTCGAATCCGTTGATGATTTCATCGAGAAAACTCCTCTTAAACCTTTGCTTCTAGCTAACAAAGACTGCCTCATCTCTTTGTCTGAAACGATTGAGACCTGCTTGAGGCTCTACCCTATTAACCAAACAACTGTTGATAAATTTTTACGGCTTAAGTACTCGAATTCCAACATGGAGGAGCTCAAGCGTGAGGTGTCAAAGATGTTACTTGGATTAAGGCCCAATAATTCACAGCAGCTTCTTAATTCTCTTGAGTTGTTCAAGAGTGTATTTGTTAAGGACATAACTGAGCTTCAAGTCATTGATAACTTGGTCGCTGACAGGTTCTTGTATCATAATTTCTTTGACTTTGTTGGGCAATTCTATGATGAAGGGAAGCTTGGAATTTCCGGCTCAGAATTGTACCAGTTACTCTTGAAGAAGTTTTGGGTTTCAGTCAACCATGCAAGCAATTTTGATGAGAGAAGCGGTAAGCTTCATGACGCTGCTAACTGTATTGCTTTATTCGATAAGCTATCAGTTAGCGGAGAATTGAAGGGCGAGGAGAAGGAGGATGTTATCAGAATCAAGCATTTGATGAAGGTCTTTGCAAATATCAAGAATTTCAGGCTCCAATTTGGGAGATCTAAAATTCCTACACCTCAAGAAGTGATCAAGAGTTTTGGATCATTACCTTCTAGCGATGAACTCCATACCGCGTCAGAATCGATTTCCCCCATGGGGTTGATTGCTACTATTTTGGAGCAAAATCTGAAATCATATTTGGCATTTGAGAAGCTTTTCAAAGTATTGAATGATTTCCTTCTCTTTCTTAACGATTCTACTAGCTCATCATACTACTTACAAAGACTTATGGCCGCGTGTATCGAAGCATCTTTGATTGATAATAACTTCAGCTATGCATATAAGAAATCATTAGACTTGTTATACCAATATGAAGACGATAACCTCAACAATATGTGGATGACTTTCTTCCAGGTAGGAAAGTACAGATCACTTGACTGGAACGGTGATATTGATTCGCAGCAAGTTGAAGTGCTAACGAAACAAAGCGAGATACTTTCAAGATATCTTAGGGTGATCAGCCGATCCGATGTTTCTACCGATAATAGTAGAAGAATTTTAGAGCAGTGGGAGACTGTTAACGAACAACTAGACGAGTGGTATGGTAAGGTCGAGAGTATGCAGAAGAGAAACATACAGAAGTCTGCTACACAACTTCAGGAGAATATCACAGCTACTGCTAATGAAATCATTAATGATGCTGCTAATACAACTTCACAGGCAAGGGAGAAACTTTCTGGTCTATTCGTTTCTGGCTTGGGATGGGCTATTGGTGCTAATCCTAGTTAGAGCTATTAGTTAGTTCTAATTAGTGTCTAACATGAACTCAAAATGAGTGAATGTATAAAACTATAATAAACGACTATTGATGTAGCTAGATCACATTGTAATTGATTGACAATATCTAGACTCAAATGTAGTTTGACCAGTTCATTAGTTTCACTCCAACTCAACACCTCTGGTCTACTTTTTGCATCTTTTTTGTTTTTTGCGATATTTTTCAACCTACAATTTTCGTATCCACATTTATTCATGTCTATAACAGCTAAGCAACGAGAATTGATCGACGACTCGATCAATGAATTCCTAAGAACACACGATAAGGTTGCATCCCAATACCTCAACGTGCGTGGACAGATTCTCCTCCTAGCCCCTGATCCTACTAAGATACAAGACAAAGAACTCTCAACTGCAGACCAGGTAAACCTCAAAAAGCTTCAATTGGAATTGGATACAACGTGGGAAGCGTACTCCGCGTATCTTTCAGGTTTGGAAAGAAAGCTTGAAATTTCAAAGCACATTTCTCCCCACTACGTAGATGACCTTTCAAAGGAATATGAGGCTCTTCTTGTGACAAAATTGACCTTAACGAAGACTATAAAGAACATCAAAGACGTACAAATTCCGCTCATCGAGCAGATGAAACGGTTCACAACTACTTTTGAACGAAGCCTACACCACACTACTGCTCATCGATTCTCATCTAAACTTTCAGTTGAACGTTCA
Source organism: Yamadazyma sp. yHMH685 (assembly GCA_030571055.1). NCBI lineage: Eukaryota > Fungi > Ascomycota > Pichiomycetes > Serinales > Debaryomycetaceae > Yamadazyma > Yamadazyma sp. yHMH685. The sequence goes on from JAJLXC010000002.1 coordinate 1,390,417, forward strand.
TTAAAAAATGCACCTAAAGACGTTTTGGATGTGAACACACTTATTGTAAATAAACCAAGACTTTACAGTCTTTTTGAAGAGTTTGACCAGCGCGTAAAAGAGGTCAAGACAGTATACCAGCTCAAAGAGGATGACAACACCAAGAAAGGACACCCAATTAAGGCTTCTTACTATATAGATAAAGAGTTGGAGACAGGCGACAATTTTATGCCTTTGAACGACGACAATTACTTGTTCAATGTTGCGAAGCTTCTGTATCAGGACGCATATTTGGCAGAGGCCAGCGTGGCGAAGTATGATGACTTGAACGAGCAATTGGTGAATGACATAGCAGATTTGATTACGCATGCAACTGAAGCGAAACAGAATTGGATGAAAAATGCTAAAAAGCTCGATCAGTTCAAGGAAATAATTGAGTATGAACCCAAGGATGAAGCCAAGGACGTCGAAATGGAAGATTAGGAAAATTAGAGAAGCAGCAATAACTGGCAAGATGCTGTCTTACAATGGTGCAGATGCGGGGAACTTTATTGTGTTATCTGTACATTTCTACGACTAGTATTCGCTTAATCGACCGGAGCTTCAGCGGGAAGTGGTCATAATAACTCGTTTGTTGCACCAATGTAGCTGTTAAAAGGATAGTTCATCATGAACTGTACTTCTGTGCTACCAGTCAGCAGCGCAATTGCATCTGAAGACTTTGTTCTGTCATTGACAGCACGTTACTTGAATTCACGGCTGAGTGTTGACCATAAACACTACATCATTCAGTATAGTGGATAATCAGGGTACCCTTGTGTGGGTATGATTAGGTGTTATCGCTGGTATTTAGGATATCATTGCAACTTGTATGTACCACTAGTTATCCCTATGAAGTTAGTTAATAACTAGTATACTACGTACTATATTCACAAAGTTTATCGTTTATTATTTGATGCAACACTACCTCACTGTTCGTGCTACAGCACTTCCACCGACAAAATATGCTATGTCAATAATACTACACACTGTTTCATCATGCCCTAGGCCATCTATTCTGAAACTGGACTTATCAAGATAACTGAGTCACCCCTCACAAAAACCATCTCTGACGTCTTTACCTGAGGCTCACCCTTCTCTGAATCGTAAATGTACTCTTTTGTATCACTCAACACCATATTACAGTGAGAGTCGTAACCTTGTAACTTTCCTTTCATTTCTCTGGCGCCCCTCAATTTCACCAAAACAGTTTCATCTAGCTGGTAACGAATAAGGTCGAGCGGTTCTTCTTGTTGTTGTTGCGTTTGCAAGGACATATTATTTAGATTCAGATTTCCAATGTTCTCGCTATATCTATTAAAGTGCGACTGAAAAATCTGAAAAATTTTATCATGAGCCAGGTATTCACTAGAAGCCTTCTGTCTTCGGCCAGAACTCTTGCTCGTTCCAAGGCCTTAAAGTTTCTGGACCTCAAGAAGATACAGTTACGTCCACCAATTACACCTACGCACAAACACTTCGATGTTTCCCCCGACCACCCACTCTGGGGATTCTTTGCCAGTGGTAGCTCAAGCGAACATGCTTACAGAACCACTGATGAGCTTGACACGGCCTCTCGTGCATGGACAATGCCTGAGTTACGTCGTAAGTCCTTTGATGACCTTCACAAATTGTGGTATATTATATTAAGAGAGCGTAACGTGGTTGCAACAGAAAAGCGTTTGGCTACTTCTATCGACAACATGAACACCGGGGTATTGGACGATATTGATGAGAAGTTAGGTTTAAGTCACAAGAGAATCAAACAAGTTCTTTTAGAACGTCAGACCTCCTTTGAAAGAGTACAGACCTTAGAAACACAGATTCAAGAATATTTGTCTGAGTTTGAAACAGAATATATCAATGCAGAACCCAGTGATACAGCCGAAAAGAACGATAAACTAGTCCGTTTGCAGTATGCGTTCTTTGGAATTCAGCCAGTTTTGGAAGACCACGATTTAAAGACCGATATCAACGAGAAGTTCGTGGAGGGCATCTCGTACATTGCCAGAGTTAAGTTGGCAAGATATATTCAAGATCACCCTACAAGCAGTGTACAACTTCCGTTGAACGGGGTGATGGAGGAGCTACCATTTTTAGTACGTGATGTGAGTGAAGCAGTAGAAGAGGTAGCTGCATTGAGAGAGGCTGGAAAATCGATTAAGTTGGATAAAATCGATGTATTTCCATTTTTGCGCAAGGCTTTACAGAGAGTCATTGCCGAGCATGAAGTAGCACAGGAGGAGAGTAAGTAATCAAGTTCTTGTAAATATAATAGACAATAAGAAGAGGAAAGCATTGTAGACTGCCTAGAAGATAGTTTTTCAATTCCATTGTATAATTTTCCACCAATCTATCGCGAAAGTGAATATATTAAGTTCAACAGACATTTATCATTATGGTTGGTAGAATTCATGGGTTTCTCGGAGGTGCCCTTTTCACCTCTGCATTCGTGTTCTACACCGGGGAATACATAAAGAAAGAGCAACAGTTCATCTCCAAACAATTGAGAGTTTCTGAGACCATTATTAATGAAGGAATCATTCAAGGAAAGGAATTGCAGAGGCCTATCACCCCCGTATCCCCTCGCGGACCGAGAAAGGTAGCTGGTGGTTGGGTAGAGAGTGGAAAAGATATCTGGAATGAGCTGGTAGTTGACACCGTGAACTGGGTCTACAGCATAAATTGGTACCAGATGCTTGTAGGCATTGACCAGGCCGCGGTGAAAGCATTTAGCAGTTCTGAAGAAAAGAAGTAGGCATACACATGTAATTAGTAAATACATAACATTATATTGCGGTTGCTGTAGCGTAGAAAGGGCTGGCAGTTTTAGGTTGAAGGAGGTCAATTACTTTTCCTGAACGTAAACAAAGGGTAAATTAAAGAATTGGAAATACATTACACTCCATTTCCTACTTACTTTTCCTATCGTGTTCCTTGAAGAAATTAGATATATCGTTATCAATAAATAAAGTAATCACAGGAGCAAGAACCAGGAGGAACAAACTAATAAGGATTTGGAAAAAAGCCAATACCCTGGGATGCGTACCCAAAGAAGCCGATCCAAGTACCCAGCCAATTAGGTCAGTATACACTATATCGTAACCTCTAGCAAGCCAGCTCAAGATTCCCAGTGCACATTGCTCTACGGAAATAGGTTGGCTCGGGCCTTCAATTTTTTTAGTGATATCAGGCTTTGTCTTTTGCTCCTCATCAAATCCCTCGCTTGCAAAGTTCCCGGGAAGAACACACGACACTCTGTAGTTGAAAGGAGTAAGCTCCTGGCGTAGGGAATGTGATAAGGACAACAAGGCAGACTTCAATGGAGCATACTGACAATAACCTATCATTGGGAAAACAGCTGCAGCAGAAGAGAATATCACAATGTGTCTCTTCTTGAACGAAGAACGTTGTTCTGACCCCTTAGTCTCAAGCACATGTTTAAAGCCTGTATGAACAGGATATAAGGTTGAAACATAGTCTGTCTGAACACCCTTTGCTAAATCGTCTTTAGTTAAATCTGCAAAAAGCTTACATATGGCACCACCAACACACGAAAAGATGTAGTCTGGGTCTTGGCCATTGGATGAAATGGTAGCCCACATGTCGGTACAGGCATCATAGTCACATACATCCACCGTCAAATACAGGATTGTCACTGATGTTTTCTTCCCGTGTAACTTTTTAATTCTTTCAACTTGTTCTTGTAATTTAGTAGGTCTTCTTGCAATCAAGATAACAGAGCAATCGCTGGCGTACAATTGGGCAGCCAATTCTGCCCCAAGACCTTGTGATGCACCAGTGATGAGGGCCAATTTGCCCTCGAGAGGGAGATGGGACTTGGTGAACCACATGAAAAGAAAAATTAACTTGAAGTAAGAAGTGAAAAACGGTCAAGTAATGCACCTACCGAATAATTGTACTACGCGAATAGTGATATAAGCTATGTACATATATTATAGAATGGGTTAATAGAGTAGTCTATAAATGTTGTTGGTTAAACGCCTTCGAAAGGAGACTTTGGAACTTCTACAAATTTCCTATCTGGTCTTGGTTTTGTGCCAAACTTCTTGGAGGCCTGGATATCGTAAGTACTCTTTCTGGGCAAGTTGAGGAGATTCTCTTTGATTCTAGCATCGTCCACTTCGCCAGTTTCTGGGTTGTACTTGAAAAACTGCACTTTAGCTTTCTCAACAGCTTCATTAAATACTTCTTTTCCATTTGCACGCAAAGCAGTTAGTTTTTCAATCTCGTGAGCGGTCGTAGAATCCTGAGGCAAACCCTGCAATTGTAATCTAGCAGCAATCTTGGCATAGTACCAGAACTTAATTTCATACTCGGAATCAACTAGCTCTAACACAGACATTGGAGCTTTGTCTTCACCTAATCTAGGCTCTAACTTCAATATACGAGTGAATCCATGGGTTCTTTCTGGGTATCTTTCCACTAAATCTTGCAAGACTTTGGGACCAACATCTCTCATATCTGGAGGTTGCAAGTACCTTAAACTCTTATTGTTTTTCAATCTGTATGCTAAAGATTTGTCTTGCATAGACTTATTTTCATGTAAAGTCTTGGATAAGAAGCTTTCGATCTTACTTTGGGCCCTTTTCGCCTTAGCACGGGTAGTGACCACATGGTCATAGCGTATCAAGTTGGAACATATGTTCTTATCCATCAGCTTGACGTGGCGAGCCACGTTGACGTGGAATTTCTGAAGCGATGGCATTTGAAGATGCTAAACCACTGGTGTTCGAAAATTTTTTATTCCGTGCGGTAGACTCAATATGGAGGTGCCGGTGGGTGGTGTTTTTAAAAAATTTGTAAAGTTCCTGGCATAATGGTTACTTCCCAATGTAATCAAATCACGCTTATACATGTGTTTTTCTTGAGGGTTAATGTTCAGATCAAGGCGGATATTGTCGAAATTGTTCAAGGCTGTGACGATTAAGGTATTTAGGAACGCATGAGTTAATTCATCGAATAGACTTTTTAAAACATGGCCACTGAGCAGATAAGAATGTCTATACTTGCGTGCTAATAGTGACAAACTTTTTATCTCAGTTGGCATTACTGATGTCTGGTAAATGAGTTAATATTCCCCCTATGCCTCTAATAGTCGTGAGTAAAAAAAAGAGGAAATTACGACTTCGTGGCCAAGCTGGTTAAGGCGTGAGACTGTTAATCTCAAGATCGTGAGTTCGATCCTCACCGAGGTCGCATTTCTTTTTGCTGCTCCGCATGTTCTTGATGTAAATATCAAACCTCTTGTCGGGGCATAGCGTAGCCAGTATGCTTTCGGCCTATTTTTTAGTATGATCGATTTGAACTTGAACTATTCTCCGCTCGTAACTTCGCTCATAGCTCATTTCAAGTTCATCTATCTTCAAACCCAATGAAGCCAGAGGGATCCATACGGCACGATCAGAGTCCTTAGCACCAGGAATAGGAGCTAGAGGTCTACGATTAGCTCAAGATTTCTATTTATTATCTACAAAATAGTCTATTTCTTTCCGCTCTTCTTGATTCCACCACCAACTAAAGGACCACCTTTCTTAGCCTTTTCAGCCATGGCTTTCTTTGCAGCTGCATCAGCTTTTTGCTTGTTCTTGAATGCAATATCGTCATCATCGTTATCTTGTTGCTTCTTCTTTGGGGCCTTTAATGGCTTAGCTTTTCCTCCTTGACGTCCAGACATATTAGTTAGTGGATAATTTTTCGCTGCGGAAAAATGGCCGATTTGAGCAAAATGTGTTGACATTCGAATTTGCAACCATCGTGTGAATACGTAGATTCAATAGAAGGCCGGAGGTACAAATGATGTTTGACAAATTGCACACATGAACGCCTTCGATATGATACGGCTATACCAGACTTCTTGTTGTAGAATATATTCTAGAAAAGACCATGTTTCACTACATATGTTAATACTAACAGCTACTACGATGTCATTTACTCTTTCCAATCCTAATAGGATATCCAGTAGTCATAGTGGAAGTATAGTTGACTTAGCGGTTGCACTCGTAGCCAAGAAGTTTTGTGTACTGATTGAAATTGTGTTTAGATAGTAGAGATGGTTGATATGGTCCTCATAAAAAAAAGTGTGCATTGAAGAGATGGAAGATATCACTGCAGGGATTGGCAAATGAGTTTTGCCTCTTTACTTGTCGAATATACAAGGTGGCAGACAGAAATAGTAAAGCACGCAATTAGCTAACGGCAGTCTTGGTCCTGTTAGTAGTTCATGATTGTACCTGCACACCCAATATATCCTATAATGTGATCTTAAACCGATCTATCTGCATTCACATTGATACTAGTGTTGAGTATAAAGACAGTCAAAATGATCTTGTTACCTTCGTTTTGCTACCATTCACTAGTAACATAAGTTTCTCAAAATCTCGATTCTCAAATTTCAGTCAGTGATTTACCGGTGCCCTAGAGCTACTCAATTGAAACCATGGGTCTCTTAACCGCAGCAGATAAAGAGAAAATCAAACGGGTAATCCCCAAAGCAAGTAACAAGATTATTGATGCCACGGTCGCCCGACTCTATATTGCATACCCAGACCCCCAGGAATGGACCTACACCGACTTATATGGAGCGGTAGTGCTTGTTGACGATCTCGTCGGACATACATTTTTCCTCAAGCTCGTTGATATTGAGGGTCATCGTGGAGTCACGTGGGATCAGGAGATATATGTCGAGTTTGAGTATAATCAAGACAGGAAGTTCTTTCATACATTTGAGATCGAAGAGTGTTATGTGGGGCTTCTATTTGAAGATACCACCGAAGCCTCACATTTCCACAAAAGGGTCACCAGCAGAAACAAACACGGATCGAAGCATACGGTGAACAACAAAAATGCAATTGCCTTGAAAAAGAAGAATAGTGAAAACCAAGCAGAGAGAGCTCCAGGACCACGCGGGGAATATGTTGATGTTAACACTGCCCAGAGGAGTCGTAGAGCTAAAGGGGTATTGTACTACGATGATGTTCCTCCACCGGAGTGGAGAAGCTTGTATTCTGATCTTGCTGCTGCTGGAATTACGGAGGATATGATAGCTGACAATAGAGAGTTTATCAAGGACTATATTGCCAAGCAGGGTGGGCCATTGGTGGGTCTCGAACCACCAGTGCCTAGAAAATCTTTACATAAGGATACGGCTGATCTGTTTGACACCCAGCCTGTGCCAACTAAAGTTTCAAAGCATAAGAAGGCACCACCACCTCCTCCTCCTCCAGGAGCCAGCTCGGGTACTGCTGGTCCAACAGTTCCTTCCCCAGCAGCTTCAACTCCCGAGCCTGAAATACCTTCAGTTAATACTCAGTTCTCTGGAGCCTCAGAGGAACTGTTACTGGCACAATCTCCATCTCCTGCTGCCACCACGAAGAGAGAGTTTAAACTTCCTCCATCCACAGCTATAGTTCCTCCTGTGAGTCACACGAGTATTGCTCCCCCAACTGCAGATACTGCTACCGCTGTCCACGGTGCTCCACCAGGGTATGGCGGAGCACCAAAATATGGTACAGCACCTGGGGCCTACACCCAAGTTCACCCAGCAGCACCTGCTCAGTACGGATATAACTCGCCTACCGCTAATAACGGTAGGGCAGTTCCACCACCACCACCGTCTCGTGGTAATGCCCCGCCACCGCCGCCATCGCGTGGTAATGTTCCTCTTCCACCTCCCAGAGGCCTGTCATTAGCACCAAATAGGACCGGGGGCGCACTTCCTCCTCTACCTCCTACTAGAACCGGACCTGGACCTGCTCCTCCCCCAAGAGCAGGAGTAGGAGTAGGGGGGGCACCACCACCGCCTCCTCCACCAAGAGCATCCCGTGGCCCTGTTCCCCCTCCACCGCCGTCAAGGGCTGCTCACCAAGGGTCAGCTGGAGGAACTCCAGTACAGCCGTCATTGGGCCCTGTAGCGCCACCCCTTCCTCAACATACCCAGACACTGTTTCTGCTGCAAAACACATATGTACCACCTCTTCCACCACTACACACTACTGCTGCTCCACAGGCGCCTCCCGCACCTCCATTACCAGCACAGAATATAACCACGCCTGCTCTACCACCATTGCCACAGAACACAGCACCTCCACCTGCACCACCTCTTCCAGCTGGCGGAATGGTACCTCCACCACCTCCGGCCCCACCTCTTCCTCAATCTGGTGGTGTTCCATCTCCACCTCCACCTCCACCTCCACCACCTGCTGCAAATAATTCTGCGCCACCTGCGCCTGTGCCTCAAGGTGATGCAGGACGTGATGCTCTTCTCGCATCTATTAGGGGTGCTGGAGGCGTGGGAGCTCTCAAGAGGGTGGATAAATCGCAGCTCGAGAAACCAAACGTTCTTCTACAAGAGGCTAAGGGCGAGGCTCCTCAGGCATCTTCGGCAGCTGCTTCCGGTGGCCCACCTAACTTTGCCGATGCTATTCAAAATGCATTGAACCAGCGCAAGGCAAAAGTCTCCAGAAGTGATGATGAAGATGACGGAGAGGATTGGTGATGTTCTTACTTTGGGGAGAAACCAGACCAAATGGGGTAACGATTTATTGAGTAACTTCGGAATCGAGTGTAGTCAAAGAGAAATTGCCTGTTGCGATTACAGAGATGCACCAATATTCAAGAAGGAAAATGGTCTCTATAATCAGATCATTTGCTTGGAAATGGCTGAACACGTTGATAATAGAAGGTTTGGAGCTTTCTTGGCTATAGCAGCCGGCGGTAGTCTAAGATTTGTGTCCGTTATCATAGATTCTCAACGTCTTTTCAATATCAACGAAGCCTGAACGGGTCAACTGATCGGCCCATGTCAGTCTTCATGAACGCTAGGACTCAAGGTTTCATCTGCAGAAACGGTAGCATTGGTCAAACATGGCTTCAATTTTTCGATCCTTTCACATGGGCATAATGATAGATTAGTTTAATTAAAGCTTCCTTTATGACGGTGACGCCATAATTGGCGTCAAGAGATGTTGAGAATGAGTGGCGGAAGAGAAGAACATACCAGGAGCAACTAGAGACGATAATGGGGCAGTGGTGGCAGGAACGAAAATATATACCCGAACTAGGAAGAGGCTTGCAATGATGTTGACGATTTTGAAGAGCCATTATACTGTATCGGTATTTTAGTTATAGGGCCGAATGAGGAGTTGACTCTATAGTATTAATAAAGGTAGAAATGTCTAAAATCGCACCAGAGAGTAATACCAGGAACCTTCAGTGGTGCCTATGATGTCAGGAGAAGGGGTTTGAAGTATCTATGAAGAGAATAGTAAACATCGTCGTGGTGAGAATGTAGTAGTCTACTATCAATGCGCGATGCGATGAAATCTCTTCAGTACTAAATCTTCCATGACAGCATTCCCCAGAAAAGACTTACAGGACCTCCTTAACTCATTTAAGGAGGGACTTGAGTACTGGTCTAAATCTCTTAAAACTGATAATTCTAGCTCTATAAGATCTGCAGAAGTGGATGACCCTTTAGCAGAGTTAACGAAGCTCACAAAGCTTATAAGAGCACACACTACCAAGGTGGGTATAATATTCAAGCCAGAAACTTTGAAGAAACAACCTGAGGCTTCCTATAAGGAGTTACAGAAATTAAGCGGATCCCTAGTGTTTTTGGTATCACTAGTTGGACAATTGGATGCACAAGAGTTATCTCAAATCTTCTACGATGAGATTCTCCACTACATAAATGAAATCACATCATCTAATATTTCCCTTGCGAACGAGCTCATCAGTCTTGAAAAGTTGACAAATACTGAAGAATATGCAGAACAACAGGGGATAGAAATCACAGACGGAAGACTCGTGTCTGTTGGAAAAGTGTGGTCATCTTGTGATTCACTTTCTCATGTACTCAAAGATGGAAAACTAGGGGTTTTGAACTTGAAGTTCAAACAAAGTATCGGCTTGATAGAAGATGGCCTCGAGGACTTTGAGGAATGGACAGAAAATCCAGAAGAGCTCGATGACAATCTCTGGTTTAGTGAAAGTGATGATGAACTTGATGGTCCTAGCCCTCCAGTAGCAGTTGAAAACAAGCAAGAACTTGAATCATTTGGAAAGAAATGGCTTGCAAAGTTCAAGCTCGTAAAGTTGTTGTTTGTGTCTATTTCAAAATCGCTCCCTTCAGTGACATCTGGAGACACAGTTAATAATATTTACCAGGCCCAAAAAAATGTAGTTGCAAACGTGGATAAGTTGGTGGTGGACTTGATGATGAATGCGAGAATTGAAGAAGGAACGAAAGCGTATGCCTCTGAGATTACGAAAAACTGTAATACCCTTTTGCTGGTAGTGAGAGAAGTGAACAAGAGTAATGAGAGTAAGGTCAAGTGGTGCGATACCTGGGAGAAGAAGTACAAGGAGCAGAAGTGAGTATTTAGGAGCATGTATGTAACATATAGATGTGTGCACGTTGTGTTCATGCGATTTACGTTTTTAGGAAATGAACCGCTTAATCAGGAACTTCTAACTACTGTCAACCTCTTTGAAAGAATACGAAAAAACATTATATTCAATCAACATATGTACGAACATCTACTTAGAAGCCATCATATTGAACAAACTTGTTTTGACGTGGCACACCGGGCGTTTGATTCACAACTTGAATAGTCAGTTCAAGCCCAAGTATTTGGCATGGTGCTTGGCATGGTCTTCCATAAAAGAACTGATAAAGAAGTACGAGTGGTCGTAACCTTCTACTACGTTCAACAAAACTTTACCCTTGTAAGAGGACTCCTTGGCAGCAGCAACAAAGTTTTCTGGTTGTAACTGGTGATCCTTAGCATAGAACCCATCAGCAGCACCTTGGTGTATCAAAATATCAGGCTGGCTCTCTCCGGTATAAGACTTGATCAAGTGGGTAGGGTCATACTCCAACCACTTGGACTTATCGGGGCCAAGGTAGTTACCGAAGCACTTTTCACCCCAAGGACATGTCAGAGGGTTTGCAATCGGAGAAAATGCACTCACAGACTTATACTTACCCGGGTTTTTCAAAAATCCAGTCAATGCACCATAGCCTCCCATTGAGTGACCAGTAATTGAGATATTGGAGAAATCCAAGTTTTTAAACTGCTTTGGAAGCTCAGTGAGCAATTCTTCGTGGACATAAGAGTACATGTTGTAATTCTCTAGCCATGGTTCTTGGGTTGCGTTAACATAGAAACCAGCACCCGTTCCAAAATCGTAAGAGTCATCCTCGCCCTGGATGTTTGCACCACGAGGGGAAGTATCTGGAAACACTACCGCAAAACCGTACTTGTTTGCAAAGTACTGGAGAAATGACTTTTCAGAGGCATTGTTGGGTGTACAAGTCAAGCCAGAAAGGTATAATAAAACCGGAGTCTTGGCTGTCGAACTACCTGGAACATAGACATTGACGTCCATCTTTGTCTTGGTAGTTTTGGATTCATGGGACAACTTATGCAATCTACCCCCGAATTGAGCAATTTCCAGTTCAACTTTGAAAGACATGGTAGTTCTTTTGTTGAATTGCGGCGGGAAAGGTGTTTATGAGTTAGTTAGAACGGTTAAAATAGCGCGGGAGAGCAGTGTATCGCGCGGGATTGTTTGCTAAATTGGGTATCCCGGTCCTGGCTGCGAAAAATCCTTGGAATTTTCGTTTTAAGAGATCCATCGGAAGTGGACAGAAAGAGTAGTGTTTAAAATGGCTTGTAGGAAGAATTAGTAAAAGCCTTGAACAACCATGAGATACGTGTTGTGATCGACTGTAACGATTTTATAATCTCTTGCCAAGCCAGGCACGACACGACTTGCTATCAAGAGCAATCCTAGTCTTGTTTTGTTTTATAAAGCTAACTAGGCGTCTGATTCGTTCAAAGGAATTACATAGTGAAAAAAAAAATAGCTTCATCGTATGTATTCGCAGTAAGAGTCAAAATTCACTCCACCTCGAGGTTGATGAATCAAACTTTGTCTTGGACTGTGGTAAAAATTTTCGTGGCTGCAAACAAGATGGGAAACACTTCACCAATAACTGTGGCTCGCACTATATAAGGGAATATTCTTCTTCATACACAGTAATGGCAGCCAAAACAGCTGTAATAGATGTCGATCGTGACCTCTTTAAGCCTTTCAACCAGGGAGCTGTGAACTTGAGGACTCGCTTCATTCAATCTTCTCCCTACACAGAAAAGGAGCATTTCCTCGACCTTGATACTTTACTGTATGAGCATCGAGTGTTAGCTATAGCCCTCCAAACATTTCAAATCCAAACAGAAAACTATGCTACCTCACCGTATTACGAAAGCTTCAATATTGAAGAGGTGTTAAAAATTGCCCATGAATATTCCAGGCGTCTAGGTAAGAGCTTGCTGGAGTTCACTGTTTACATAGTTGCATTCCGATCCAGGCTCTACAAAGAAATTCAGGCTTCAAGTGAGAAGCGTGCTGTGCTTGGTCAAGTGGACCAAGACTCTCATCAGGAAGCTAACCAGTCTGGGGGGCTCTTGAAGTATTTTTTCGGAGTTCCCAACGCCCAGGGTAGGAATATGGCAACATGCTGGTGGGTTAACAACAAGGATGCAAAGAGAGGTGGAGGCGGTGAAGCACATAGGAACGGAGTACATATAGTTAGAACATGGTATGAAGAATGGCAAATAGAAGAGTATAGCTTACGAGTTAAAAGTGAGGCTGAATTTGAATTTAGCCGTATATAATTACATAATTGAATTGACATTGACACACAAAAGCCACTTTTTTTTTTGTTGATTGCGGGAATATGCAAGGATCACAAAATAGTAGCAAGACGGGGAAAATTTGAGAGCATACATAAATGGAGCATAGTACAACACATTATTCAGCAAAACTTTAATAAGCAAAATGACCAAACTTGATTTAGATGGTTCTCGGAGTTCAGAAGAAGACTTGGTCGCTGATAACCATAGCGTCTCTAAGAGCAAGTTTGATGCGGGCGTGCATGTATCAGATGACGAATTATCCACTGATAGCGATTTGCTATACGACTTCAATGATTTCAGTCCAAATTACCTCAAAAAGACCCAGCTTCTATCCAATGCCATTGACGAGCTTGGGTTTGGTAGGTATCAAATAGGTTTGTTTTTTGTAGCTGGTTTTGGCTGGTTTGCTGACAACGCTTGGCCAATTGTAATCGGATTAATAATACCCGTTTTAACTGAACAGGATGGAGTTCATCCGCCGGTCGGGAAAGCCCCATATTTGACTTTGGCTCAAAACTTGGGGTTACTTGTTGGTGCAGCATTCTGGTCTCTTTCTGCTGATATAATTGGCAGAAGATGGGCTTTTAATTTGACGTTTTTGATTACCGGTATATGGGCAGTTGTTGCAGGATCGTCTCCTAATTTCGCTTCTTTGGGAGTTTTTGCCGCTTTGTGGTCTATCGGAGTTGGTGGTAATCTTCCTGTAGATTCTGCTCTTTTCTTAGAGGCTATTCCAAGTTCGTACCAGTGGGTATTGACCGTTATGTCTGGTTGGTGGTCTCTCGGGCAACTTGTTGCCAATCTAATTTCTTGGGGATTGATTTCCAATCATTCTTGTGACTCGGATGCTGATGTTTGTCTCAAGAAGGATAACAAAGGTTGGAGATACTTTTTATTTACTATGGGTGGGTTGACATTACTTTTTTTCATTGCAAGATTTTCTTTCCGTGTGTACGAGTCTCCCAGATTTTATGTGGCTAGAGGCCGAGATGATTTGGCTATCGATACCCTTAATAAGATTGCTAGTATAAACAAAGTTCCCATTTCGCTTACGTTGGATGACTTGGAAAGAATTGATCAAAGATACCCGGAAGATTCACCAAACAAGAATAAATTGGTCCAAGAAAAGCTTAGAAAGTTTGATCTAGAACATTTGCGTACGTGTTTTGGATCAAGAAAGGTTGCTTTATCTTCGGGATTGGTCATATTTACCTGGGCCATAATCGGGTTAGCATTCCCCTTGTACAACGCATTTTTACCATACTACCTTCAAACAAGAGGTGATGCCAATAAACCGTTAAGTGTTCACGATACATATAGAAACTCTTTAATCGTTGCCGCAATTGGTCTTCCAGGAGCCATAGTAGCTGGATTTGCAGTTGAAACAAGAATTGGGAGAAAAGGTACTTTAATTGCCTCTTTGCTATTTACTGGTGTGTTCTTATTTTGTTCGACGACAGCAAAGACAAGCAATGCTAATTTGGGATGGAACTGTGCCTTCAGTTTCGCCTCTAACATAATGTACGGGGTATTGTATGCCTATACTCCTGAGGTTTTCCCAACCAAAATTAGGGGCACCGGTGTAGGTTTAGCAGCAAGCGCAAATAGAATCTTGGGAGTTTTTGCACCCATTATTGCTATCTATGCTGACTTGACTACGTCTGCACCTATCTTTGTTAGTGGTGCCTTGTTCCTCGCTTCAGGGGTTCTTGTAGTTTTTTTCCCTTATGAGCCCAGAGGGCACAGCTCGTTATGAAGATTCGAAAGAAGCTATTACTTTAGGAGTACTATGTATTTATACCTTTATGACCGGGTGTTTTGAAAATAAATAGAGCTAGACTACAAAAAACAACGACAAGACTACGGCGTAACCAGCGTAAAATACTAATTTACCACTGTCAGCCAAGGAAAAACCTGCATCCTTTTTTCCATGATCATCATCGTCGTCGTCACTGGAAGAACCATCGCCAGTATCGCTAGCTGCTAAGCCCTCATCTCCATCGGTAGTACCAGTACTGGTGAAGTTGACATTTGGAGTAGTGTCAGCATCGAGTTTTCCATCCCAACAGTACTCTTCGAAACATTTCTTACACTGATCAGTTTGTTCTTGATTCATGCGTTCCTGCGAACGTCTGATGATGGCACATGCGACACAAGCCTTGAAGTCTTCATCTAAGGTCAGATTTAAGCGAGTAGCTGCTTCGAAGCCGTTTTGGATAATGCTTTTCTTTTCGTCGTCTTCATAACTCAATTTGAAAGTAGAAGTGTTGGACCAGTAAGAGAAAGGACGATTAGCAGTATAAATGACTAACGGAGGGGTGTAGTCTGGCGAGTCAATGTCGTCCATCAAAGAAGTCAAATTCGACAAACTACAACCAAAGAACGTAGGCTTAGAAGTCAAATTGAGGTTACGGAAAGTCTTGCTGTCGGGGACATAAGGGAAAGCAGTGCCATTTCCTTGACTCAAGAATTGACGTTCGTAGGTGTAGATTAAAGAAGTTCCATCTGGCCAACTTTGGTTAGTATCAGCCGAATTATCATATGCGAAGATAATATCGACACCACGGTGTGGTTGAATCAAAGGTTGTAATGGGACATTTTGAAGATCTTCACCACCATCACATAAAAACAAGGTTTCGTTCTTTCCAATCGACGAAAGAGTACCGACGTCAGTCAAATGGAATGGGTTAGGCTCGTAAATGGCAATGTCATCTTCATCACTGCTGACAGACTTTAATAACTTTTCGACAATTCCGCTGATGACAGATGGTAAGCCTGCAGATCCCAATTGCAAGATAAACTGATTAAACAAAGAAGATGAAGTACCCAAAATAAATCCAGCGTTATCGTAACCCCCGACACACACATCATTCACGGGTTCACCGTCTTCTAAATTGGTACCCAAATACTTGACGTCAATGAATTGATGAAGGGAAGGATCCCAACTACCCATTTCAAAAGGGTTGAACTCAAATATAGTAGAATTTCCACTGATAATATAGGTTTCTGGAGCTCTTCCGTCAGCTACTACAATAGGAAAAGGCATACTATGGTTCTTGAACTGAGGGATTTCTCTAATATCACTGAATAACAAATCCACACCCGCTTCCTCGTATTTCGGAAAGAACTGGTATGATAAGGCTCTACCCCAGATATCCGTAATGGATCTATCGTAACCTGCTTCATCCTTATCGCTCAAGGCCTCATAGATTTGCGTGTAATATTTCGCAGCCTCAATCACGTTCCAACCTCCACGGTTAATGATCGAATGTTCCAAGTCCCAGATCTTTTCATCCTTGAGGATATCTTCGATAGAGGTATAATTATTTAAGACAACAGTTCCTACAAGCCAATTTCCACCAGAAAGACCCGCCAAGTAGGTAGAAGATTGAAGAATTCCACCTAATCCTACATCATTAGAAGGGTTGAATCTATCATCAAGAGACAAAAGTTGACCAGCACCATTCAACATAGCTCTATAACCACCCCCACTGAATGCGATACCGATCTTAATGGTATCATTAACGTCACCCATGAAATCATCTACATCGAAATCGGTGAGGTTGGCATCATGCAAAAATTGAGTAATTCTCGTTTTAGTGACCTTGTTTCGCCCTTCTAGCCAATCTGATTCTTCTGAAGACAACCCATCTGCTACCCGCACCAATGCTTTATCGGGACAGGTGACGTTTCCGGGAGCGTATCCACCGGTAGGAGAACGGGCGAATACACTATTCAAATACACTAGCAGGACGAGCCAGAAATTGAGCATTTTTGATGAAAAAATATAGTTAAATGTGGAAAAGTATAGTTGTTTATTGTTAATTCCGACACATACGCTATAGTAAATTTTGGGATGATGCCGGAAGATTGAGTCTAATTTTAGCCGACGCGTACGAGTATTTTTCATGGTCGGAATTCATGCGAGAAAGAGGAAGAGGGCTCAAACCAGTTGGATACGAATAACAAACGATAGATGCAATCTCCCTACTGTAAATGGCTATCTGGGAAACTACACCATTGCAGCACCGAAAGAAAAGTATAGAATACAAACCTTGGTATGGAATCCCGAATCAAGTTCTGCTAAGCCGAGTACAAGGTGTCAGCTGCGCCTGCGGCCCCTTCGGCATATAAGATTTACGTTTACTATGTGTCAAAACAGTGTGACACTTACGTTGAGTGCCGCTTATTGTTTAAATGTATAGAGTGGCATATTGGACAAAATTCTCGGGTATGCCGTATGTCCAGAGTTCAGGGTAGCGAATCGGTGAGCATTTTGAAGTGATAAGTTGTTGTTTAACATATTTTAGCTGCGAAATTTAATTACAAAATAGACTAACACAGTGACTAATCATGGGGGCTCTTTTTATCTAAGTTGAAAGCCCCCAGGTCTTAACACACCTTTTCTTCTTTCCATATATGGAGCTGCTTTGTTACTTTCACGCTCTCACGCTCCCACACTCTCCCACTCCCGCACCTCAAATTCGCCATATATTTCTTCTTGCTCTTACTGTTTGTTCCGGTTTTCGCGGCAGCTACCGCGATCAACATTCTTCACCAATGCTCCAACTACCAGCGAACCAGTACGGCCAAGCTCCCTCCACGATTGATTCTGTCCGTGAGAGCTGGGCAAAGTATTTAGCCTTCTCACAGAATATCCTTGACTGGTACAAGCAGCAATCGCGTGGGAAACAAATTCTCATAGGCCTAGCCGGCTTATTTGTTTGTATATTGCTCGGGGTTGTAGCCGTTTTCCATGTGTATATCATCAAGGTCCTTATCCTCGTATCCGATAAGTGGGCAGACTTTACCTATGGAAAAATAATTCTTTTCGTTATGGTGTTCTTCGTGGGATTCCCTCCATTGCTTGGGTTTTCTCCCTTGTCACTCTTGACTGGTATGGTTTACGGAGTACTTCCGGGTTGGTCTTTGCTTGCAGTAGCTTCTGTTACCGGTTCGTTTGCCTCCTTCTTGTTCTTTCGTCATGTTTTGAGACAAAGATCCGAGCAATTACTTCGCTCTAATGAAATATTCAAAGTCTTTGCTGAGACCATAAAGAATGAACATAGTCTCTTATTGCTTATATTAATCCGATTATGTCCTTTACCGTACTCATTATCCAACGGTGCATTGGCTGCCATACCCGAGTTGTCCCCCTTTGTATACTTGGTAGCGTCGATTATAACAACTCCTAAGCTTTTTGCTCATGTATTTGTGGGTCACCAGCTTAAAGATCTTGGTGATGATTCCCATACCACTTTGAGGAAGGTGATTGACACAGTTTCCATAATAGTAGCTGGTATTGCATCGGCAACTACCACTTATATTATCTACAACAAAATGCAGATCCGGTTGAATAAATATAGGAGTACGAATCCAGATGAAAATATGATCTTTGGAGACTTTGGCGACGACGAGAGCGGAAACAACCTAGAACTTGATTCTGCGGAGTTTGATGCTGATAATTTTATAATACAAGATGAGGCAGAGACGGTTGACTCAAATGAATCGAATAAGTCGAACGGGTCAAACAAGTCCATTAAACTAAACTCCGATATCAATAGTGAGACTCCACTTAAAGAGGCTCCCAAGGTTGATAATGACTTTGCTGAAGACGACTTTACATCACCTCGAACATACAGAGATTATTAATACAGACTGGTGAAACTTGTATATAATGTACATTAAACGCTCGAAACTATTCTATATGCATCAATCTAGTTCTTCTTTTTTCGATTTTGTCGTTTGTAGTCAATCCATTTCTGTGGTTACCGTTGGCATCATTAAACGATTCATCGCCCGATATGATGTTATGTGCATCCTTTTCACAGTATATAGAATCATTGATTAAGAAGTAGTCTGTACTAATGGTATTGTGACATTTGAAGCATTTCAAACAATGCAAGTGCCATTTCTGTTGCAATTCATTCTCAATACACCCTCCTTCGATACCTAAATGGCAAGACTCGCACAACGACCCATTTAATACATGGTAATGGTGACTGCAGTATGCCTCATCTTCGAGAACGTAACACTGAACTGATTTGTCAAACTTTAGTGCACAATCAGGATGAGTACACTTGAAGCATTCCCTGTGCCACTGGCCAGTCAACTCACCCGTCTTGGAATAAATAGACTTCTGCGGTCCCTTTGCAGAAGGCGATATCTTTTGTTTACAGGATCTGCAAGGGCCGGATCCTGAAGCGTATTTGAAAGCTGGCAACTCCTTTTGGGCAAGTTTGACTTCTTTGAGTCCGCTTAAACCTGGTTCCAACTCGGGGTCTACAGGTGTGAGATCTGTATTCAAATCTGATTCTTCATACACAATCTTTGGGGTTTGGCTTATATCGGGCAATTCAAAGTCTCTTTTAGACCCTGAATGGCGAACGGTCAATGGTTCGATTGAGTCATCTAAAACAGTACCCTTATCAAGAGCAGGCGAGCTTGGCCCAACTGAAAATGTCGGTATTCCCTCTTTATTGGTGGGTGGCGAGTCCACAAAGTGCTCTTTCTCTTCAGGAAAATCAGTGGGGTAAGGTTGAGTGCTTACGTTTACAACCTCCTCTTCCTCAGGGAATGTATCCGGGTAGGCCTTCTTCGCTAATAACTCAGAGCTTCCTCCAGTTTTCAAACTAGCCAACTGGCGTTCTAGCTCCTTTTGAACTTCGGCGTCTTCTTCCGTTGAATAGCGGGATTCCTTGGAAATGATGGAGCTAACCATAGATAGCTGACTCTTTCTTATATCATTTACAGGAACGTTATCGTTCAAGAAGTTCTGGTAATCCTGGTTCAAGGCCTTGCTGCCCTCGTTGTGCTGTTGTTGAAACGACTCGAATAGTTCCGAAGGATGCACAGAGCCATAACTGTTCTCTCTATATGTCGATCTTAGTTCTGCCTCTTCAACATCTTGGCTATTAACCTGGATAACTGGGTTTGGGCCACCTTGGAAACGAACAGTGTTCTCTTTATCTACAGGCGACTTGTGCGCTTCCACGTCGTGCTTAAACTGGTCTAAAGCACTGGAAAGTCTCTGCTTCCTAACGAAAGTATTTGCTTCTTCACTACTTTTAGGAGGGGAAGGCAAGCCGCTGAATCCCTTGAAGGGTTTCTTCACTGGTGTATTCAAGAGTTCTTCAGTTTTAACGCTGGCAGCCTGGCTCAAATCTTGAGATATTCTAGCAGATGTGGCATTAGTGTCAGTTAAGTTTCTGGACTGATTCGACATATCATGGCCGGTTGACTCATCGCTCAAGTATTCCACGGAGTCGTTGTTCAAATTGAGTGACAAACCCATGTAATTTTTGTTTTGATTACTAGGCGAAGGGCTGAAGTTGAAATCCGAGCCAATGGACGCCTTATGGGTAACTTGCTTAAGCACAATCGGAGGGTCATTCACAGATGAGACAGCTGTTGAGCCCGAGTAGTTGCGAGGAGATTGAGGGTCTGTGCTATTTGCAAGTGCACTGTTAGCAGTTGGCGGACCTCTGTCAGTACGAGGATCATACTGAAGTGCAGGAGCAGAGCGAGGTTGTGCAGTGGGGTTGTAGGCATTGTTATTAGTGTAATTACTTTTGAAAATATGAGTGGTAGGAGAAGGACGAATAGTGTCGTGAGATCTTGATCTATCAGACGTGGATTTTGCCAGGTATGGAGACAGGTAATTCTGATTACCAGATAAATCTTGGTTGGGCGAGTGGCTCCGAGCGTAACTACCCTCACTCTTTAGACTTGGCTGGCTCCTATGGAACTGGCCAGAAGATTGGGGAAACTGGTCTACGTAAGGGGACTTCATGGAGACTTGAGCCAGGAAGGTTGAGCCGTTTCTGGCCCTCGGAGTGGAAGACTGGGAGCCACTTCTCTCTCCTCGGAACACTTCAAAGCCAGCTCTTTCATAGACACCTTTGTAACGGTGCTCGACTTTGAAAGGGGGGAATGCAGAGTCCTGGACGCGTGGTGATGGTTCCAGCCTTAGGCACCTGGGAAACGTTTGCAATTTACCTTCCATTAGGACGTGTGTGGATGTGGTCTGTTGGGTTTGGGAAGATGTGAACGCCAAGGGAAGGTTGCGATTTCAACGTTAAAAACAAGGCAGGTATAAGTGGATCTGAGAGGTATGGAGTAAGCAAAAATATTCAGGGCGTTGAAAGATGTAAGATCAGGAAAAAAGTAAGTCCACTGAAAAGCACACGCTGAGAAAAAACAAAAGTTTGTATGTCCAGTGTGTATATATGTCCTTCCAGTAGCAGCAATAGAGACAGAAAAGTTATTGTCTTACTCTTAAACGTCGATTGAGCTAAAGTAAAAAAATAAAAACACTTCGCGACTCTTTATTATTGTCGCGATTCATGTCAATTATGCACGGTTTGATCCTTATATCACAGGATTGGCAAGGTGTGAGCTGAATTGGGAGCTTTTTAGTTTTATCCATCGAGTCCTTATTGTATTCTCACGACACTTGGAATTCCAGTTCAAAGCATCTGTACCAAAATCTCTATTTTGTGATATGGATAACCTCGTGGTGGCTGTTTCCTTGGCTCTTTCGCATGCTCGTCGTTGCGTCGTACATACAGAGGATGCAGGAAGAACGATACATGCAATCTCGACGGCTTTCCAAGGCATAAGTTATGCAAGCGTCGAATTAGGAGAGGCTGATGTTATTAGTCAAATGATAGAGAAGAGAGAAGGGACTCCTAATAAGCTTAAACAATTGTGTATCTGGTCTGATTTGGAGAACTTAAGCATGACCGTTCAAAAAGAACTAGTACATTTTCTAGATGAATTGGATCAGTATGACACTAATTGTAGCAGGATCAATAAAGATCCAAGCATACCGATTTCAGTCTTGGGTCAAGAAATTTGTGTGCCTGAATTCCATGCACTTGTTGCTGTAGTTCAAATCGATAGAGACCACCGCCCCGTGTTGGACAAGAATCTTAAAGAGAAATTTTGGTTCTCCCATTTCCACAATACGAATTCCGGGAAACCCATCCACATACAACCGTATTACACAGACATTGTCCACGAACTATCATTAAGTAAAAAAGCAGCTTTGAGAGTACATGTTTCGCATGAAATCACCGGGTACATTTACTCGTTGTTGGTATTTATTCGTACTCACCGACTTCTCTCTCTTAACCTCTTGCAGACACGTCTTCGTACGGACGTCATCGACAAAGTGACGTTGCTAGCCCAGGCGATGGTGGGATGGAAGCACCGACGTGACTCAGACCTGCTCTATCTCACCCCCGAGCAATGTCAGACTGCCATGAGGAAAGTGGGTTACTGGCTCGTTGACTGGCAGCAGCCGGCTGGCCTCTTTGATATGAGTATCAAAGATGTTCAGGTAGAAAATCGGAGAAAATTGGTGATAAATATGCTTGCGGGTGAATGGTATGGAAGTGAGTGGCCGTATGTGAAGGAGTACTTGAAGAACCACGAAGCACAGTTTGATACTTCAAGTAGCACAGGATTTCTGAATAGCATAGTTGAGGAGAGTATTAGGCTAGTGAAACCTCCTATATAGGCGTATATTCATCCGCTCTGGAAGTTGATGGTGTAATTAGAAGCGCCTCTTTTATAGCTAATAAATGCGTAGACCTATGGACTGGGGAAAGCGGTGTAAGGCTGCTTGAGTTCTCTTATGTAATGCATCTTTCCCAACACTCGGTGCTTGTTATGGAAGGGTTTATTTAGTATGAAGTATGAAAAATACATTCATTTCGTGTAACGAAACAGAAATATGATTCATGGTGTGAGTAGGTCTTTGACCAGTACAGAATTCCAAGTCTCTCGATGACATCTACGCTGCTTTTCCCTGCTTTTCGAATGGGGGGGTTAAAATATCAAGGGCTGAAGTCGCATCACGTGATGCGGTTGCAAATTTAGAAGTTATGTTGGTCCATAGAGGTTGACTAGCGACTGTGTTCGAGCTGGTAAGTCCCATTTCAAATATTATTTGGAAGGATCAAGACGTCATCATCTACTGGTTGAGCGAAGAGCCAGTAGCAACCCTCGCGGGCTTACAACATAGAATCATACAGAATTAAAAATAGATATACTGCTTTTAGCACCTTTAAACACAAATTGGCCAAAAGAAGGGTTCTTACCACAACTATAGCTAGCAGTTATTAATCCCATATTAATTGTGGGACCCCCGAACACCCACCCTACACTGCCCCCCTTTCAACACCTCCTAAATACCTTTCACCGCTCATTTATTAGCGTTTTGGTTTTGGCACACTACCAAATCACTCCCGCGAACTCAACGAGTGGACGACAAAAGAGAACCACTCCCGGCAGACAATTATCAGTGTTTTAACCACCCACTCTCCCATCTATTACTACCTCAGACTGTTTCACTGATTGCAATTCCTAATTGTCTAATTTATCAAACATGTCCGATATACCAATCGACTTTACCGAGTTGGTACAGCTCACCCTGATTGGTATCCAACAATCACTGCTTGATTTTAAATCAACTACCCTCGAGTCCGATCGTTATGTGTGTATCCGTGAATCCGGAAGCAGCGGTAACACTGTTGCCATCGTTGACCTCTACAATAACAACGAGGTTACCCGTAAGAACATGACCGCTGACAATGCTATCATGCACCCAAAAGAGTTTGTCATTTCCTTGCGTGCCAACGGTACCACCATCCAGATCTTCAATCTTGGGTCGAAACAGAGATTGAAATCTCACACCATGGATGAGGCCGTAGTCTTCTGGAAGTGGATATCCGACGAATACTTGGGGTTGGTCACTGGCCTGGCCATTTTCTACTGGAATGTCTTTGACGGAACCAATGCTGGCCCTGTTAAATTGACTGAAAGACATCAGTCATTGAACAATGCGCAAATAATAAATTTTGTGGCGGAGCCAGAATTGAACTGGTTCGCCATCAATGGTATTGCTCAGGAGGAAGGCAGAATTGCCGGTCACATCCAGTTGTACTCCAAACTGCGTAACGTTTCGCAGGCCATTGAGGGACACGTATCAAAGTTTGCTCAGATCAAGTTAAATGGTGCCCCTCAGCCTACTAAGGTATTTTGTGTCGGTAACAAAAATGCTCAGGGCCAAGGTAACTTACACATTATCGAAATCGATCACGCAGAAGGTAACCCTGTGTTCCCAAAGAAAACAGTGGATATCTTTTTCCCTCCTGACGCTAACAATGACTTTCCAATAAGCTTGCAGGCCTCCGACAAATATGGAATCGTTTATATTTTGACCAAGTACGGGTTTATTCACTTGTATGATATGGAAACAGGATCCAATTTGTTTGTCAATAGAATCACCGCAGACCCAGTCTTCACTGCTAGTGGTTACAAGGATGGCACGGGTCTTGTCACTATCAACAAGGCCGGTCAGGTCTTGTGTGTGGAAATCTCAAGAGATCAGATAGTGCCTTACGTGTTGGAGAAGCTCTCTAATGTCAACTTGGCATTATCCCTTTCTTCTCGCGGTGGGTTCCCTGGAGCGGAAAACTTGTTCACCCAACAGTTTCAGAATTTCTTGAACCAAGGAGACTACGCTAACGCTGCCAAAGTGGCTGCTTCTTCTGAGCAATTGCGTACTCCAGATACTATCAACAAGTTGAAACACATCACGCCTGCACCAGGTCAGATCTCCCCTATTTTACAATACTTCTCTACATTGTTAGACAGGGGGACTCTTAACAAGTATGAGTCTATTGAACTAGCCAAACCTGTTTTGCAACAAGACAGAAAGCCACTATTTGAAAAATGGTTAAAGGAGGACAAATTGACCTCTTCGGAAGAATTGGGAGATATCGTCAAGTCCTATAACGATACTACCTTGGCTTTGGCGGTCTACATTAGAGCCACTGTCCATATTAAGGTTGTGTCTTCTTTGGCAGAATTGGGCCAGTTTGACAAAATCATCCCATACTGTCAAAAAGTAGGCTACTCCCCTGACTATACCAATTTGATTCAAAACTTGGTCAGAGTCAACCCAGATAAGGCTAGTGAGTTTGCCACTTCTTTGTTGCAAGCTCAAGACGCTAACATCAACGTTGAGAACATTGCTGATTTGTTCTTTTCTCAAAATTACATTCAACAAGGTACTGCCTTCTTGTTGGATGCCTTGAAGAACGATTCTCCGGCAGAAGGGCATTTGCAAACCAAGGTATTGGAAATTAACTTGTTGCACGCCCCTCAAGTTGCGGATGCCATTTTAGGTAACCAAATGTTCAGCCATTACGACAAGCCAAGTATCGGGAAGTTGTGTGAAAAATCTGGATTATTCCAAAGAGCGTTGGAGCACTACGATGATTTGAAGGATATCAAGAGAGTCGTTGTCCACACCAACGTGTTGCCCAACGACTGGTTGGTGACCTACTTTGGTCAATTGACTGTTGACCAAACCGTGGCTTGTATCAAGGAATTATTGGCCAACAATGTCCAACAAAACTTACAAGTTGTGATCCAAGTGGCCACCAAGTACTCTGATTTGATCGGCCCATTGAACTTGATCAAGATCTTTGAGGACTATAAATGTATTGAGGGAGAATATTACTACTTGTCTTCTATTGTTAACTTGACCCAAGAACCAGACGTGGTGTTCAAATATATCCAGTGTGCTGCTAAGATGAACCAAGCCAAGGAAATCGAAAGAGTCGTTAGAGACAACAATGTTTACAATGGTGAAAAGGTCAAGAATTTCTTGAAGGAATTCAAGTTGGAAGACCAATTGCCTTTGATTATTGTTTGTGACAGATTTAACTTTATCCATGACTTGATCTTATACTTGTACAAGAATCAATATTTTAAGTTCATCGAAGTATACGTCCAACAAGTTAACTCTGCAAACACCCCCCAGGTTGTTGCCGGGTTGTTGGACGTAGACTGCGAAGAGAGTATCATCAAGAGCTTGTTGAGCTCTGTCATTGGCAGGGTTCCTATCAAAGAATTGGTTGCCGAAGTCGAAAAGAGAAACAGATTGAAAATATTATTACCTTTCTTGGAGGCTACCTTGCAAGGTGGTTCCACCGACCAAGAAGTCTACAACACCTTGGCCAAGATCTATATTGATTCCAACAACTCTCCGGAGAAATTCTTGCAGGAAAACACTAACTATGACACATTGGTTGTCGGTAAGTACTGTGAAAAGAGAGATCCATACTTGGCTTACATCTGTTATTCTAAAGGTTCTAATGATGATGAGTTGATCAGCATCACCAACGAAAACAAGATGTACAAGTACCAAGCTAGATACTTGTTGGCCAAGAGTGACTTTGAATTGTGGAACAAGGTTTTGGCTGATGATAACATCCACAGGAGACAATTGATTGACCAAGTCATTTCTACTGGTATCCCAGAATTGGATGACCCAGAGCCTATTTCCTTGACTGTCAAGGCATTCATGGAAAATGACTTGCCTCAAGAATTGATTGAGCTTTTGGAAAAAATCATCTTGGAGCCTTCTCCTTTCAACGATAATACCTCTTTGCAAGGGTTGTTGATTTTGACTGCCATCAAGGCCGACCCATCGAGAGTCATGAATTACATTGAAAAATTGGATAAATTCGACCCTCAAGAAATTGCACCTTTGTGTATTGATGCTCAGTTACATGAAGAAGCCTTCGAAATTTATGACAGATTCGAGTTGAGGTCTGATGCTATGAAGGTCTTGGTCGAAGACATCATGTCTTTAGATAGAGGTGAACAATACGCTGAGAAGTATAACACTTCTGAATTATGGTACCAATTGGGTACTGCTCAATTGAATGGATTGCGTGTTCCTGAAGCTATTGAATCTTACGTTAAGTCGAATAACCCAGAAAACTTTGAACAAGTCATTGAAATTGCCGAACGTGCTGGTAAGGAGGAAGAATTGATTCCTTTCTTGGACATGGCTAGACAAACCTTGAGAGAGCCTGCCATTGATGGTGCTATTATCAACTGCTATGCCCATTTGGACAAGTTGAGTGAAATTGAAAAGTTTGTTGGTGGTTCGAATGTTGCTGACTTGGAATCCATTGGTGACAAGTTATTTGAAGCAAAGAACTATAAAGGTGCTAAAATTTTATACTCTAACGTTTCTAAGTATTCCAAGTTAGCCACTACTTTGGTGTACTTGGAAGACTACCAAGGAGCTGTTGAATGTGCTAGAAAGGCATCCAACATCAACGTTTGGAAACAAGTCAACAATGCTTGTATTGAAAACAAGGAGTTCAGGTTGGCTCAAATTTGTGGTTTGAACTTAATAATCGACGCCGAAGAATTGCCTGAGTTAGTCAAGACCTATGAGTGGAACGGATACTTCAACGAGTTGATTTCTCTTTTCGAAAATGGTTTGAGCTTGGAAAGAGCCCACATGGGTATGTTCACTGAATTGGCCATATTATACTCCAAGTATAGTCCAGAAAATGTCATGGAGCACTTGAAATTGTTCTGGTCTAGAATCAACATTCCAAAGGTCTTGACTGCTTGTGAAGCCGCTCACTTGTACCCTGAGTTAATTTTCTTATACTGCCACTACGAGGAGTGGGACAACGCTGCTTTGACCATGATTGAGAAATCTGAGGTTGCCTTCGATCACTTGTCCTTCAAGGAAATTATCGTCAAAGCACCAAACTTGGAGATCTACTACAAGGCCATCAATTTCTATTTGAGTGAAAACCCTTCGTTGTTGGTAGACTTGTTGTCTATCTTAGCTCCAAAATTAGACTTGCCAAGAGTGGTTAGAATGTTTGTCAAGTCCGATAACTTGCCGCTTATCAAGCCATTCTTGATCAGTGTTTTGGAAAAGAACAACTCTATTGTTAACGGCGCTTATCACGATTTATTGATTGAGGAGGAAGACTACAAGTCCTTGAGGGAAGCCATAGAGAACGAATCCTATAACAGATTCAACTCTTTGGACTTGGCTGAAAGATTGGAAAACCATGAAATTATATTCTTTAGACAAATTTCTGCTACCTTGTATACTAAGAACAGGAAGTTTGCTAAGTCCATTTCGATTTTGAAGAATGATAAATTGTGGCCTGATTTGATCAAGACTGCTGCTGTGTCCAAATCCACTAAGATTGCCCATGAGTTGTTAGATTACTTTGTGGAAACCGGTAACCATGAGTGCTTTGTTGCTTTGTTGTACACCTGTTATGACACTATTGAGCTGGACTATGTTGAGGAATTGGCTTGGTTGCGGAACTTGGGAAATTTTGTAAAGCCATATGAGATTTCCATTTCTGCTGAGAACCAGAAGCAGCTTAACGAAGTTTACGCTGACTTGAAAAAAAGAAGAGACGCTGAAAAGCAGGATGAAGATGCGCCTATTGCCAACCAGCCTCTTATGATTACGAATGGTAGCGCCGGTATGGGGGCCAATATGACTGGAATTGGTTTCCAACCTACCGGGGCTGGGTTTGGTAATGCCTTTTAAAAAGCATTGGCCATGATTGTTTCTGTTCATGAACGATAGAGTATCTATATTAGATTATATCAGAATAAAAGAGTATTGAGTATGATTAAGTAGTTTATTGAATAAGTACAGGTGTTATGTTCACGATTCATACAGTTGAATGTCTAGAAATAAAATGCTTTCTACTTGTGCCTTCATCATAACCATGATGAATCACATCATTCCGTCATTAAATAGTATTTTGAGCCAGTGCTTTACTTCAACCTCAAGCTGAGTGAGTTCCGCCCCCTTCAATCTGGCATTATACGCTACGAGTTTATTCACTTCCATCTCCTCAAGCTGACTATGGCTTAACTCAACCTCTTCTACATGATTCTCGTTTAAAATAAGTCGTAGCTGGAAGTCTAGCTCTCTAGCTGAGGAGTTAAACCGAATAGTTATATGACTCATCAAATCATTAGCAGAAACTTCATCAAGAATTTTATTATTCCCATTGGTCAACAGTACATCTAGATCCTTAAAGGTCAAATCATGTAACTTGTGTAGCACATCTGAGACGAAAGTGGTCTTTGTTAAATGGTGATGGATGGCTTCAGCGAACAAACATATTTGCTCTTCATTGAACCCGTCATTACCTAATTCCAAACAAACATTGTGTACCACCTCCTGAGAGAGTGTATGCTTGAATACTTTCCATTTTTGTACGGATCCTTGGGTTTTTGAATCTACTGTTTCTTTACGAAGAATGGCATAGTTTGTAGTTAAAAAAGCTCTTTTGTGAGTTTCAAACCGATCGAACCTCAATCCCAAACAATCCGGATCATTCAACGGAAACGCGGTTAGCCCTCCTAGTCTATACATATTTTCGTAAAGAATGTTTTCTCTCAATGCAATGATCTTTCTGGCACTTTGAGTAGCCCCAAGAACCGCATCGTTGATATCCATGCTTTTAATTGGCTTTGGCTCGAAATCTCTCCCAACTTTGAAGAAATGAGCTATGGACTCGTCGAAGTACGAGTGTTGTACTATAGGAGGAACGTTTTCGTCATACACGTCAGTTGGCTTTTTCCTTTCAACTCTTCGAAGCTTCTTGAGAGCACGCTTTTCATTTTCAACCAATTTTTCAAACAGTTTTGTTTCTTCGACTTTTTTATTTAGTTCTTCCATAAGAGAGTCTATTTCCTGCTGTAAAGAGCTAACATCTTTTGAAATTGTCTCAATTTCTAAGGAAATGGCCGCAGTATCCATATACCACTTGTTTTAGTCGAACTGGTCTAACGCGCGTCAGAGATCATGAGCGTAACTATACTTTAAATCTACAACAACCTACAACGGTAAAGCGTCTAATCCTTCATCGCTGTTACGATAGAATCCTCCAATTCCAGTCTTGTATTCAATATGAGTAGCAGCTTTGCAAACTTATACTGGTCATCAGACTACGTGACAGGTATCGAAAGCTTAAAGGACCAGACAAACATCTCTTTGCAGCAGCTCCACGACCTTCGTCAGCTAGTATTCAACTTAATGAACTATTACCACTCTAACAGTCAGAGCCTTGCAGCTCTAGCTGAGGGTACATCCACATCCTCCTTTGGCGAAGAAACTTTGGAAAACGTGCCCCAGTCAGAGGATGCAAGATCACGAGAGTTATTTAAAAGACAGACTATCTCTCAATCACAAAAGAACCTAGACGAAATACGAGAATTAGAGAAGAAAAAGGATGCTCCTGTGAAACGCAAAGTTACCATGAGCGTACCTATGGAAATGTATGCTGAGGATTTGAACTCTGAAGTGATCAACCTCATGAGCCTAGCTTCCTCAATCGAAAGAGAAGTATTAGAAACCATCAATGATTTCATCAAACACCATGAGCCACGTATCCGCACAGGTATTGAATGTTTAGATCAATTAGTGAAGGATTATGTTGCCGTATATGCCGATGTGGAAAAACTCAAGACTGACTACAATGAATGCAAGAGGGCCAAAGAGTTTGCTGATAACGAACAGGCTACTAAAGAAAGTAGAAAAAATATCGATGAAGACGCCAACAGCACTTTGGGGAATTCTAGCGAAGAAAATGTTTCCTTCGGCAATGATACAGAATCGTCAACTACTTTGAATGATACCAGTGATATTGTTGAAGAAAATAGTAACGATTTGGGATTTGATTTCCCTTTATTCATCGGCCCTGTAAGGTTGAAATCTCAAAAAGAATTATCCGCTTTCCTCAAAGACACTGTAGCTCGCGTAGAAACTACGAAGAGAAGCTTTCCCTTACCAGGGCAGAAACCCGATATTTTCAGCAGCGATCAATTGTGTAAAGTTTTAGTCCAGAGGAGACCATTCAAGCTCAATCCCACAAGACTAAATTTGGAGCGATTCGGACAGGGACTTTTGGACTTGAAGTTGATTATAGGAACAAGTATCATGGGATCTAGAAAGTTTAAGAGCGAGAGCACGTGGTTTGAATGGTCAGATCTTGCCATGTTTGCTGCAGATCTTGAGGAGACTACAACGGATAAGTCTTTGAATTATTCAAACCCTGGGACTCCAAACAAACAGAAAAGAATGCTCGTAGATGACAAGGCTGCCAAACAAGTGAATGAGATGGCTAGTCGAACTGGGAAAAGGTTCAACGATATGTTTAGGACCATGAAGTTATCTATCATGCACACAAACTATGAGGAGAAATTGATAAGTTTGGAAGAAGATTATGATGAGAAGTACTATGACTTGCACGAATTGAAATACTTAATTGACTATGAAGTTCTCGATAAGTCTCAGTACCTTGAAAAGTTTGAAAAGGTGAAAATTGGCTTGGTCTATCAATCTCTTGCCAAGTTGCTGGAACTCATCTATAACTTTTCTCTAACATCTACTAATAGACTCCATAAATTTGCATCTACATTGATAAACAACATCAACATCCCAGAGCACTATGAAAATGACTTCAATCACCTTATTGCTTCTTTCAGTACAGGCATCTATTCGCCGTCAATATTGTCACCTGACAACTTCAAGAAGAATCAATACAGCACTACACAGGCTAATAATAATTTCCAAAACCTTAAGTTACAGTTTAACCTCTATAAAGATGTTCCCTTACAATTACAATTATCACAAACAAACAAGGAAAATCAGTTGTTGAGTTTCTCCTCCTTGCCTTACTTTATATATGATTTCACTAAATTGGTCGAGGGAAAAGACGAGAAGCTTGAGATTCTAAAGAACCTCTGGATAGCTCCAATAGACCATAAGGATTACTGGCACATCAAAGAAAAGCTCATTACTACTATAAATGAGGAAGATACGGACAAACTCACTATCTCCAACGAGAATGCTATGCAGCAGGCTGTGATCCAAAAGGTCATAAATATACTCGACAAGCATAGCTTGAAGTCCCTAATCAATTTTTATAAGAATTGGTTGCTAGAGATCGGTGATTCGTTGATCCCTTGTGTGATATATGATTCGTTAGTACAGCTTTACAGCAAAGAACAAACGCCAAGTAGAAATGACCTAATGAGGGTGTTAACCTTGGTTCCACGAAGCAATATAAGCTCGTTGATTTTCTTACTAGAACACATCAGTTTGGTGTTTGAGTTAAGCCAAATTCCCAGCTATGGATTATATGATGAGTTTCCGGAAGAGCTCAAGCTTCCTACTGAAAAGTCTATTTTGGTGGAAGTGTCCAATTCTTTAAATTCTATGGAGTCTATTGGCTCTGTTCCATTCATTCATTTGATATTGAGGCCTTCTCCAATTAAATCGGCTGGTGGCTTGAAGCCCCCGATGGAAGAATATAATTCACTTTTACAAGATTTGTTAGATCTTGACTTAAGATCTGACTTGGCAAACCACTTGATTAAAAGTGAAAAGAACTACCTTGAAAAGAAGCAGCAAGAGAAGAACAATTTGGGTCTACAAAAGAAGGTTCCTATCCCTGCAAGTCCAAGAAGGCTTTCATCTTCTGAAGTAAAAAGCCCTAAACCTTTACCTCCTTCGGACAGTTTCTCTTTGAGACCGTTCCATACAAAAGTCACACCAGCTCCATCACCAAGTGCTTCTCCTCGTCACTCGTCGAAAGATTTTCTTGGAAGCAGAACCCCAAGTAGAGATAGGAGTACTAGTGGAACTTTTGTTACACCATCAATTGACATTGAGTTTGCAAAAGATTGAATGTTCATAGAATCCATAAGTTGTAAATTAACTCAAAAATATATACATCAGGATTACTTCGAATTATGCGATTGTACTTAGACATTATATCTCGTTACTGGTTGAAAGGATCTCTCTTATCATTTGTTCCCGTCATAGTGATCTTTCTTACTCTGCGCAAACTCTTCACGCTCACACTCAAGTAAACCAACAAAAGCAATAACCCAAAAACTACTACTGTAGGGAACCCGAAGTTTTGCTCTTCTATGAAGTTTTCCAAGTTCATACCATAAACGGCTGCTACATATAGCGCTACTCCCATAGATAGCAACCCCACACCAAACTTCAACCCCAAAAGCATCATCTCGTTTCTGTTTGAGTCCAAGATGATATTCACAATTTCGTTGGTGGATCTTGTTTGGGCTATCAAGTTTTGTACCTTCTGCACTATCTCATCTAATGTTACGTAGTAAGACTCAATCAAAAGCTCTACTTCCTGATGGTTGGTTTTATACCTTTTTTCAGATTGATATAATGAATTCAAGGTATCATCGTCCTCTAGAACTTCATCCAATGAGTCTCTTACCAATGTAGCCTTCCTGTGGAACTGAGTCATCTTTTTCGATTGAACTAATAAGAATCTCAATCTATTGCTATCAATGGACTCTTCCAAGCCATCAAGTAAGTTTTGTAAACTGGTCGAATGAGCTCGCATTTCTAGAGTTAAATCATTCACCACATGTTTTAAAATCGTCTCTAGGGCTCTGAACTCATACGGCAACAGGCTAACCTCTCCGGACTTACTTAGACCCTTTTGCATCTCAACAAGTATGCTTCCTTGGGAACGAGACTCATTGAGGCCGGATCCTCCCGCCCTGTGTGGATCATCGAAAAGAATCACCTGATCTGCTTTGATCATGGCTCTGGTATTGAGTAAATTCAATAAGATGCAATTGCTTCTGGTTACTATAGAAGGAACAACTTCAAGGTTGATATAACTGACGGAATTAGTTGAGCTTTTCGAAATTTTTCTTAGATCCCTTGAAACCAAATTGTGGGACCGCAAAAAGTCCTGCTTTTTCACATCCTTTCCTTGGTAAACAACATCACCCAGTTCGTTGAAAGCCGTGCATCGTACAAACTCATCGTTAGGCTTCGGTGTAGATAAAGTCTTCGCTAGGAGAACATCAGTGATGGTATCGTTGGAAATCTGTGAGACGTATCTTGGAGTAATGTAGATATGCGTGTTCCGGACTGCTCGACCGGATCTAGCTAGTATGTTTTGAAAAAACATTATCTATTCGATTTCCACTTTTGTCTGTTGCGAGATTACGGTCCTGTTTCAGTCTTTCCTGTTTTAGATTTAACATAAAAATGACGTTAACGCGAAAACCTACACTAGACGAGGTATAGTGAAACAACTGAGCGATCCTATATTATAAATACTATGACAACGCGGGTGTTCTCTGCCGATGAGTTGGAGGTATGTGAGCAGGTTGGAAAAGGTGGTTTCGGGGTGGTTTATAGAGGACTCATTAAAGCCACGAATGAAGAAGTTGCAATCAAACAAATTGATTTGGAAAATGACCAGACTGATTTATATGAAATTAACAAGGAAATACAAATAATAAGTGAGTGTAGGTTACCTCAAATCACTAAATTTATGGGCTGCTTTGCAAAGAATTACAAGCTATGGGTGATAATGGAATTTGTTAATGGAGGTTCACTTTTTGAACTATTATTCCCAGGCCCAGTTACCGAAGAAAGAACGATTCTGATTATAGCCAGAGAAATATTGACTGCGTTAGAGTACTTGCACGATCAAGGAAAGATACACAGAGATTTAAAGTCACAAAACATTTTATTGAGTTCTGATGGAGACATTAAATTGACAGATTTTGGAGTATCGACTCAATTATCGTCTAATTTTTCCAGAAGAAACACTACGGTGGGGACCCCCTATTGGATGGCACCAGAAGTGATATTAAACAATAATGGAGGCCATAATAGTAAGGCGGATATCTGGTCTTTGGGGTGTTGTTTGTACGAGTTGGTCAATGGGAAACCACCTTTACAGAGTCAGTATCCCCCAATGAAAGCGTTACGGTACATTTCAAGATGCATTAAGGACGATGATTTCATCGAATTGATAGAGTTAGGGACGTTGGGTATCTCTGATAACTTCAAGGATTTTTTGTTGAAGTGTTTTGTCATCACTCCTGGCGACAGATTCAGTGCAACCAAACTTTTAAAGCATAAATTCATCACAAAACATAAATGTCTGCAAGCAGAACAACAGAAGTTAGTAAAGACATTGATTACCAATAAACATCTATGGGATCAAGAGAACCATGCATTGAAGGAGCACAAGTTCTATTTGCCTACTGAAATGGTAAACAACCAAAAGAAGTGGAATGGAGACGAAAACGAAGAGGACGAAAACACTATAAAGTTTGATATGTCAACTATCAACTATTCCACAAACGATTATCCCAGTCCTAAATCCTCCACTCGGGAGTCTTCCTTCTCTCCTCCTGCCACAATAGAGACCAATAGTACTCAAGCTACCGCTGCTTCCACTGCGGATAACACGAAGAAGAAACTAAAATATCAGACATTCACTGAGCAGAATTCACGCCAGAAAAGTCTCACCAAGACTATTCAGCCGGAGCTCAATAAGATTCTTAATAAAGTTTTCCATAAGCTTGAAACAAAAAATAGCTTGTCTACCGAGCAGTATGACTTGTTAGTGACATTGAATCAGAACATTGTTGATTTACTTACCTTTTCGAACTTTGATTCTAAGAGCAATACTAGCAATAAGATCCTCATTTGCCAGTACCTCAAGTACTTCTTAAAAGAGTTGGCCAAGAGTGAAAATGTAGGCAATTCAAGATTAGTGCTACAAAAGATGATTATTCCCTCTGATTTGAAAAATGATGATTCAGAAACGATCCGTCTCCAGAGAAATCACGATCCATTTGATGAAATAGAGAACAGCCTTTTCGAGACGTGGATTAAGGAAATGAAGAAATAATTAGTATACGTAGCATAGGCAATGACATAGACGAACGAAGTAGACGACTAACGCGCATAATTTTTCACTTTCTATATATGGAACCAGTGCACAAGAAGCAAAGAACAGAGTCCCTGGTGGAACCTGATAGCGCAGCTGATATATATGGAGGTACACCTGTCCCCAGGGATAACAGTGTTGCTATTCCGGACCTCAAAATAGTCGACCCGGTTGATGATTTGTACACTGAAAAATATCATATTCTTAACCCAGATAAACTGTCAGTAAACGCCGTTAAAATTTCAGGTGATGGCAAAATATTAGCGTATTGTACTTCCAGTGGTGTCATACGAATACATGACTTGCATGATGGAACATTTGTCTGTGAATTGAACGGACACACAAAGGGAGTGTCGGACATTGACTTCTCACCCACCAATCCAAATATCATAGCTAGTGCATCTGATGACTTGACGATTCGATTATGGTCTATCTCAAAGGGAAAGTGTATAAAGATTCTCAAAAAACACACCTACCACGTAACAACCGTGAAGTTCACAAAGAAAGGTAACATCCTAATAACCGGCTCTGCAGATGAAACCATAACTATCTGGGACTTGAGTTCGGGAAAGAACTTGAAGACTTTGGCAGCCCATTCCGATCCAATTCTGTCGATATGCCTAACCCCAGATAACACTATCATTGTAAGTGGGTCTCATGATGGGCTTATGCGCCTCTTTGATTGTGAGACTGGCCAGTGCTTGAAGACATTGGTGTATAATACCTCCAGTTATGGTACGGCTACAGCATCTACCAACGATGTGGTGAATCCTCCTATATCATGTGTAGAGTGTACACCCAATGGGAAATTCATATTAAGCTCCAGCTTGGATGGAGTCATTAGATTGTGGGACTACATGAATAATAAGGTGATTAAGACTTACGGTGGAGAAAACAACCAACCAATTAGTGAAAAATACGATTGTCAAGCACGTTTTGTTACATGTGCATTAGACCCACTAGTGGTGGCGGGGTCTGACTCTGGAGAATTGGTCTTTTGGAATGTTCAGACCAAGAATATAGTGTACAATAAGATTAAGACAGAAGGGCCTATTTTTGGTATAGATTTATACGAGGGAGGGAAAACGTTGGCCTTTTGCGGAAAACAGGGGCTAATAAAGGTCTTGGATGTGGACCAAAAGTATTTGAAGAAGCAGTAAACTTTATATTCATAATACTAATAGATAATACCCAATAAATGAATGGCTGCAAGGAGTAAAACCTGCGAAATCTAAGATGTGAAGATAACAAGGGATTCACGCAAACATACAAAAACGTGGTAAAAAAGCCAGGAAAAGCTGACATATTAGAAACCCCCCTTTACACACACTACACCAATTAATACCCTTTAAGAATGTAAAATCTCCTCTATTATTTTGCCTCCTCTTAATGCGTTATATAGAGTACAATTATTTATTCGCACTATAATCATTTAAATCGAATCTCAAGAAAATCTATTAGACATGGAAGGCCGTAATAGTTTGTTTAGATTCGACATCTCCCAATTGAGGTTGCCCAAGTCCCAAAAGTTGAGAACGGCAGGTGTATACCTAGCCGGAGGATTATTTGCTGTTGGGTTTTGGTCTTTGATTGATGCTGCAGTATACTCCAAAACTGTCAATGCCTCAACCATCAACATCACATTCGTTGATTGGATTCCTTTCATCTGTTCCACTCTCGGAATGTTAATTGTCAATTCGATAGAGAAGTCCAACTTGTTGAACGATCCTAACACGTCCTCGTTTTTGTCGAGTGCCCCATCGAATGCATGGGCTGCCAGAGTGATTTTGTTCTTGGGATTCTCCTTGTTAGCGGGAGGATTAGCTGGTTCGTTCATGGTGTTCATCTTGAAGTTTTTGATGAAGAATATTGGATTCCCAACCTTGGGGATGGGAGTTTCGAATATCGTGTGTAATGCGTGTGTGATGTTGAGCTGTATTATTCTATGGTTGTCACAAAATATCGAGGACGAGTATAGTTATAGTTTAGCATTGTGAGGGAAATACATAGGAATATAGCAGAAAAGGGAGGCATACATCTGCCAGCAGTAAACAAAGATTTGTAGTTTGATGGCAGTAGGTAAGGCACAACTTATGAGGGAGAATAAAAGCAGGGTTGTAACGTTAGAGGTTCAGCTAAGCACAAGGATGCGAAAGGTAGAGATAAGATTTGGGTAATGGAAATGAGATAAAGATACCCATCGCCCATGCAGGCACAATTCTACAAATAAAGTAACATTTAATGTACAAAGTAAACTAAAAACCATGCTAGTCATCCAAATTTAATTCATTCCTAAGAGGCCCCAATAATTCCAACTCATAATTACTGAAATTGAACAAGTTCAACGTGATCAGAGTATTGGATCCCCTAGGATAAACATGGAAATCCTTTCGCTTCAATTCGTGGAAAAATGGATGGATCAACACCTCTGCCGGTGAAGCTCTCAAGTCCGGATCATAAACCAAAATCTTCAATAACAAATCAATTGCATCTGTAGGAGAGTTTGAAAAGATCTGCTCAAACCTCTCGGTGACTGTTCCGGAAAATAGCTTAGTTTGGAACATTGATCCTCTATAGTGTGGATTGTTCTTGAAAAAAAACGAATTAGTTGGGGGTCCCAACAACTTGGAAATCTCCTTCAATTGCAATTCGGGGGACTTCCCTTGGAACACCGGTTTGCCCAAAAACATCTCGGCGATAACACATCCCAAACCCCAGATATCGATCTTCGTAGTATATACCTGACATCCGATGATCAATTCGGGAGCTCTATAATATCTAGAGCAAATATAGCTGACAGACGGCTGGTTAGGTTCCAATTTTTTGGCACTGCCAAAATCGCAGATTTTTAGTTGCACTTTGGAAGGGTCTACCAAAATGTTGGAGGGTTTGATATCTCTATGACTGATGCCGAACCCGTGTAGATACAACATGGCCCTCGCCAATTGAAACGTGTAGGCTTTCATGTGAGGATAGGGTATAGTGTACTTAGATTGTCTGTAAAATTTAATCTCGTTCTGCAAGTTAGAAGGTAAACACTCCATCACCAAGTTCTGGTAAATGACTCCGTCTTTGGCATTCTTTCTTTCGAAGAAATACTTCAATCCAATAATGTTCGGGTGGTTCACTACTCTCAAAATCTCTAATTCTCTACTTTTATATTCGGTTTGCGCTGGAACTCTTTTGATAGCAAAAGGGCCTATCCACTCGTTATTGCTATTAGATATGCCATTTCCCTGGTTGTAGTGGTACTTTAAAACGGCTTCCACGACGGTTCCGAACGCACCTTCACCAATCTTGTTGTACTCCTTGACGATCATCTTGCTGGTGGAGGAGCCCGCGTTTTCCACCACATCCAACACGTATTCATCAGATATCGTTTGCATAGAGGATGGTAAAACAAACGGGGGTAGGATTTAAACGAGAAAACAGAAGTGTCAAGCAGCTATATGGTCAATTGAGGCCTTGCTGTAGGATAGATCAATTGAATGCGGGCTGAACCAGTAAAACTTTCTATAAATCAGCCTTGTCAACAGTGAGTTTTATCAGCCTGGATGTGAGAAATTTGAGGATTTGTTTTTGGCGTCAAGGGTTTTGATTTTGTCGTGCACAGACCACACTTGACGAGTGTGTTGGTTGGTGTTACGGTGGAATGTTTAGCTTGCAGCTGGGCGGGAGTTGAAGAGATGTTCGTAGAGAAGGCAGGCTGCTACAGGTGAAATAGTTCGGGTGCACTGCTGAGTAGCCTAAAGACACGAGCTATGTTTGTACTTGTGTGTTGTTTGAGATGTTATTCATAGCTACTGGGTAGCATATCATTGTGGCTATTGAGTTTGTATGTTATTTTGAGTAATTTATGTAATGTACGATATGTCAGACATTCCAATAACAACCCCGAGAAGATGATGTACACACATACACGGAGGGTGCACGAGTTCGATATCGTTTACGAATTATGTAATGAGCTTCAATGGATGTAACTGGGTGTCAAAAGCATTCTTCATATCAGTTACATGACGAAAGGGGATATCAGACGCCTTCTCCCTTACTTCCAACACCGGCGGTTTATTGCTATCCAGAATCTCAGATTTAGGTATCAAGAGGCAAACACTTCTTATAACAAGATCAACCATAAACAGCAGTATAGTTAAGATTTATAATTCGCTTGATTCGTCACTCCTGAACCCACCCACCTAATTGTAGCTTTCGCATCATATGATATCTTAACTTATCACCAACATTGGGGACTATGTATTTGCATCATTGGTTGCGAAAAGTATCATAACAATAGATTCAAATATTCTTTTGATCAACAGAAAAAAACCACAAGAATTCACAATAATATCTATGCTCACAAAACAGCTGTTATCACATTCACTATCAGTCAACCTTCATTCATACCTCTATAACTTACTCCCGTTCCTGTTCTATCTCTCTACCTGAAACATTCATTTCTAGTCGCACTGAAAAATTATTCTCATTCACCAATGATTAGACCAAGTGTGTCTCTTGCATCCATGTTTGCCCCTGGCAGGCTTCTCTATAGCCACAGGTGCTTCTCCAGCACACCCAAGTTTTTCATGTCCCAGACCAAATCAAATCTTGCCAATCCCTTTAATTTCAACTTCAGTAGTAGTCTTCGGCCAAAAAAGAAGATCACCAACAACGTTGTATTGTGGAAATTGTACGCCAATTTCAACAGACACAATACCCTTTTGACCATGGTAGCTGTTGAAGAGGACCCTCAGTTCATAGAAAAGAATCCCGACTTATCATATACAGAACAAGTATTATACTACTTACAGTTACCTCACAATCCTAAGATCCATGTTTCAGCTGGTCAATTAGGGTTCAGAAAGGCTCAGAGATCAGAATATGAAGCGGGATACCAAGTAAGCACGAAAATGTTCAAAAGTATTGAAGAAAGAAACCTTTTAAGTCCAAACGACAAAGTAGAGTTAGTTTTGAAGAACTTTGGTAAGGGCAGAGAAGCATTCTTGAACGCATTGCAGGGTAAAGAGGGTAGTAACATCAAAGGCCACATTGTTAGGATCAGTGATGCCACTAAGTTGAAGTTCGGTGGTACTCGTTCAAAGAAGATACGTCGTTTGTAGTCAACGGCTCTTGTATATAACTC
Source organism: Yamadazyma sp. yHMH685 (assembly GCA_030571055.1). Taxonomy (NCBI): domain Eukaryota; kingdom Fungi; phylum Ascomycota; class Pichiomycetes; order Serinales; family Debaryomycetaceae; genus Yamadazyma; species Yamadazyma sp. yHMH685. The sequence goes on from JAJLXC010000002.1 coordinate 1,430,913, forward strand.
AATATAAGTCATAATAGTATGTAAAGTGTAGTGTAAGTCTCTCGTGTAAGGGTGGAAAATATTCAAATAGGGCTTCATCCATAACAGTCACATTTTCCGCAAATGAGATGCCGATGCGCGCACATCTCCTGGTAAACTTTGTGTAACCTACTCGCAGTGTGTGAAAAAAATTACTTCTCAGTGAAAAAAAATTATCAATATAGTACAATAAAGATGGCTTCAAGTATGTACCAATATCCGGATACTATGATATGTGTGGATGTATGAACGAGTAGAGATTCTAGTACCACAGGGGTGATAAACTTATGATATTCAATACCGTACTAGGGGTGATATAAACAGCCCTGTAATATGTGAGAGAGATACGAAGCACGCAAAGGTCAAACTCATGAAAAGATGAATGATATCGAAACTTCAAAGATCATTAACACTCAGAAAGCAGATTTAACCAAGAAACGTGCAGGATTATATCTGTTTATAAGTTAACGTTTGCGCAGCTCATCGTGAAGAGTTCAATTATATCGTCACCTCAAATTTACCCACATATACAGTTTTCAACATTAATACTAACCCTCTAGACACCAAAGCTGCTTCCGCTAAAAAGGCTGTGTTAAAGGGTACCAACGCCAAGAAGGCTTTGAAGGTCAGAACCAACACTTCCTTCAGATTGCCAAAGACCTTGAAATTGGCCAGAAACCCTAAATACGTCAGAAAGTCTGTTCCACACTACAATAGATTGGATGCTTACAAGATCATTGTTTCTCCAATTGCTTCTGAAACCGCTATGAAGAAGGTTGAAGACGGTAACACCTTGGTATTCCAAGTTGACATTAAGGCCAACAAGAACCAAATCAAACAAGCTGTCAAGGAATTATACGAAGTTGATGTCGACCACGTCAACACTTTGATCAAACCAAACGGTACCAAGAAAGCTTACATCAGATTAACTGCTGACCACGATGCTTTGGACATTGCCAACAGAATCGGTTATATTTAAATATATACAGGTTAACGAGTCATAATATATATCTTTGTATTATAGATGTAGAAGCTAATATAAGAATGATTGAAAGACTTCATAAGCTGCCAGAGGTTCGAAAAGGTGTCAAGCTTTATATCCGCATTTCAATTATTGCAATAATCACTATTGAAAGTCTCGTTTTAACGCTAACCTTTGGAACTTCTTGCGTTTACGAACCTTCTTCAATGCCTTGTTTTCGACCCTGCTAAGTGCATCTTTGATGCGTTCACATCTTGATTTCGTTAGTCATTGACAACCTACGGGTCATGCTGCAATCCTTGCTACATGTTTCTTGTCAAGCCAATCAAGCCAGCCTCATTCATAGATCACTGGACACAGGACTTTGAAAGTATGCAATTCGGACGTTACGTTCCCAGTACAATTGTGAGGGAGGTTTGAAGCTCACTTTAGAAGCTATCTAATTTAATCTTTCCGTATACAACCAAGACCTCTCTTATGCCGTCCACATACTTTCTTACGTTTAAATTGTTTCAGTAGACTTAAATTTTCATGTCCATGTACATTTCAATACGAAAAGAAACCCTTCCTGGTGTATGGTTACACCAATAGTATACGCCGAATGGGGTGTATATACGCATCCACAGAAAGAATCTGTAAGGTATCAACTGAGTATGCTTCTCATGTCTTCAAATTGGAGATCGATGGTCAGATACATCCCATGCTATCCAGACTAAAAGACCTCATGAAGGTCTGTGCGGTGGGACGGTTACAGCTTTATCCCTGACATGAAACTACATGAAAGGTTATTTCTCCACTCTCAGAGACCCCAAAAGGTTATCTCTAGATGAACCAGAGATACCTCACAATAAAAGGGCAGAGGAACAAAAGTCAAGTCATATTGGTAATGAATATTTGCAACTGGATACCATTAAAGGCTGCTCTTAAGCGCGAGATATTTTGCAATCCATATCTCCGAAATAGTCAACTTACATGAAACTGCAGGGGCATTTTTCAGACATGGTTGTGGTCTCATTGATTCTCACGGTCTAAAGAGTAACCTATACGTGTTCAAGGAGACTTAGGGAGACGGAATATTATTGACTGGATTCAATACATGAACTTTATCGATTCCAGCCAGGCAATGGATGGAAATGAGCTTTAGTTGGATAAATTACCACTTAACGTGGGACTATACAGGAGTACAATCGAGCTAAGGTAATCTATTTAATTCTAGACTTACAAAATAGTAAGAATTGGGGCCATCGCTACTGTAGCATGCCTTGGCCTGCATATTTGTAATCACTCTTGCTGATCCTTCAGGGCCCTCTCCACGCTCATGGTACGATCTGTTGTAATACGGCTATAAGTTGTGGTATAAACTATGGAGAGAAGAAGAGCCATACTAAGAGATCGACTTTCACTGCAGTGGTGCCATCGAGTATGGTTGTCTGTAGAGAAATAGCATCGAGTAATTGGTATTTCTTTGCACGCTCTCCCCTGAACCAGTCAATGTGTCGGAAAGCTGTTCATCATAAAAGGAACGGACGATACATCTTTTTAAGAAAGAGCAGCTTGGGTTTCTTCAATAAGTGCTAACATATTATATTCAGAACAGCAACTATGTAATGCGAATATTCTCATGGTCATAGAGGATGTTTTGGTACTACCAATCACACGAATTGAAAACCTGTCATAGGATCAACAAAATTATTCACTCTGCTCGATTTGCTGTTCCTAGAATTGTATTCTACCCCTCTTTATAATCCTTGGTCCTTCCTTGTTTACCAGATTCGAAGGAATTCTTAAAAACTGGGAACTCCGAATAACGAAAAGAAGTCTCATAGTTTACATACATATTGACGAGATACCAAAACTACTAAGAAATATTTGTTTATTCCCACTGCATCGTCAATTTAAAGTTGCTACATTCCAGCCAATATGTCCCTTCCCACTAGTAAACGTCACAAATCCATCGATCTAATCTCTCATCCTAACAAAGGATGTCACTAAGAGGAAGATAGTAGACCCTCTATCCTCTCACAGGTCTCGAAAATGCGAACGCTATTCCTGTAGTTGATTTTCAATCAATTATAAAACATTATTATACCACTATCTAAATTTTTTTTAACTCCCTTGTAGTTTACAATAGTAAATCACTCACTGACGAATTCCAGCATTTCCAAACTTACTAATCTGAATATATTAAATCATCATAAATTAAAAGCGGTTCGAGCTCGTTTTTTCTCTGAAGTACGTGTTCGTCCTGTACTTTATAAAGGAAATAACTATCTAGGCCACAAGAGCCACTATCTTAATCATCAGATACCTGCTCTAAAGTGGGGAATCAGCAGAGATAAGTAGACGTTAAACGGCAATCACCATTACCTTCCTTGTATGAACCCACTCTTCCAAAAGTATTCGCAGCGTCAGAGCTTAAATTGATATGTGAATCAAGTTCGTCTTCCTCCACATTTTGTACCACTCTTTCCAGTTCCCACCATGATCAAATTGAAGACAGTAATCAGAGCAAATTGTTGAATGCTCTCTGAAAAACGTATGCAAGGCTCCTTTCATAGTATCAGCTTGTTGAGTAGTGTTTCACAGTACAATAGCTTCCATGTGTAGACCATGTAAACTGTTTCGTTAGCATCCCGCGGCGGCCTGATATGATCTAACGTCATATGCAGTTTATTAGTTTCTTTAAAAATAGTTTGTTGCTGGCAACAAACAAGGAATGACATAATGACTGTTGATATCGACCATACATCAATCCGATCCAAACCGGATCTTCACTGGTGCGAGGGTTGTGTTTGTTGCCATTTCTAGATATAGATTAACAATTATCGTTATCAAGTCTCTGACAGGCACATACAGGTTACGCCTCTAGTACATTTGACCAAGCCTTTACACACTCAGCTGTTACACGCCAAGCCTTTACACATACCCAGCCTGTTTTAGCCTTTACTCTATCGGCGCAGCCCTGTTGTTTTGTGTCATATGCTCATCCCACGCGTCCGATCTAGCCAAATACGACGTTGGAATTTGTCAAGAATTGCATGACGTAATTTCACGGAAATTAACGTAGATAGTGACCAAAGTCAGCGTGCTTTCGGACCTATTCGTAGCGATAAATGCTGATGAAACTGACTATGACGTATGCACGACGAATTCTTAAACGTATATACAGGAACACTATGTCATAATTCATTGTAGGTAAGGTTGTGATAAATGTTAAATTTGAGCACCAGGGGTGCTGGAGGAGATAAGCAGGAGATGGGAGACATATGGTGAGGCATGATAGTGTGGAAGAAGACGGGAGAAGATTTAACAGGATGGGAGGACTAAAACCACGTTACTGATAACGAGCAGGTGATGGCTCGCGGAAAGAAAAAGAAAGCTCATCAGATTATCCGGAGGGGCAAACAAGAAAAATCACTTTATCCGGCTGGTAAGAGCATACTACGAACCACGAGGAAATGAGGCGAATAAGGAATATGGCGAAAGAGGAAAAGATCAGGAAATGCACAATATCCCTACAAGCAGGAACTACGTAATCAAAGGGTCAAGACTAGCTTATTACTGCATTGTTGGCCGAACCCTAAGTCATATGAAGACCAGGTAACTATGGATACAAGGGAGATTCGGCTGATTGTTACCAGTAACTCCAATCATTAGGTAGCAATAGCACTGTAGCATTCCTGCATGCCTTTCTTTTTCTGCTCCGTGATATTCACACACAATCTTATAACTATTAACGTGTGTATGCAAGGCCTGCATACACCAAATCGTCCGGTCTAGGTGTTTCGACCCATCTGATGCTAAAAGAAAGTAGATAGGAGTATAAATACTGTGGTGATCCTCCGCCATATTTTTAAATCTATACATATATCTTATACACTTTCATTAACATGACAATCCAAAAACAACCAGCTGTCTTTTACGTTAACGCCGCATTGTTCGACTGCGATGGAACTTTGGTCAACTCCACTGGCGCTATCTCTGAGTTCTGGAGAAACTTTGGTAAGACCAGACCACATGTTAACCCTGATGAGATCATTAGAACAAGTCACGGATGCAGAACTTTTGATGTCATTGCCAAATGGTCCCCAGAGGATGCTATTGAAGAGCAAGTTACTCAATGGGAAGGTGAGATCCCAGATTCTTATGGTCAGTACGCAAAGCCAATTCCAGGTGCTGTTGAGTTAGCTAAGTCTTTTGACAAACACTCTAGAGAAGCTACCGCTGACGGTAAGCAAAGATGGGCTATTGTTACGTCTGGTACTCTTCCATTAGCCACCAAGTGGTTGAAGTTGTTAACCATTGAACAACCAGACTGCTTTATCACTGCTGAGAAGGTCACCAAAGGAAAGCCTCACCCACAAGGTTACCAATCTGCTAGAAACAATTTGGGATTTGAACACGAAGATGCCAAAGTTGTTGTCTTTGAGGATGCCCCAGCTGGTATAACTGCCGGCAAAGGTGCTGGCGCTATGATTGTTGGTATCTGTTCCACATATGACCCAGAAAAAGTCAGAAAGAGTGGAGCTGACATCGTGGTAGATGACTTGTCTTCTTTCAACATCGAGAAGTACAACCCAGACACCAATGAATTCAAGGTTGTTGTTTCCGAATACCACTATGCCAACGAAGAGTTTTTGCAAGAAGTTGTCTAAACTCCAAAACCTTTATTATAATGCATCATTTGCTTGGTTGGGAATTTTTTATATTATTTTTGTACAGTAATTAATAGATAACGGATTAATATGGAAAGCAAGCTCGAATTTGAATGCGAGAAAATACTGTTTGAGGGTGAATATGTGGTACACGACTAACTTTTCTTCCTTGGTAGCTCACGCGATGACCTGATTACTGCTGCCTGGGCTACTACCGTTTTGGTGCGCTCATCTCTCTAAAATTTTTCATCTTAAGCCCTTATATGTCTTTTGTAGATTACTACCCTATAGTCACATTACCTAGAGTCAGCGACTTGCCGTTACGTTCGCGTGCATGCGTTCCTGTAATTCCATCTTGGACTCAAAGCTACATCGATATTGGAATTTCAAAGTCCAACATATCTCGCTACATCATTTACCCATCACCAAGATTAGTATGGTCGTATCCTATAAATCCCTCCAGCGTCATTGAATGTATGGCAGTCAAAGAAAATCAGTACATTATAGGTATCACAGATAGAAAGTCCTACAAGTTATTGCGCTTGAACAGAGAGTCCGAAGAAAGTGAAGAGATCAAACTCAAACATCCCATCAAGAACATTAAGTTTGATCAGTTTGTATGGGTCATTTTAGGCAATGGAGACTTGATCAAAGTCGAACCAGAGTCTCTCAAAATTTTGGAAACGATCAGCTCTGAATCAGAGTCCTATGTATATTCTTACATCGACGGGATCACATTAATAGTATCTAAAGTATCGGATCAATTACAGTATAAATTGATCAATAACGGTGTTGCATCCCATGCTGCTGCTTACGAAGACTGTTTGTTTGATGTCCACGAAGACTATATTTACAAGTTCAACAAGGTCACAAATGTAGTAGAGAAGTTGTCCTTGAACTTCAAAGTACAGAAGTCTATTGACTTGTCCAGTCTCTTGGACGATGGGCCATTTTCATTACTGGTTCCAAGCGAAGACAGGATAGTCATTTCCGATAACAAAAAGATGCACTTATTGAATATGAAGTACGAGACGGAGTTGGCAGATTTTTCTTTCGATGAGAACAGCGATAACGAAATATTGACTAGTATCAAAGTGAAAGGCTATTCTTTGAACACCAGCGAAACGAAGCTTTTGTACTTAAAGTTGAACTCAAAGAAGAACAAGTTAAACTTGAATTTGATTAATGTGAATATTGGGTTGAACAACCTCCTATCGAACTTGAGCAAAGGGATACAGAAACACGCCACAGAGGATATTGTTGAATTGACTGATCTAATCGAGGAAAATGTTCATCGTAAACCTGACACCAAAATTAAAAGCCTTCTTGAGTTGTACACAAAAGATTTCTACCAATTCGAAGTCAAAACATTATCATACATGAAAGGCCGTGAGTGTAAGCCAGCACACTATTACAGCTTTGATTCAGATGACACTCCAGTAGATTCCATGTTCATCGAGAAGCTTGTAAGTTTAGTGATAAAGAAAACGAAAGACGGTAAGCTTGAGATTCAGGGCAAACCAAAATTCATCTTATATTACTTATTGAGTCATAAGCTTTATCCACAAGAGTACACCAGAGGGTTGTTGTCATTGATTGACTCGCTTAAGAATGAAAAACTCTTGAAACATAACATTGCATACACTCCGCATCTTCCTCTCGAAGAGCTCATTGAAGAGCTTATCCGAAATAATAACCATAGTATAACCAATGAGATATTAACTCGTGTGGACCAGTTTAAGGTAGAGGATGTGATCGATATCTTAAAGGCCAAGCTCAACGAAGGTCTCGATTTGAATAAACTCATCAAGAACTTGATCGAATTGGACAACTTTAATGGGTATAAATTATTGAGGAATCTCATCGATTTAAGCGGATTGGTTAACTGCTTACAAGAAGAACTGGTTAGCAAGTTGATTAAATTTGTGAATTACAAAATCAACTTGATCGAGTTGAACTCTTTAAATTTGAACTTGATTCACAATAAGATTAAGATTGGTGAGACCAAGTTGCCGGTCTACGCTTACGAAAAACTTGAGAGCTAGTATTTTGATAGAATCAGATAATCGATATAAAATGCATCTTATTACAACCAATGTGCGAGCTAGTAATTTTATTATTGTATTTTTGTAGGTGCGATTTTGAAAATCTCATCACATAAATCGATGAACCCTGCTATACAAGCATACAGAACGGCGTTAAGAGCTACAGGTAAGGCCTTCAAAGGTGACTCACAGGTATTAGCTGCATCTCGACTCAAACTTAGGGATGGTATGATAGAGCACAGGCTGGTGCAGTCTCCACAGAGAGAAGAAGAAATCGAGAAGCTCAATGAGGTGAGTTTGTTCCTCCGGAAGAATATTGTCCAGGGGCAGAAACAAGAGGATGGAAAGTACTTCTTGAACTTTACAAAGGATACTGAGTTGGGAGATAATGATAGTATCAAGCAGAGTAAGAAAGACATGGGCAGCTTGGCTGGAAAGAAGGGCACAGCTATTAAAAAGTGCTCGTAGAGAGTGAGTGGAATGATGAGGAGGAAGGAGTTGAAGGCGGGGATCACGAACGACCCAGCCTCTTGTAAATAAATAGCGAAGAGACGAGAGTTAATAGACAATGAGAAGAAGAGAATATTCGACCACATCAAATTGTTGAAACCCCGTTTCTAGAGAACAATATTAAAAGCTGAATGTGTAATCATCACATATAATTTTGCCTCTTTTGTATTCTGCGTTTCGTAATATATTCATTCGTAATGTTAATAATATTGTTCGTAAATAGAATGAGTCAGATCGCATTAAATAATCACACACAATTCTAGAAATCCTGAAATCTGCAATAATAGAGAAATTATCAAAATGTCTGAAGACGCAAGAAGTGTACGCATTTCCAAAGCTCTCTCATACCTTTTGCGCCATGGTGCGACCAAAGAGAGACTCCCAATCAGCTCAAACGGGTGGGTTCCTCTCTTACTAGTGCTCCAGCACAACCGACTCAAATGCAACAAAGCTACTCTTGAGGACGTCCAACATGTGGTGGAAACCAACAACAAAAAACGCTTCAGTCTCAAGACTGAAAATAATACTCTCTATATATGCGCGAACCAAGGCCACTCCATTCGCATCCTGAATGAAAATCTTTCAAAGCTTGCAGCGGACAACATTCCGAGGGAGATTTTCCATGGCACCTACAGGAACAAGCTAACGGCGATAAAAGAGCAAGGGCTCAGGCGAATGAATCGAAACCATATTCACTTCACGACTGTTATTGATTATGTGAGGCCCCTGTGCAATGTGCTTATCTATATAGACGTGGAAGCATGTGTAAAACGAGGCATAGAGTTTTACAGAAGTGAGAATAATGTCTACTTAACTAATGGAGAAGAGGGAGTTCTTTCGCCGGAGTTGTTTGACAAAATTATAGACCGCAATACGGGAAAACCGGCTTAATCTCCTGCATCATGCTATTCTCTGCTGCAATGGATTCCCGCCTCTACTGTAGTTGAATGCGGATCATTGTTGCGAGCATTTTGGAAATAGAAAATATACATATTCTGAGGAAGGTGTACGCCTTGACAAGTTAGGTGCGAGTACAGGAGCAATATAACTACTTCGCTATTGTTTCACTTTATTCTGCTAGCTGTTCTTTAGTTTAACCACTTTAATCGCCTTTGCGGAATAATCAGAGGCTGGTATAGTATTATATACTTCATTTACAACAGTCACGTACACCCACATACACATGCTCACACATGAACCCACATATACGTATCTTTAAACCTTTATATTCATATCCATCTCGTATTACTACCTCTGCCTTCCTTTCCCTACCCTCATCTTTATTCTTCCCCATTCTTCGCTCGCATCCAGGCGTGCGCGACGGCTAGACCTGAAATAGTTCTAGATCAAAAACCGGACACAAAACTTTAATTATTTTCTGCATTTTTTTTTATTTTTTGTGTAGTCTCGAAATGATCCATAAATATATAGCAATACCCAGTTGGAGAAACCATGAATTTGTAAAATTTACTTTATCACTTGGGCATGGATGTATATATGAGTCAGCTACGCAATGTGCGCAGTCTTAAGCTGTTTGATGCTTTCAATAATGAGGAGCAGATAGTCCAGTGGTACTGTTGCGACTGCGGCATGAGCTACGGAACGGTGGTGTACCGTGATCGAGTGTTGGACCTTTTGAACCGAGAGTATGAGGGAACCAGTAGTGCCAGTGATGGAACCGGTGCAACCGGTGAAAGTAATACCAATGGTACTCTCGTTACCACGAATGGTTCTACAGCCAATACGGCTACTACTTTCAACACAGCTGATGCTAAGCCTTCCAGTCTGGCAAATAATATCAATTCTGATAACCAAAAATCCGGTTCTAGTGAAAATGATGCCGACCTGAATGTTCCCCTCGACTCTTCTCGATCGCACCCCCCAGATATACATCTTTCCAGGGTCAAATACTACAGCTCGCTTCTCTACTCCAAAGATGGAGATTCCCTCGTAAGCCTCCTCAGTGAAGTATCCCCCGACGCTCACCAAGCATTTTTTGCACCCCACGAGGAAGAAAGCCTCGATAGAAATTACACACACGAGACGTCATCGGCCCAGCCTAAAACCAAACAAAAGAGCCAGTACTACGTGTCTACTCCCGAGAGATTCACATGTAACAGGTGTCTGCACATGATGTGCCCATACTGTCTTAAGCTAAGATGCAAAGATTTCAAGGCACGACACGAAACGTAGAAGGAAAACCCTATGCATAGACATAGACGAGATTCGATGTTGACGGGCAACAATGGACGCCCTCATACATCTACGAAGCCAAAGGCTGCGTAATCTCATCCTCATGCGATAATATCTCTACACGACCAAACTTGCACGACCATGTATTTATAGCTATACTGTTTATTTATGTATTAATGAAATTTGCAACTAACATAGGACTCGGTAAATGTAGGAACAATGCACGGAAGACCGAAAGATGGGTTGACGCATATACGACGGAACTTGATGAGTATACATCATAAGCACCACAATGCTCACTTATTTGTTAGTTATAGAATGCAAGGTTACTAAATTTAGAATGCGGGCAAGTAGTGCTAAACAGTACATGAGCAGTATTCAACAGGTTCCACGAGTGTGGCAGTTGGCCTAAAAGCATCTGCAACCCACGTATATATAGAAGACATGGGAAAAAATGCATATAGAAAAGTTTTGAGAAGGTTACAAAATCAGCCGGTTTTCGGGAAGTTTAATTTGCAGAAGTGATTATTTCGGAAAAAGGGTGGGTATAGACAAGTATGGGGGGTACAGTTATGGACGAGAATGATCAAAGTTAATTAAATACTTCAATAAAGTGAGTAATCTTTGAGCAGAGATCTGCCGATCGTTTAATTAGTAGCGTAGTAGAATATATTGAGTGAAAGAAAATTCACCCCATAACCACTTTGTAAGCTGTCTGTTTTCCTAGATACCTCCAATGGTTGTGAGGGGGTTATTACTGCTGCAAAATCTTTCTTCGTTATGTTGCAGTCTCATTGTATTCTGTTGCAAATTCTCTGGTGCACTTTCGTGGAGTGAAAAATACGCGTAGCATGAATGAAGACCTCATAAACGATAAAGCAGAGCTAGCGAAACTCTACTTTAAATCCCATAACTACCCGAAGGCGCTTGATGCATACACTCAAATTTTAGAGCTTATCCTGTTGTACACCCCCAGTGACTTATCTCGTCTTCAGAAATTATATGGTCTACCCGAAGCACCTTTAATTGGAAAACTACATCACCCCAGATTATCTTCGTTTCTTGATGGGAGAGCAGCAACTTTCGAAAAATTAGGCGAAATACTGAAGTCTTTGAGTGATAGTCAGAAAGCTCTATCCATCAATCCTATCGACTTAAAAGCCTACTTGCGTATAGGCAAGAACCATTTAAAGCTAGGTGATGAGGTACTGGCATATAAAAACTACCAAAGTGGCCAGTATATAGTGTCGAAGTATGTTCAGAAATACCCGAACTCCCAGATAAATAGAGGTCTTTTCGAAAATCTTAAACTATATTACTCAAAGGTTAACAGCAGCTTGAAGAGAAAAAGAGACATTGAGACTCAGTTGACCAAGAAGCTTCCTTTGAAGAAGATCAAAAAGTGCCTTGACCCGTTTTACTACCTCTCGTACGACTTGTTAGAGGTCATCTTTTCTCAACTACCTTTTACTGATCTTCTATCATGCCACTTGGTGTCCAGAAACTGGTACGCTGTGCTAACATCATTTACTAAGCTATATACTTCGGTTGTCCTCAAAAGAGGGATAAAACACAAGGAATTTGTTAACGGGATAAGACACTTCAATAAATTGAATCATCGTCAGATTAGCTTGAAAATTGGGTACACAACTAAAACTGATTTCTTGAAAATCATGGACAATATACTCAAGTTGAACTATAAGTTTGAGGGTTTAGAGTTATACCATTGTATCAACTACAAGGATTTGCTAAGAATGTTTGATAAGTATGATTTCAGGTTTAACTTCAAGACAGTGCAGCGCTTGTCATTGATGCTTGACTCGATACCACCCTCGTATTTACTTGACATGTTCCCCTCTGTGAGACATTTCGAGATTCATATCAGTGATAATAGAAACCCTCCAGGGTTTCTGCTAAACAATAGAAATGCGTTCAAAATAATAACGAAGAGAAGAATTGAAGCGTTGGATTTAGAATCTTTGGTTTTGATCAACAAAAATACTGTTTCAAATCCTCCACCATTTTTGACCCACCAGGTCAATTTGACTAAACTAGTCATTGCGTGTTTCGAGTTCAATAACATACAGCATACTTTTGGGAAGTTTCTTTCGAATTGTACCAACTTAAAGTATTTGACGCTAGAGAATAACCGAGACCTTCCTTTGAAGATATTTTTTCAGAACCTCATAAACTATAAATCCGAGTACAAGTTGTTGAAGTTTGTATTTAGAGAACATCATATTAACCATTCTCTCAACTTGAACGAGTTCAACTTGTCGGATTTCCACAACTTTAGCGACTTGATTTACTTAGATTTGTACTCCAGTTCATTGTCCAACAATGGATTAATAAGGTTTCTAACGTGTTGCCCTTTCGTAGAGACATTGATCTTGGGGTCTTCCAACTTTATATATTTTCCTGACGAAGCGATCAACCAGATTATCAAACTACATATCAAAGATGTGCTTATGAGATTAACAAATTTGAAGAACTTGACGTTAACAGATCTAAACCTTGATAATATTTCATTGAGTTATTTCTGCAAGGATTTCAAAAAACTACAGATGAAACTAGACTATTTAGACATAAGTTTCAACAAGATTGACGGGATCGGGTTACTAAACTTATTAGACTACGATCTAGGGTTGAAGAACTTGGTACTAGATGGGATCTATATCAATGCAGATACCATAAAATTGATAGAAACAAAATATGGGATTGCGATTAAAAATGATCATATGAAGTCCCAGTGGAGACTTTACGGGGAAAACTCATTCGTGGCATAAAGTAATCAATATTGGAGTACAAATAAAAATTCATCCTACCAGCAATTATGAACCTATTCATATCTATAAGTAATAACTCACACTATTTTATCTCAATGTCAAATCTGAATCCATCTCATCTCTTCGCACAAATATTTTAATATCTATAATGGTAGTAACAAGGACCCAAAGCACACAGTCCAAGAAGATAAAGTTTGATGATATCGATGCCAATAGAGGGGCATCCATGTTACAATCAGAAGGTTCTCTGATCCAAGTAGTGGAGATAGAAGACGATGTTAGTGACAGTGATGAGGCTCCAGAAGAAGAGTCTACTAGCAAAGCAAAAGATGATATAATAGCAAAACAAAATGCAACGAAAGAAGCCGAAGCAGAAACGAAGAGAGCCGAAAAGGAAAAAAGAAGAGAACAGGATTTGTATAATAGAAAACAGCAGCAAGAGAAAAAAGAGAAGGATAAGAAGGAAAGAACGGACGAGATAGATGAATTGCCAGATTTGTTACCTGATGATATTTTGGGAGCAGTCATAGAAGCTGAAGAAGGTTTTGAAGCTCAACCGAAGCATAAGAAGATCGAAGACTTTGATTTCGAGCTTAAAAAACAGTTGAAGCTTGAGAAGTTAAAGAAACTTAAAGCTCTCAAGAAGTCTACTGTTAAGAAAGGACCTGTGCACGTAAAAGTGTTGGGAAGCACCAAGGGTGTTCCCAGATCAGAGTCGAGAGTCGTGAACTTAAGGGAAAAGTGGTTGAAGAGAAAGGCATTGAATAAAAAGTAATGTACATTAATATAGACAAGTCCGAGCCATTTCATATTCATTAAAGTATCCCACAGGATTATTTATAAAATATCACAAGTATGAGACTTATTCACTACAGAGTTGAAAGTATGTTCAGTAAACCTAAATGCGCCCTAGAGACCCGCTCTCTCTTGTGTTTTGATTCACACCTATCCTTTCATTCCTATTTTTATAACTAGTAATAGAGTCATCTCCCTCGTGTTCCTGGAGGTTTTCCTCTTTCAAATATGAGTTTTGCAGTTGTACTGTTGTACTGACACTTTGATCATACTCCAGAACGTCTTCTGGAGTGAGCTTTATGGTGGTAGCAGCCCTCCTTAACATAGTGGATGCTTAGATTTAACGTAAATCTCAACGCGAATATTTTGCCATATTATGATTCTGGTATGGTATTAGCAGTTTTACCAATATGCATATTTATGGCAATAATAACATTTGCTTTGGGGATCCTACCTTTACATCTTGATATACGGAAGCAGATCAAGCCAGTGTCGCTATTCAGCGGGGGACTTTTAATTGGTGCAGCTCTATGTTTGGCTATACCTGAGAGCATCGAAAACTACAGCAAGAACCCTAGAAATGATAGCAAATGGATCGGGATCTCCATCATGCTAGGGTTCATATCTATGGTGTTAATTGAAAATAGCCAACATCTGCATTACCAGGAAACAGGCTTGAATGATTTTGGCCCTATTCAAGCTCGTCCAACTTTACTTCAGTCGATCTTTCGTACTTCCTTGACATTAGCTTTACTAGTACATTCTGCAATAGATGGTATTTCTTTAGGTTCAGCATGCCATGACGAAAACATAACCTTTGTGTTTTCATTAATTGTGATAGTCCATAAACTACCTACAGCTTTTAGCCTCGGCTGTTTATTGGTGAAGAAAGGGTTAGATTCGAAGACAATCAGAGCCCATTTACTAGCATTTGCCCTCACCACTCCAATCTTCGCAATAATAACTTGGGCAGTTTTGTGGATAGTCAGTGGTAGCGATACTGTGGTAGGGGTATTACTTCTTTTCAGCAGTGGGACATTTATATATATTCTGACACTTATATTGGGTGAGTTCAAAGACATGGATTTCACAGAGACAGGAATATTGATAATAGGCATATTGATACCTGGGTTTCTCAACTTTATGCATTAGTATGGTACATAATCTACATATAACATAGTAAGGAACTATCAAAGCCCTTTTCAAACTCTCAACAAGCGTTTCAAACGACTACCAATCTTGTCCTTCAATGCATGTGGTCTGCGGAGCCTGTGTACTATACCCTCTGCGTATGTTACAGGGTAATAGATCTCTTCAAACGATTTTCCAACTGCTTCGTTCTCCAGTACGCCCTCAAAGGTATTTGAGTCTGGTTTCACCATTATCAAGTGCATGGTAGGATACTTTTTTACTTGTAGATCAGTTATAAGCAGTAATCTTTTAATTGAAAGGTCTTGGATGATTCTCAAAGAGTAGGACTTGCCCAAGTGGCATAATTTGAGCAGGTTAAACTGGACAGAAAATTTGTTGGCTAGGTATATCAATAGGTGTGTAATGGTCAATTCTTCATGTGAGCAGTTTCGGTTAGATCTGCTATTGATAAAAGCTAATAATTCGTCGATTTTGACCGAAAAGAACTCATCATCAGGACACAAAATTTTAACCACACAGTAATCTTCATCGACTTCAAATTTATTTACTCCGGATTCGTCAGTCAAAGTTCCAGACTTCGAAAGGCTATTTCTTTTATTAAGCAAATTTACCACATTGATAGGGTTATATTCTATGGGTGAATTCTCGTCAGAGAATACAGTAGCTATTGACAAGCATGGAGATAAGCCTGCCATAAACTCGCTGTATTGAGCGTCGTCGTATTCAGACTCGGATCCAGGCATATCGACGGAACATGAAATGAAAAGGAGAGGCTTTGTGTATCAAATCGTAGAATAATCTATACAAGAAAATCCCTGGATTCGCTCACTTTATAGAAAATCATGAACCTGGGAATAAAAGGAGAACCCCGGGATTTCCCCATTTCTACCCCACCCAAGAAAAATGGTCGCTGGGGTAAGCGAGGGGGATGTTGCGATAAGTGATGGTGTCATGAGGATCCAAAAGTCGCTTACTATTATACAGCATACTCAAAGTTATTATCAGTATTTGCTTGTGTCGCTATGCTGAAGCAGGAATCTCTGTTGCGCTGAGATTGGTCTGATTACCGTATACCTGTACACAATATGTAAATAATATTGCTCTTCATCTCAATCGACTTTTCTATTATACGCGGCCCGAGCATTAGTATTCCGATAGATGAATGTGTCCGTAGATGTACTTCGAGCGCTATCCGATGTGGGGTGACAGTCTACATAAGTACACAGTACTTCGCATACTGTTCTCATTACTTTTTTAACTTTCTAGTTCCCCAGATTTGCACACCTTAATGACCGTTTAACCTTAACCTTAGCATATTATTTATTACTCTATGTACACACACTCATCGCAATACAAGTCTATAAACTTGAAATATTTCCTATCGATAATAAAGCATCGGTTAGCATCCTTCAACCGCATCAACACCTCCACCACTACCGCATTGAGTTGTGTGTAGTCTGTGCTTGTGAGGCGAGCAAGATCAGCGAACGACTCAATCACAACCGTTTCCTCTTCTCCAAGATTCTTCTTTAAGTAAGTTTCTAGTTCATAGACGCTATTCATCTGTTGGTAGTTGAACTGCTTCATCAGCTCCTCGTCTTGTGCAAACCTGTATTTTTGTTCCGATATCCTTGAGAAAAGACGGGTTGGTAAACTGCAGTTTACATAGTGGGTTGGGCTGAATTCTTGATCCACCTGGTCCAACGTGTGCTTGATCCCGGCGTTTAGGTCTTCAGATACTATATAATTCATATAGTTAAATCGCGACCGAAGTTAAACTCGTATCTTGAAGCTTCTGGTCCGTCCTGCACAGCCAAAGTCAACCAAAAATCATTTTTCTCTAATTTACGAAAAACCTTAAGCGCTCCTCTGAAGTTTTAGCTTTTTGCATCCGTTTATAAATCTTATATCATGTATACCCTCTGAATCGTTCTTGAGTTATGACATCAATAAGAAAAAGTTTTTGGGCAAAAGTTTGAAATGCTAGTGACCTCGTATTTTAGGTGTTTCTACATCCATTGTTCAGCAAATTATACCTGGTAAAGTATACTACATCCCTGTTGTTGATTCTTTGTGCTCTATTCATCATCAGCGCTCGATAATCAACCACTCTGGTCAAGCCTTTCAAGGTTTGAACAAAAGTCTTATTTCCAAACCTTCGTGTTTAAACTTCACTGGTTAAAAGAGTTGTGTAGAATTACTCTTCATCAATCGAATGCCAGCTCTCCTTTCTCTTGAAATTAACCCTAAGTCTATTGCGGATCCCCTAGAAATAGACCTTAACTTAGTGGATTTGCTCGGTCTACCTACTCAGAGAATACAAGTCGTTGAAAATCAAACCGTCTGGTTTCCAAAGAAACGGATTTATATTACATTCCTGAAGCTCGCATATACGGACTCTACTACTCATTCTCGAGCAAAGGATCACAAGTTGTGCAAAAACATACATATTCAGTTTTTTCTTATGTTGAGTTCATTACTATACCTGTCTAGTCCCATCATATCACACAGCCTTTGTTGCAAAATCGGGGCTATAAAGGCAAATCCAATCTCCTACCCCACAGTACACTGGCTTGCATGCTTGCATCTCTTGCCCAAAATATCTCTGCTCGGGATACAGCAATAGTCCCTCTTTTTCAAACCAGGATCCTCCTGGAGGTCGATAAATCTACCTACCAATCTTCCCAACCCATTTAATTCTAAGTAAATAGACTGGGACTCATAAATAGCAGCACCAATTGCAAATTGTACCATGATAAAAGTGATCAAAGCTTGAAAGAACTTCATATTGCTTCGATTGTACTAATAGTAGAGATATATCAAAGAGAAAACCTAGGTTATTTATACTTTTCGGGAAAATGTGATTGGGGAAATAGCTCCACAAAGCTAAAGGCCTTTCGGTGCTGTTATTGCCTTCGATCTCTTTATCTCTTTGCATCCAAATTGTCTCATTGTGGATCCCTGTTTTATTTTCTGAATGAACAGTTATTGCCGGTGTTTATGTTTTTTGCAGTTATCATGACATATACTAAATATAAATTCATAGTTCAAATTTCACAACGTTGATGTTTATTATTCAAGCAAACGGTTGCCCGTTATCTAATTATAAAGATTATGTAAACACATAATGATTAGGTCATCCCAAAGTTGATTCTCTTACTCAATAGGGGTAAAATTAGGGCAGACTGTTGCATAGATCTTCCTTACATTCTCTCCTGTCGCTACCAAAAGCGTAAGGTGTGTGTATGCTCAAAATAGTCTTCGGGTTATACTCTTTAAGGAAATACGAACACAAACCCTCTCTTCTCCTACTGTGCAGACACTGCTTCTGACCATTAGTTTTCTTCATAATAAGAATAACAATCTCTCAATTGGTTTGTGGAGTTAACTGCATAAATAAATGTTTCAAGCCGTGCCTAAATCACACTTTACAAATCACAAAATGTAGCTTACTCCATAAATGAACGGAATACAATTTAGATCTACCATTATTTGAGTTACAGATTAAATGTAAGATTTGAAATATACAAATGAGGAATTCTTTCCATTTGAATTATCTATTTTATTATTTATTCATTCGAGTAACAAATAAATCATATACCAACGTTAAAAATAATAATGTAAGACTTAGTAACCGAATTCAGCCAACTTCTGGGAAGCTTCGGAGTCAGCAACAGAGGCCTTAGCGGAGTCAACCTTCTTCAACAAAGCCTTCTTCTTGGCGTAGTATTCGGCAGATTGTAATTTTCTCTTTTCTTCTAACTTGTCAACGATAGATTCGTATTTCCAACCGACAGAAGAAGACAACTTACCGACAGTGGTGTACTTTCTACCTGGTTTCAATCTCAAGACTCTGAGAGCTTGTGGAACAACAACTCTCTTCTTCTTGTCGTATGGTGGAGGAACACCTTCAAAAACCTTTAATCTTTCCAAAGCAGCCTTACCTCTAGCAGTCTTGTGAGGAATCATACCCCTGATGGCTTTGTAGAAAATTCTAGATGGGGCTCTGAAGTGGAATGGACCGTGGGTCTTGTTGTATCTGGTACCCTTTCTCAAGTAGTCGTGGTATTTCAATTTGTTTCTGAAAAATTCACCAGAAATGTTCAAGGCTTCACATCTGACGACGACAACCTTTTGGCCGTTCAATAATTGTTTGGCAACTGTGGAAGCCAAACGACCCAATAAGTGACCCTTACCGTCAATGACAACAACTGGTTGGTAGCTGGACATTTTTTTGCTGTTAGTGGTTTAGTGAAAAAAAAATTTGTAAAACCTTTTTAGCTAAAATAAAATTTTCGAGTGTGAGAACCTACTCTTTCGCAGTGCGGGATGGGAGATAATTTACACAAAAAGAAAAGCAGTCACACTTACACGTGAGAAATTCTTCACTACCTAGTATGATGGTTGAGAAAAGAGCTGATGTGCTTCTGGAAACTTGCCTGCAGATTGCTTCCAGATCTATTACTTATTATAATCGCTGTCGTTGTGTTTTAACGACTGTGGATCACTACTGCATCACTGTAAACTAACAGCTTCTATGTTATATACTTTTGTTTCTATTTGTTTAATATCTTTACTTATATTGTCTTACTTTAAATCGTCACTAACAACAACTGGCTCCTACCTAAATAATAATTTCTTTGGAATCAATCAAAGAATTTACCACAGCAATAATGGCTTGGATTGAGGCCTCAGAAACATCAGAGTGAACACCACATCCCCATTTTTTAACCTTGTCACCGTTGGAATTGATGTAACTCAACTGAATGTAAGTAGCAGCCTTTCCTTGAGCACCGCTACCCAAGTTGTGTTCAGAGTAGTTGATGACCTCAAAGTAAGTACCAAACCTACTTGATATGGCATCAATAAAGGCAGAAATCGGTCCGTTACCCTTACCAAACACCGATATGATCTTACCGTTGATATCCAAAGAGGCATTGATTTCCCTTGGAGTTTCAAGGTTGTCGTTGTTTCTGAAGATATCAAAGTCCTTCAAAGACAAAACAGGTGATTCAGAAGCCAAAAATTTGTTCTTAAACAAGTTAACAATTTCATCTGACTTCAATTCCCTACCTAAAGAATCTGCATAGTCTTGCACAGCACTAGAGAATTCAACTTGCAATTGTCTTGGTAAGTCCAAGCCCAAGGATCTCAAGATGACCCAGGCAGCACCACCCTTTCCACTTTGGGAGTTGACCCTGATGACGGCCTCGTAGTTTCTTCCGATATCCTTTGGATCCAATGGCAAGTATGGAATAGCCCACTTCTCCAGGTCTCTCTTAGCGGCCTTCTCGAAACCTTTCTTGATAGCATCCTGGTGAGATCCAGAGAATGCAGAAACGACCAAAGATCCCGCATATGGAGCTCTTGGGCTTACTGGGATCTTGTTACATCTTTCACTCACAGCAATTATAGCTTCCATGTCGGAGAAGTCCAATTCAGGAGCGACACCTTGGGTATACATGTTTAACGCAACAGTGACCAAGTCGACATTTCCAGTTCTTTCACCGTTACCAAAAAGACAACCCTCGACCCTGTCAGCACCAGCCATAATACCTAACTCAGTAGCAGCAACTCCACAACCTCTGTCGTTGTGTGGGTGGACAGAAACACAGACTTTCTCACGTTCACTTATGTTTTTACAGAAGTACTCAATCTGGTCAGCATAAATGTTTGGGGAAGCCACCTCGACGGTAGCTGGCAAATTGAAGATAATAGGATTCTTGACAGTCGGTTCCCAAGCATTTTTGACGGCTTCACAGATTTCCACAGCGAATTCAGTTGGAGTATCGGAGAAACATTCAGGAGAGAATTCAAAACTCCAGACAGTGTCCTGCATTTCTGGGTCATCTTTAGTCAAAGATCTGACAAGCTTGGTAGTTTCAACTGCTTTGGCAATAGCTTCATCCTGTGACATGTTGAACACGACATCTCTGAACAAGTCAGAAGTAGCCAAGTAGGTGTGGATACAAGCTTTCTTGGCACCTTTCACAGATTCAACAGTTCTTCTAACCAAATGTTCTCTGGACTGAGTCAAAACTTGAATAGTAACATCGTCAGGGGCGGTTTCTACGGCAAATCTGGTGAAGTCGAAATCAGTTTGAGAAGCAGATGGGAAGGAGACTTCAATTTCTTTGAAGCCAATTTCTACCAACTTCTTGAAATACTCCTTCTTTTCTGGAATAGTCATGGGATCAGGCAATGATTGGTTGCCATCCCTCAAGTCAGTGGATAACCATCTCGGAGCCTTGGTAATGGAGTTATTTGGCCACTCTCTGTTAGGTAACGAAACACCTTTGAAAGCCTGGTACTTTTTCAGAGGGTCCTTCAATAAGTTGGTGTATCTCTTGGCCGCAGGGGCAGCTCTTTGGAAGAGGATATTCGTAGCTTTGAACATTATTCCTTTTCAAAAGTAAATACACAGATACAAAGATTTTTTTCAGTGAAAAATTCCACGAGTTATACGCCATATTTTACTAAGAGTGGGGTGGACAGCGGTTCCGGCCCGCGCTCCTGCCACTCGGTGACGCATGAAAGCTCATGAGCGACAGGATCAATAGACTAAATTGGTAAGGAGGACGCTGCCTGTCTAACCGCTTATAAGGATAGATGAATACGCAGAGGGCAAGACAGTTATATACTGGTGCAGGAAGAGTGATGTTTTAAAGCGGGAATCATATAACTTTTTGAGACAGGGAAGCTAGCAAATACATTGTCATGTTTTGCAGCACAGTAAAAAGAAACTGTAAAAGAGTCGCACCTGCTTTGAAGTGCACCGTGAGTAAGTGACTATGTAAGACGTAAGTGAAGAAGATGAATCATGTACTATTCGAAGGACCATTTTGTTGCATGAGTGATGTGGGTGGTGTGCCAAGGATAATTGCGGCACGAGACACTAAGGTGAGTGAGTATACCAATAGGAAGTGAATATAAGTAAATTAATACAAGGAGTCAAAAACTGAATAACGGATGAGATGAAGTAAGTTCGACTCATTCATTGGATAAAACCTGGAAAATATGTGGATCTAAGTCATTTCCTTTACAGGCAACAAATTAATTTCCTCACACTTTCTAGTCGTGGATTCTGACCAAATGCTTATGTGGATGTTAACCAACTGGCTCCATTTGGGCATTGTAACACGAAAAAGTGTACCGTCGACCTGATTTTCAATCAGAGACATTAATTCTTTGTTTTATTCCACCGGTCTCCGTTTGCTAGTGCTTGAAACTGGCATTTACCTATACTTCATCGTCTTTATCCCCCGACTTATATACACACCTTCCTTTTTTTTTTTCGAGATGCTCTTCTCAAAAAGAAGTGAAAAATAATTATTTCATCTTAGATATCACAATTAACTATGGCCAAATCCGCTAGCAAGACTGCCAAAGCAGTAACCAAGAAGACCAAGGACTCTAAGAAGGTCAAAAAGGTCGAAGCCAAACCTGTTGAGTCCAGCTCTGACTCCAGCTCCAGTGAGGAGGAAACTTCCTCATCTGGAGAAGAATCTTCTTCAGATGACTCCAGTTCTGCTGAGTCCGACTCTGAAAGTGACTCTGAGAGCGAAGAAGAAGAAAAGGTCGAAAAGAAGGTCGAAAAGAAGGTTGAGAAGAAGGAAGAATCTGATGATTCTGATTCTAGTGATTCTGATTCTAGTGATTCTGATTCCAGTGATTCTGACTCCGACTCTTCTGATGAAGAGGAAGAGAAGAAAGAAGAGAAAAAAGAAAAAAAGAAGGAGGAATCTAGTGACTCTGACTCAAGTGATTCCGGTTCCAGCGATTCTGAGTCGGAAGAAGAAGACAAGAAAGAAGAATCCAAATCTGATTCCGACTCTGATTCAGATTCCAGCGCTTCTGACAGTGACAGCTCCTCTGATTCTGATTCTGACTCTGATGCCGAAGATGAAAAGAAGGAAACTGCCCCTAAGCGCAAAGCCGAAAGTGACGAAGAATTCCAAACTGCTGACGAAGAACCATCTCCAAAGAAACAAAGGACCGAGGAACCAGCCACAATCTTTGTTGGAAGATTGTCCTGGAACATTGACGATGATTGGTTAAGAAGAGAGTTTGAACCTTCTGGAGGTGTCATTTCTGCCAGAGTCATCATGGAAAGAGCCACTGGTAAGTCGAGAGGTTATGGTTACGTTGATTTTGAAACCAAGGCTCACGCTGAAAAGGCTTTGCAAGAATTCCAAGGTAAGGAAATTGACGGTAGACCGGTTAACTTGGACATGTCTACCTCCAAGCCTCAAACCCCAGCTAAGAACGACAGAGCCAAGAAGTTTGGTGACACTGTTTCTGCCCCATCTGATACCTTGTTCATCGGAAACTTGAGTTTCAACGCCAGCAGAGACAAGTTGTTCGAAGTATTTGGTCAATATGGTGATGTTATTTCTTGCAGAATCCCAACACATCCAGACACTCAACAACCAAAGGGATTTGGCTACGTTCAATACGGTAAGCTTGAAGATGCCAAAACTGCTTTGGATGCTTTGAATGGTGAGTACATCGAAGGTAGACCATGTAGATTGGACTTCTCTACCCCAAGAGACCCATCTGCTACGCCAAGACCAAGATTTGGTGGTAACAACAGAGAATTTGGAAACAACAGAGATTTTGGAAGAAACGACAGATCTGCCACTAATTCTCCACGCCCACAGAATTCTGCTTCTTTTAAAGGAACTAAGAAGACCTTCGATTAGGGATTATTGCATTGTATTTGTATAGTAGTTGTAGCTAAGAAAATATAAGAAAGAAAGTATGAAGCTGTATGATGCCGATTGCATGTAACATTCAACCTATAGGAGTATTTCTTACTTTAACAAACGTGATTGAGAACTCACGTGAATCTTACACCAATTTTCTCCATAGAAGCTAATTACTAGGTAAACACTCTTGCCCTAGAAACAATGAATCACTAGTGCTATAAAAAGTATCGTCTTCACCTGTAACTTCTTGTGTACTTATCAACCAGCTGACATTTCCGATTCCTTATACTAGTTCCCAAAACGAGCCCCTTACGGAATACTTTGAAAGCTAAAGTATTTATTGAAGTCATATACAACACTGATTGGGTACGGGGTGGTACATGAACTCAAACCCTTGCGTGGTTTCAAGTCAACTCCAGTGTAAGAACCTTTAGGGAGAACAACCTCATTATCGAAAGAGTCTTTTATATGACAGTGAGTGCAATTTTGGTGGATACCGCTTTTATCCATCTCCATTATATCTAGGCGGCGTATAGGCTTACAACAGTGTCACAAATAGCATTCTCTATCCCGTGGATTAAAACCCACGTTCACCACCATCGCTCGTAAACTGACGTCAATGAGACTACAATGTAAGCGAAGAAAAGCTTAGCAAAATTCTAGATTTCTTGGGAGACAGGTGATTTCTTGTCAGATGTACGAGATCTGCCGATATGTTTAACATCATATTATTAACACCAATATCAGAAGTTGTATAACGATATTTTCAAGTACATAAACAATTGTAGCTACAGTCTTTCATATAGCCTAAGTTCAATATTATGGAAGCGGGCCTTTGATTCTGATTAAGGAGCCTGGCGGTGCCCTGGCACCGCCGGGACCATGCTGGCTTCGCGGCATTTGTGTAACTTAGCAGTCGAGAGTCTTCGCACATTATAGGGGAATTTCACTATTACGCCACTTCCTACTTCATTTCTGCTCTATCCATCGACATTCCAATACCATCTAGCCCATCATTGTTTTCTTCATACTTCTGTTGAATTCCATGAACTTTTACTAGATTCTTTCATCATGAGAAAAGCAGTGTCTAGGATCCTCCCCAGTATGAGGTCCAACGACACAGAGAATATATATGCACAAACAGCAAAATCTGGTCTTAAGCCATCAAGTTCCTCCACCCCTGCATCATCGGCCTCACCGTTCAAGGTAGACTTTAACTCGGTTTCCGATTTCTATATTGTGCTCGACAACCCCCACAACTCTTGGCTACCGGGTGATGAAGTTTCGGGCCAAATTATTCTTATTTCCAAGAAGAATCTAGCGAACATAGTCATAACCCTTTCGCTCGTGGGGTACGTCAAGATAAACGCCTTATCACACTCTAAATTGCGGCCAACCAAACATGTGCTCTTCAATTATACTATAAAGATATATGGGGAAGAAACACCTGCTCCATCAGAAGGTTATGCTAATGGACTATATAAGGGTGAACATAGATTTCCGTTCATCGTGAAACTTCCAAATAAGAGAGTCTTCACGAGTATAGATTTTGGGAAAGGTTCTATCACGTACGTACTCAAAGCCTCTATGAACGATAGTGCAGCTACGCAACCAGAATCCTCAACCCATCCACCTGGATTACTCTCTAAAACGAAGAATTTGAAGATCTTGAACAACTCCAACTACTCATCCGAAAGGCTCATCAATTTGATTAACCCTATAGACGTGAACTCTCTTGCCCCGCCAAACACCAAGCGGTTGATCATACGGGATCCTCGTTATAGCAAACGGCTTTCCCGTTCACAGAGCTCTAACTCTACCATCAACACTACGAATACTTTCAGCACACTATCATCGAATAATTCCGACCACAACGAATCGAATTCCAATTCTCCTAGAGACGAGGATGAAAACCATCATCATAATGATGAAGACTGTGGGAGAGCGGTTCCTTCGCTGGCTCCTCAGACCCCTTCGAGCGTTTCTTATGACTTACCCTCTAAGCCTGAAACTATTAAAGTCGCTTTGAACATTCCTGGTAAAGGATACTTACGCGGTGAACTTATACCTATAAAAATCCTGATCAACCATCTCCGTAAGATTCAAGATACAAACGGGATTATAGTGACATTTGTGAGAGTGTGCCGTCTAGATAATGGCCCGGATGGAATTTATGACTCTTTTAGAAAGGACTTGGCCCAAACAGTGTTGCCTTTATATGTTGATCCGACAACTTTAAACTCAGAAATCAGCACTAACATTCGTGTTCCAGCAGATGCATTCCCTACTATCAGTGGATGCCCTATGGTGTCATTCCAATACTTTGTTGAAGTGCTCATCAACTTATCAGGTAGACCTATTGCTTTGACGGAAGGCCCTGCTACCAAGACCACAGATAATGGGCGACCGTCACCCATGGTGGATTTCTCCAACTCGGCCTCTCAAAGTAACGCTGAAGAAGTAGTTCATGTAAATAATGTCAGCGATTTGCGGAGCCACTTTTCTCTCAATGGAACCACAGACTTCAACCTGAAGGAGAGATCTATCTTTATCAACACAGACAAGTATAAACGAATGAAGAAGTTCTTGCAGTTAACGTCGGAAGTGATTATAGGGACCCATCGCCTGAAGGAACATAATGGAGCAGTGAATCAGGATGTTCAAACTTCACATTCACCTCTTTCAAGAAGAGCCTCTGTTGTGTCTGAAAACTCTTCAGTGCAGACCCACACCCCTAACCTTCCACCACCGGCACAAATCACGTCAATTAACCCTATTCCAGAATCTAGGGAGATAAACTTCGATAGACCTGGTGATTCCGATGACGTGAACGACGGGAGAGTGCCCGACTACAATGAGATCAATAACAATAGCGATTTCTTGCGTATGCCTGAGAACCCCCCGCTTTCCGAGAAAGAACAGACCAGAGCACATGAAAGAAGCCTCTTGCCCTCGGAGCCTGTTTTGGACTTTGACGATAACGACTCGAGAGAGTCCATAAGCCCTATAATAGGAAACGACGAAATTCTTGTGGATAACGAAAACAATGAGAACAATCCACCTCTAAGAGATAGATCTGATTTCAATTTTTTTGCTGAGCCAGATGATACCGGGAATGATCAATATAGTCAGATCGATTACGTACCCAATTATGAGACATCCAATAATGATAAGTTGGTAGAAGGGGTCTCGAACGAGAGTGCAGATTCAAGTTCGAATACGAACAACTCCTATTCCAATTAATCGTTTATAGACTAACGAATCACGATATGTACAATAATAAATATTTTTCCATCTAGCAGAGGTTGGGGTTTCGAGAGTTTCATAAACTAACTAGGGAGACCCGGCACACGACTGTAATTGGCACCTGTCTAACGAAAGCAACCGCCGAAGGATTCATGCTTATCCAATGACCAACACCGCAGGGAAATGATGGAGATGGGACTAAATTTCAAGAGAACTGCAAGTAGACACCAGTCGTGATAAACACAACAAATTATCATATCTTGATAAGGAATGGCGAAAATTATGGAATATTTCTCAGATCTAGGTATCGTCTATTGTATATCAATATGGGACAGATGTCACATTTTTGATACTGGATAATTATATTACTAAATAACAAGCTAATGATACACCTAAGAACTGTTTTGCGCCAAATACAACAGCTTTTGTAAAGAAGTAACGTTGTCCTTTAATTGATCTCTCTCCTGCTTCAAAATGTACAAGTCTGCTTCCAAATCCTTGAGCTTCATGTTATAATGTGCATTGTCGAGGGCACTAGCATCATCATCTTCGTTCTCTTCTTGAATAGTAGAGCTAATATTAACATGTTCCAGGCTTGAAGTCTGTAATGGGTTTCTCGTGCTAGATCTCTTACTTGCCTTCTTAAACAATTTCAATTCGTTATTCTCCTTGATCAACTTCTCCATCAATGATTTCTGGTTACCAAATTCCTCCTGAGTGTACTTCAATGCCTTGGATGTGTTATTCACACTCTGCAAAGCATCTTTGTAATTGTCTTCAATGTTTCTTAAGTTGCCCATCTTAGCGTTCAATTCATGCTGCAAGTTAGAAATCTCCCTAGCAGATGTGACCTCCTGTTCCTTGCTGACCTTCATCAAAGCGTCCAATTGTTTTTGTAATTCCAAAACCATAGGATCAACAGCGTCTTTAGACTTAGCAGTAGAGGTAGATCCTGAAGGATTTCTGGTGTTCCACGCATTAACCAAACCTTCTAAATGATGGGAAATATCTTTCTTGCTCCTTCTGGTGGTAGAGTTACTCAAAATAGACCTATTAGTGGTATCAACGCCGTTGCTACTTTGAATGTCTTCACCTTCGTTTTCATCATCGGAAATCTCCTCATTATCGTGGATAGACTTATAGTTTGTAAACTCCAAGTCCAAGTTTTCGTATTTGGATTTCCAGGTATTGATCTCCTTGTGTAAGAGTTCTTGGTCTCTGACTTGATGAGTTAAGATTTTAATCTTTTCTTCCTGCTTAGCAATGATTTTTTGAAAATCAGATAATTGTCCGATCTGGTTGTTCATGAAAGGTTCAAACTCAGCAATCTTTTCGTTCAAGTCATTGTTATGCTGATTCAAGTACACCAATTTGTTGTTTAACTCCAATCTTTCCAACTTGTATCTTGTCAACTCACTTATAGAGTTACTTGAGCTTACGCCCAAGTCTCTATCATTTTCGTTTTCCTCATCGATTTTGATCAAGTTTGGATCGATCTGTTGCTTCAATTCTTTGATTATAATATCCTTTTCGTTTACTTGCTGTGTCAATTCTTCAGCATTAGATTCCTTCAATCCCTTGTTTTCTTGTTCCAACTGATTGATTTTCTCAGTGGCATTTTGCATTTCAATCTTGGCTGATTGTCTCAAGGAGTTCAACTGACCAGTGAGCTCATTGATTAGCTGCTTGACCCTTTCGTTTTCAGCACTTCTACTCAAGTTAGGCGTAGAACCGTCTTGCTCTCTGTTAACTTCAACGTGCTTACTGTGGCCGTTTTGGCGTTGTTCAGCAACAATAGGCTGCGAGATCCTCGAAGTATCCATATCATCTTCAGTAATGTCACCTCTTTCAGAAATAGAAGTTGATGGTACTTCTACAAACTTGTCCTGAAAGTCGTCTGTCGGTCTTTCAGGCGAAGCTTCAGGGGTTCTGAAGTCGTCAATACCAGCAGAGTGGCTTCTGGAATGACGCTGGAATCCTTGTCTAAAATCGTCACTAGAACCTTGAGCGCTTGAAGAGCCAAATGGGAGTGCGGTAGCGCCTACAGCGCCTATACCGGCAGCACCAGTGGCAGCTGCACCAGAACCTAGACTAAAACCTGGAGTAGAGCCCACGGAAGTAGTTCTGGCAACTGGAGGAGGTATAGAGACCGGTTCAGGAGTTTCAATACCAGCAGCAGCCGCAGCCTTTTTAGTAGCCTTAACCACTGTTTGTTTAGAAGACAAATATGAGTCTAACGTTTCCAAATCCAACTCGTACACCATAGTGTTCAAATCAATCGAAGGATCTTTGACTTCATAGGTGGTGAAGTCATCAGGATCATCAGATACATAATCATTCTTGTCCCCACCCATAATGAGAATCTTATTCAAGTTGGGAATATAAGTCATACTATGGCCGCATCTTTCACCCGGTCCGTCGACTTCACCGTTTGGAATCAACTTGGACCACACTAAAGTGTGCAAGTCTAACACGTACAAAGAATTATAGATAATACCGCTGAAGTCGTTACCACCATAAACAAACAACCTGTCGTTGATAATAGTAGCTGAGTGCTCGTTTACAGGAAGTGGGACATTCCCTGAGGTCGAAACCTGTGACCATTTAGATCCTGCAATATCAAAGCACCACAAGTCATTAGAAACCTTTTCGTTGTTGTACACACCTCCGAAAACATAGATTTGATTTTTGAATACTGACATTGAGTGGTTGGTCAAAGGAGGAGGGCGGAAATTGTTCAAAGGTTCTACCAAGTTCCATCTGGCTTTTGGAGATTTAAATGTGTTCAACTCAAAGTAGTATAAGTCGTTGAATACATCATTCTCCAACTGACCACCGAAAAGGTACAATCTAGATGACTGCTTGTTCAAGGAAGCAACACCGATGGTGTGACCGTATCTTCCGTTAGGTTTGTTCAATATATGACTAGGAATGGTATACTTGTTGTTGTTTACGTTGAACAAGTAGAAGTTATTATCAGGGAACCCGTTGAAGTCAGTGTCAACGGTGTCACCCCCATAGATAATAAAGGCATTTCCAATCAAAACAGAGGAGTGTCCAACCCTGGCAGGTGGATTGTTATTGTTTGCAACCACAACATTCTCTGCAAGGTATTCCACGGCCTCATTGGTGGATGAATTAACTACAGGAGAGATTTTCCAAGTATCGCCGAAAACAGAACCTTCTTTTAATCCTCCCATTAAGAACACTTCATTTTTATCGGAAGAGAGTGTGGATGCGGAGTGTCTATATCTTGGGAAAGGGGAGTTTTTCAATTTGAATTTTCTCCATGGCGATCCATTTGGATCAAGTTGTTGGACTGGCTTTTTCAAAATTGAGGACTGAGGAACGGAATTTTTTACAGGTGAAGCAGGAAGGCTTCTTTCATCCAGTCGTTGGAATTGGGGCGCTCTATCGACCTGGGGACTTTGTGGTTGGCTTTGACTTTGACTTTCAAGCTGAGGATTTTCAAACAGTGCAGTATCCTCGTCAAGAGAAGCGTTCGGATCGTCCTTCTTCTTTTTGCTGAATTTAAAACGGGCCATGGTGTTTAAAGGCTAGAAACTGATGAAATCCAGGAAAACGAAATTGTACTTTCTTTTCACAAGACTATTTAGTGTGAAGAAATATTATACAAATTAGACAAAAAGTTATATTTGACGCTCGGTGGGTTTATTTATTTGTCTTTCGTGGAGAATGAGTGTGGAAAGTCAAAAATTTTTAAAATGATAACTGCACAAATGCTAGGGGTTAGAGGACTTGTCTTAAAGAGGCAATTTGTAAGAGAATCTTCTACTGGAGAGTCTCCACTTAATTCCTTTAAGTGGTTGCGTTATATCACTGCAGTAACGAGGTGTACTAATATGTACAGATTGCCTATTTAGGCAATACCCTTGTTTCTCAATTGAGTAATACTTGAATATGATTTTGAAGATCAATGTTTCATTGGGGGGGTGATAATCCAGATGCTCCAATGTTCGAGTGGAGTAGTGTGGCGATGAGTTTTGTATACACAGTTCATTGACCGACGTAGGTCTTCTATGCTAAGAAAGGAATAAATTGTTGCCGGTACCGCTGGTTGCAAATGAGATGCTGAAGCTGAGTGGTGGGGTAGCAGATCAAAGACGCAAAATCCGAGGTATGAGAGCTAGGAATGCGAAGCCGATAATTTATATGTTGTACTTGTTGTACTCGATATCTAACTTTGTGTGCTGAGGGTAGATTGTGCACTGATGGTTACACTCCTTGCCCCAGTAGGAGCATACTGTGCGGGGCACGTATAACGTTTATGTGGTAGAGAACATCACGGTACTCTTCATATAGAGTGCCTAGGACCAGGTGAATGAGGTAAGGTAATGTCGCAAAGAGAAGTAGGAACATGGATGTCATAGTATCAATGCATGACGTAGAATGTATTCCATCATCATCACCTCGTGTAACAGATTGATTCACATTCCTCATTTTTTCTGAGAACTCTTACTCCGTAAAGTAAAAGCTTCACTGCGCATCAAATACAGGCTGAACACACGCGAACTCAACACCATGAACGGATTCGATTACAACCCGTATGACGATCTCCAAAAAATATTCCATAGCCCCAATGCACTACAAGAACTACCTAATCTTCTTTCTCACATTAACTCCCACAAATTGGCTGTCAACAAACAAATAAAACACGACTTAAACCAGTTCCATAGCAGGAAAGACCTTTCTTCCGATCAGATCACCAAATTGATTACATCTATCGAGACGTCACAATCCAAGTCGTTTGAAATCCAGGCATCAATACAGTCTATAACCAGTGAAATATCAAAACTAGATAATTTGAAGAAAAACCTCACCTTATCAATGAACATTTTCAAGAGACTCCAGATCCTCAATTTCTCTATCAATGAATTGAACCAGCTTTTGAAGTCTGAACACAAGTACAAGGACATTTTTAATCACTTGAACAACATAAAGGATTTGTTGGTAATTTTCCAGCCGTATAAATCAATTGACGAAATCAACCGTTTGCATTTGGTGATGGCAAAGATCGAAACCAAATTGATAGACAACATTTTCATCGACTTTGAGGAGATATTGATGTTTAACAAGCCGCAGAAAGACTTGAAGTATAGCTGCATGATCTTGGAACTCATAGATAAGAAGCAAAAGGACAAGCTCTTGAATTGGTTTTATAACCTTCAATTGAAGGAGATAAAGGCCATATTCAATAACTTTGATGAGGCAGGGTCTTTGGATAATTTAAACAGAAGGTTCCTTTATTTCAATAACACTCTTCAGAAAATCAAGTCGGACCACATGGAAATTTTCCCGGAGGATTGGACTATTGATTTCGAATTATCCAGACTCTTCTGCGAGCTTACAAAAGAGGATATAGTGGCAAAGTTGGGCCAGAAGAAGGTGTCTTCAGGAACGTTGTTGAATTGCTTGAATGTGACGTTGGATTTTGAAAATAACCTCAACTCCTCGTTGAAGACAAGCGACTTCACCCGTGTGATTCTGAAGGTATTTGAGCCGCATTTGAACGTATGGATAAATGAACAGGATAAGTTCTTGAATTCTAAGATGGTGGAGTTCTTTTCGGTTCCAAAAATTCCAACTGAGTTTCAATCGAGTGACAATTTCAACGATTTCGCCAATGTATTGAAGATCAACAGCATACCCAATATATCCACCACATCTATTGAATTGTTCAAGGCTTACCAAAAAATATTGATTCAAGCTTTGAAATGGTCCAACGGCAAACTACAAGTCGATCTTGCTAATCTTTTTAATAAGTACTTGGGAGAGTACCACAACAGAATTCTATTGCCAATTGTAAATAACGAGCCAACAGAAAGTAACGAGGCCATCCAATTAGAGTCTATCAAGTACTTGACCATGGTACTTAACACTGGGGACTATATCATAAACAACTTGGATGATTTGTATGAAAAGTTCAATAATATCATCAGCCCAGAGTATAAGGGTAAGTTTAGTTTCGATAACTTGAAGCACTTATATTTGAACATTATAAACAGGTCCATGAACAGATTGATAGAGGTGGTTTTCCTTGACTTGAGGTTCAGCTGGAGACAATTTGAAAATAACAACTGGAATAATAACGAGTCTTCGGACAAGGTTTCAAACTACATGATTGATATCATAGACAGTCTTTTAAAAAACTGTAAGATCATATTGCCTTTGATAATTAGAGAAAGTTATATCAAGTCATTTTGTAACAAGTTGACAGAGCTTATGGTTAAGGACTTTTCCAATAACTTGAAATTGATAAAGCCGTTGAGCATACTCAACATTGAACAGATTATGCACGATATTGTTAGCTTAAAAGAGTTGCTACTGATATTGCCACTCTATTCGAATCCTAACTTTGACGAGAAGAGCAGCGCAGAAGAGAAGGATGTATCGTTACTGTTTTACGAGAAATTTCTCAACTCTCAGTTTTCGAGACTTGAGACGTTATTGAAGTTGTTATTGACACCTACACTCCCTATTGATAACCTTGTTGAGAACTACTTCAACTTGATCCACGATAAATCGTCAAAGAACTTCAAAAAGTTTTTGAGTTTGAAAAACTTGACTGTGCTTGAGCAAAGAAAGTATATAGATAACTTCAACCTTCAATTATCCATGGATAATGATTTGATCGAGGAATCGCCGATACTATCCATTATCCAGGATGACATAAGCTCAATCAATACCAACAGTGCTGGTGTTGCAAATAACACGGGAACAACATCTCCGTTTCCAGGTATAGTTTCTCCAGCTGATGGCAACAAATCGCCGAAGTTGAAGATTAATAACTTGGAAAAGAATTTGAGAGAGTTGGCATTAAACAGTGAGAACAATATCACCAAGTTCAACGAGAATTTCAAAAATTTTGGAAAGCTTTTCAGAAAGGAGAACAACCATGAGTAGCATATGCATATCAATGCTCTATATCCTTGACTGTTGCATTAATTCTGTGAAATCCAGATTGTATAAATTGTTATGTTACATAAGTCATTTGGTAGAGATCTTGCTGTTAAGCACTTATCAACCGTCAGCAATGCATGGACTAAAAGATAAATGTACATACATACTGACATTAGCGTTACGAGATAGGACTATTGCTGCCAATATTGCTGCCAATATCGCTGCCAATAGAGACAAATGGCAAGTTTGACCCAATAAGCCTTCTCCACACATTCGAGCTAAAAGAATCATATAAATCGCGAGAATATTTTTCATCTGACTCATAGGGTCAAATGAGACTTGTGAAAATATGTGGTGTCAAGCGGGAAGCATCCGCAAAGCAGGCTATAGATTATGGTGCCAACATGATAGGGATTATCATGGTCCCTGATAGGTCTAGAACAATTGAAGTTGAAGAAGCGAAGAAAATTGCTGTATTAGTAAGAAACACTAGGAAACAACGAAATGTTCAGTATCAAACCATTAAAGAGATAATCGATACTGTAACGAGTGAAGACTTTGATAATGTGGATGACTACTGTTCGAAAGTAGCTACTTTAGTCCACCAAAACGGGCCGTTCTTAGTAGGTGTTTTTAGAAACCAACCTCTTACTGATGTATTTAAGCTTTCTGAAGAGATTGGAAACGATATTATTCAGCTACATGGTAACGAAAACAAGATGGAATATTGTAACTACAACAACAGTAACTACGAAGGCAAGTATGGGATTATTGCTCGCTATGTGGTGCCAAACGAGATATCCGTTATATTCTCTGCTTTGGAAGAAATAATTATAGGAGGAAGATACTTCGGGAAAGGCTTCTTACTACCGCTTCTCGATTCAGAAATCGGTGGGGAAGGGAAGGTAATTGACTGGTCACTTGTAAATCAGTTGAACCAAGGGAAGTTTATTTTGGCTGGGGGTCTTAATGAGTATAATGTATTGGACTTGAACGGGTATACTAATTTGGTCGGGTTTGATGTGAGTGGAGGAGTCGAGTCTCATGGAGAAAAAGATCCACAGAAGATGAAGAACTTCATAAAAAACGCTAGTTCTGTAAACTAATGACAATAGTACGTAATTTACGAGTAATATATTTATGGGACGACGGTGCAATTGGGTGCTCTTTTGAGAACACTTGTTTACAAACGATTAAACAATTGAACAATCGCAGATCCTGGGGACTAATTTATTACATATATACATCTAATCATCCTGGTCCCAATTCTGCGGAGTAGGCTTGTTTGGCATCACAGGACCTCCAGCTCTCTTGGCCATGATAATCTGGTCAATTGATAATATAGTAGATGCGGCTTCAGTGGCCAAGTTGATGGCGGACTTCTTAGAAGATAACAAATCATAAATCTTTTCGTCGTCAACATTAATCAACCCATCTTTAGAGTTATTTTCAATGTCAATACCAATGTTCAATCCTGAATTGTCATTCAAGGAGTGAATAGCGTATAGTTTAGATAAGATTTCCGTGCTGTCCAAACCCGAAGTTTCAGCCAAAATCCTTGGAACAACCTCGAAGGCCTTAGAATAGTGTTTAATAGCCAATTGCAACAAACCAGGGGTACTTTCTCCGTACTTCGTAATCAACTTAGATAACTCGATTTCCACACCTCCAGCTCCTGGTAACAACTCGTTACTCTTCAACAAACCCTTGATAGAATTTACACCGTCATCAATGCATCTCTCAACGTCGTCCAAGTTGTTTTGAGTAGCACCTCTCAAGATAATGGTGGAGGTCTTAGTGCTGGAGTTCTCCCCTTGTCTGAAGATAGTAACTCTGTCGCCACCAATTTCCTTGGTCTCGATAAAATCAATTTCTCCCATTTCATCTGGAGTAGGAGCACCCAACCTTGGCAATGGAGTGGCACCACAGACTTGGCAAACTCTTCTGACATCAAACTTGGAAGGAACCTTTAGGATCAAAATACCATACTTGTTGAAATAGTGCAAAGCTAATTCTCCAACTGATGCACCTGCAATAATTACTTTGACACCCGAGTCACTAATTTCTTTACACATTTGGTCCAATTGTTTCTCTTCATCTTTGGAGAAATCCAACATTTCTTTAGCATTATGCAACAAAACGGTAGATGAGGTTTCGGTGGCAGAGATGTCAATAGGACAAGAGAAAACAACAACTTTAGATTTTTCCTTTATATTTTTGACTGATCCCTCAGGCTGTCTAGGGAAGACCATTCCTTTTACGACCTGAGACTGCGATAAACTGGAGCCCATAATTTTCACAACCCTGATAGAATCCACGTTGAATGAGTTTGGCCTTTTAGGGTCAAGAATCAACTTGACGGCATTAATGATTAACTTGGAGATAACTGGTTCCAAGTCTGCTTGTTTGGAGGAGACAACAGCCTTGATTACCTTCATCAACTCATCGGTGTCAGTCAACGACTGGACGTTATTTATAACTAACGATTCCAACTTTTCCATGACATACTTATTGGCCAAGCTGTAACCCTGGATGATTTCACTGACATTCAATCCAAGGGATAACAATTTCTCAGCGATATTTAAAAACTCACCGGCTAATATAATAACCAAATTAGTGTTATCACCCATT
The DNA here is from genome assembly GCA_030571055.1 of Yamadazyma sp. yHMH685. Taxonomy (NCBI): domain Eukaryota; kingdom Fungi; phylum Ascomycota; class Pichiomycetes; order Serinales; family Debaryomycetaceae; genus Yamadazyma; species Yamadazyma sp. yHMH685. The sequence goes on from JAJLXC010000002.1 coordinate 1,467,555, forward strand.
TCGAATTCTTGTTGTTTTGAGGCCATGATTAAAATCTTGACAGCCGGATGAACGATTTCCAACTCATTGATCATGGTAGCAGCGTCATTGGTCACAAACGTCTTACCGTGTTTGTTCACAATGATCTTGTTCCTTCCACTTGGGCCCATGGAGGTCTCTACAATCTTGGAGATCTCTCTCACGGCCTCAATATTTCTGACGATGGCTCCATCTGCACTGGAGTGGGACTGGTATCCCTGTTTGAAGAGACCCGAGTTAGGGGCTTGGGGGAGCTTTAAAGACATACTTGTAGAGTTTAGTTGATCGCGGTGAAAAATTTATGTAAAATTTGTTATCCTGCGCACGAATAGTGCTTAGTGAAAGGTTTGAAGAGAAGGGTGGGGAATAGTTTGTAAGGCATGTATGAGAGTTCGTAGGTATATTCGTGACTTTGATTCAGATCCTTTCATTGATGAACCTTTCAGAAATTTGTATGTATCCATGAGATGTTGCAGAAGATGCAAGCAACTTATATATTTGCATCTACAACATAAGGCTCTTGAAAAAGGTTTTGGGATCTATATTGAAGAACGTGACTAAGATAACCCACCAGGCAAAGTTGGTTATCTGTTCACCGGAATGCATTGAACAAATTTTATTAGTAAACGCAATTGGGCTTATGTGTATTAGTAATCTATGCTACTTTTGATACCCATGACATTTAAAACTTGGCTTGTGTAAACGTGTTTCAACCACAGAGATCCCAGAACATGATTTACACAATCATTGCTGTAACTCTTTATATTAAGTTTAGACCTTGTAGCAGGATATTAAGTCCGTATATCATATATATAATTTGTTACCCAGATCTGTTTTCCGAAAAATTACAGGGCATCTTTAGTCTCAGTCTTCAAATTCAGATTGACATCGACTGGATCAAAAGCTTCAAGCACTTTGAACAAGTCTACTTGACTCTCACTCTTCAATGCCTTATTTATCACATCGAAATTCTCTGAATTAGGAAAATCGTCAGTAGATGAGTTTTGATTGAAGAAATTCTGCATCAACTTAAAAAACTTGTTGTAATTCTGCAACTTACCTCTCAAATTACTATTTTCGATTTTCAAATCCCGAACATCGTCAACTAACTGCTGCTGGGCCTGTTTCTTTCTCTGTCTACACTTAGAGGCAGCGAGTCTGTTACGCTCAAGAAGACGGTCTCGCTTCCATGCAGATGTACCAGGAACGGGCCCATCATCAGGGTTGTATATCACTTCATTGTTGTATATGAGCTGGTGGTTAGGGGGAGGTACCCCTGCGAACTGCACCTGTTCTTTGGGAATCGATGGTGTAGGCACCAGGGCAGTCTCCGAGCGAGAATGGGCCTGGGCCCGTGTAGAGTCGTCCAGGAACATCGCTGCAGTGGCGTTAGACGACGGAGGCGGCTCAATGTGAACAGGAGATGATTGTACCGTTTGAACAGGTTGTTGTACTGGCTGTACTGGCTGTAGTCGTTGCTGCACAGCCTGCTGTGGTTCAACAACGCTAGGAATGTGGGGCATCACATTAGCATTAGGTACGTAGTTCTGGCTCACATCACGGAATACCGGTTGTGGTACTTGCTGTGAATGTTGTAGAATCTGTATACCCTGTACATTCTGGTGATCCGGTTGAATATGTGCTATGTCTGTATGTATCGGTTGGTTAGTTGAGACATGTGATTGTGGAGGCTGCTGCTGCTGCCGGTGAGCATCTAAATTATACTGTTTCTCCATCTCTACAGGAGTTGTCTCATCGCTGATCAAGTCATAATTCTCATCAAAAATTGCCTCATGGTTGATAATCTGACCAATCTGACCATTGGAAATGGAAATACGACGACGCAAAACGGGCGTACCGTCCTGAGCATAATTCATGAACATCAGCTGGTCGAATAAGGGCGGATTTGTCATCGGGTAGCTGTTGAGGTCAAAAGGGTTATTGAAGTTACTTGAGTCGGAACGACCAGACGTTCTTCCGGAAGAATCTGCCTCGAAACCCGATGCTGAAGCCATTCTCAGGACTGGTAAAGTAAAAAAATCGGAAGCTAGTCTGTCTCCAGTTCTGAAAAAAATCAGACTGAGAATGCGGGAACACACTGGTACGGTTCTCGAGGACAAGAGACAAGCAAAGGAGAAAAAATAATGTTACCAAAAGTTCGATTGCGGAACCTATTGTTTCTAATAGTAGTGACGAAAGACGAAACACTTAATTCAATCCATAAAAGTACAATATCTATAAGTGAACTAGGAGTTCAACTTTATATAAACTGTAATTAATCGTCCATAGAGCTGTAGACACGCACATATGAGGCGCAAATATAGGCTTCTAGAGCCAGGGTTCAAATATGATCCATGCAGACTTCGGTCTAACAACGAGGAAAGACACTACTCGTGGCACCAACCACTGTCGCAACCGGGGTGTGCCTAAAAGGTGTGACTGTAGTGTGTGCAAGATATCGGACACCCTAATATTGCACGCAGTCGCATGAGAAGCTAGGCATGTGCGCAATTTGTGGCGGTAGTCGGCTAAATCACCAAGTTTTATCAATGATACAGTTAAGTACAATTTGTACTAGCTACAAAACTCAGAGCATGAAATGTTAGTCATAGTGAGGATTACGGTCACAGTTAGCCAATATTCTGGGGAAAGTCCATACCCAAATTGTACCACCACAACGCTGATAGATCTTCCCCTGCTGAGCTCAGTTGGCATTCCATTTTGGGAAACTATGTTCGTAGGCATTTTCATTAAAACCCGACACAAACTCTAGAATATCAGACACAAATGTCTGAAATTCGGACACTAACATCGGACTTCCAGACCTGTTGAGAGATAGCATATTCGTACTCCACTCGCACTTAGTCAGCGGATTGGAATCAGTCCCCTAGCACATTACCCATGATACATCGCAGACAACTATGATTGGGTAAGCTGTGTACATGGCCATAACTTCGATAGATAAAATATCTTGTAGCCTGCCACGACTAGACTTTTCCATGCTGGTACTCGTTCCCGCGCCATGTGTATTCCCGCGTTGCATTCTCCCTGGGGTTATAGTTCCTTTCATCTTCGGCATCACGTCTCGATGCAACAGTTGTTTGACAAACCCGTCCATCCTCGACTTCTTGCACTACCTCAGCTCAGCCAGTTTTTCCGGTTTGTGTCACCAGAGAGTCTTCTCAAACCGAATTTCCATAACAAACTTAACCGATTTGTAACTGGAGACGATGGGTACGAGTATAAATTTGATTTGGTGGTAGAAAACCAACGCGGAATGAAGGCATTTGGGATACCCTTATTCAGTAGTAATGGTCTTCTCCCTGGATTAGATCCAGGAAATTTCCAACTGGTCAGTGGTGGCGATTTGAAGTTGATCGACAATAAGCTTGCAAACGTGCCGCTACCTGACTTGGGTTGGCAATGGCTGTGGGATGGCTGGTACGTATTGATGTTGAGTGATGTTGATGATCAAGGTTGGAGCTACTCGAAGGTTTTTTTTCGCAGCCACCATTGGAAGGGAAAGTATTATTTCGGTAATTTTGTGCGGAGGAGGGTGTGGATACGCTTGAGGAGGAGAGCATTGGGCGAGAGTATCGATGGCGCAGAAACCATAGGTCGATATAGTCTTGGGTAGACTAAAGATAGATCCATAGAAGGGATTAATTAGCATAGCATATTACATAGCGAGGTTTAATAAAAATTAATAGGATTCACTGATAGACATACAGTATCTACAGAATTATTAAGGTTGCTCGATACAGATGCTGTCTATACCGTTGTTGCAAAAATTGTGTTCGACGCCCGGAAAACAGGGCATACCAGTTTACATTTTTGCATAGGAAATCTCGTTCGGGAAAGATGCATGATTCGTATCTCGCCTTGGCATCATATCCAGCATCGGAGCACTGAGTGCTTTTATTAATCTACCATCAGCCAGCTTCACCTATAATGAGCTTGGCCGGGAGAAGGAGCTAGACGAGACATAGGTAAAACATGGATCCTTCAGATACATTTTATGGTGATATTATTACCCTCACAATCATTTCCTCGTTGTAACACGTAAAATCCCACAATGAATAAAAGTAAAAACTGGAATTAGCCATATCTTTTAGTAAGTAGCTCGCTTCTAGCAGAAACTACATGCTACATACCATTAACAAGTTGGTGGTGCCATTTTGCGGATTTGTGAGTACGCTAAAAAGCACTCCCAAACTATGGCGACAAATCTAAAAGAGAATAGACGACCTGAGATGAGTGAAGTTATTACATAACATACATCCACTTGTCTGCAACATCTTAATCATTTCAACCTGATGTTTGGGTTAAAAACGTGAATGTAGGCAATTATGTGAAAATCGCGATACATTATTTATTTATTTTCTATAGTCTTTGCAACCACTGATTAGCTTTCACTATAAGTTTTAACCCTAACCACATCCACAATGGAGACCCTCGTTGCAGTAGCCCTCTGTGAGTATAAGAACAGCCAAAAGGTATCACTCAATGGTGCCATTAAAGAAGTCAAATACGCTACAATTGCTCCCCAAGATAAACTCCTTAGATTCCCCAGATCGCGGTCTCAAAACTCCCCATACCTCCTCTTGAAACAACTTGAACACCTCCAGACCGCTTGTTTACACAATGCAAGAAATTTGCGGGCTGTGGTCCACAAAAGTTTAGCTTTGTTCTTAGAGAATATTGTTATACCAGGCCAGTGTCGTACTCCGTATGTCAATAAGCTTCTCCTGGCCATTGGGTACATCTTTGTGAATGCCCCTTCCCCAGAATTGCATGAAATCATGACATCCTGGTTCTCAAGTGCTATGAAGGGCATTACTGATAGAGCAAGAGAGCTCAAAGAAACTAGCTTTATTCGATTATTTCTCAACTGTATCATCGCTCGGATGTATCTGATAACTCAGCAATGCCATCTCCCGGTTCACAAGCATTTACAGCATTTGTTCAAGGGCATTCCCAAATCGTACGAAAGATTGAATCAGGATAAAATCTATGATTTGATTTTGGTTTATTTGGACATGATCTTGTATTTGCAGAAAGATATGGTGGCTATTCAGAGAAAGCGGGTATGGGCTATCTTGATAGCACTGGATGAGGATGAGTTGGTCGCTCATTACAGACGGGAAGTAAAGAATGTGCCACTCTCAATTGCTGATACAAGCTGCTAGTCTCCCAGGTTTATACACGTAATGATAATTAATGCTTAGTCACGTTTGAATGATATATTGTCAAAAGTTAATCAACAGTAGCATACACAATCCTCGTGTTTAGCAGCGATAATGCCTCATATGTGCAATAATGTTGGCGACAACATTTGTGAGCCAGTATTTACCGAATACAAATGCTTGTGTAAGCTATGTCATATAAATGTTTGTGTTGTCTATGTCATATGAATATCTGGTCTTTGTGACCTCAACGCATCTAATCTCACCTGTTATAATGAAGATACTTCCTAATGATGATGTTAGTCTCCACAGAATCTTACATACTATATCAGACCCCCAAGCTCTTGATTGATCTCCTGCTCAACAAATACGATAACCCACTCAACACTGTTGTCGTTGCCACCACAATCTCAAAGTCTCCCAAAAGCGTACTATAAACGTCACTGGCAAAAAGTTGTTCTATACGAGTCTTAAAGACTAAATTTCCGATGTACACCATCTGAAGACCAGTGTTGATCTTCGAGAGTAAATTTGGCTGCACAGAATGGGTCGGAATACTCAAATCGGCAAGCCTTTTGAGTGTTTTTGGGGCAGGTAATGTCAGATATCTAAAATAAATGCCCATCAATGCCAACATCGCATCTCTTCCTATAATTATCACTCCTAGATAGGCCGGCATAACGTGTCCAAGAGCAAGGGATATTGTACAGATACCCATGAGAAGCTTGTCTGCAATTGGGTCCAAAATGGTCCCTAGTATGGACTTCATGTTAAATCTTCTCGCAATATATCCGTCTAGAAAATCGGTAACACATGAATAAGTGAATAAAGAAATTGCCAAGTTAGAATGTCCGGAGTAAATACAGTAGCCTACAATTGGGGCTGTCACTATACGGGTCGTGGTGAGGAAATTGGGCAAAGTATAAATATTGTCGGTGATTCTTGGGGATTTTTCAGAGTTTTCAATTGGTGGTGGTATCACGGGATTTGGCGTGTTTAACAAGCGAGGAGCGGAAACAAAGAGCCTTGCTGGTCTGAAGGGGGTGAATCTAGCGACTCTGGGGCCCACAAGAGCAGAGCGAGGGACTCGTAATAGGGATTTGTATGCCAATGAATTCAACATGATCAGTCGTAAATTTTTTACTGCGAAATGTTGTAGCAAGGGTAGTATGCTTGTTCATTACATTTACAAAACTGTTGATGAAATAGATATCACTTTACACTTGTGAATTAGTATATTATTAAACTATTATTTTGGTAACCCAGACTCGTTGATCAAAGACTTGTTCGTTTCCCTTGGACCTCCCCCGATCTTGGTTGCAATGATCTTGGAAACACCAGTAATTTCTGGAATGAATTGGGCGAAATCATAGTTGGAAATAGCTTGAGGTTGCTTGAAGCCTTGGATATTTTCGAAATATGGCTTCAACCCACTTAAAATCTTATTCTCGTTTTCAGTCTCGTAGTACAAAACAGCATTTGGACCAGCATCAAAAGTGTAAGCTACAATTATTTTACCTTCAAGTTCATTGATCTTGTGGATCAACTTGATGATCTTCTTAGAAGTATCGTTCAAGTAGAAAATAGGAGGGAGCGAGTCCAAACACACCGCATGGAAAGAATTGGAGTCTTTCATAGTCAACTCCCCAAACTTCTCAAAATTCTTAGCCAAAATAGCATCCTTCATTTCCTCGAATCTTTTTGGAACGATTTCAGAAATTCTATGGCTAAACAAATCGGAGGTGACAACAGTACTCTGCATTCCGGAAGTGGAAGGAACATCTTTTTTGTCGTCGGAAACAACCAAGATCAATGCCTTCATGTTTGGCCAATGCTCCAAAGGAGCAATCTCAACGGCTTTTGAATCTTCTCCATCTTGACGTTCACCCATCTCCCATGCAACGTACCCACCGAACAAAGATCTACAAGCAGAGCCACTACCTTTTCTAGCGATCTTACTTATCTCGGACAAGTCTTGAGGTAACTGGTATAATTTAGCAATTGAAAACACTAGCGCTGCGAACCCTGCAGCAGAAGATGCCAAACCTGCAGCAGTAGGGAAGTTGTTTTCTGAAACAATGTGTAACTTGAATTCTGATAATTTAGGTAAAGAAGCATCTTTGTCTTCTACTACTTTCCTTAAGTTTCTCAAATCCTTCAAACAAGCTTGAGTCCTTTCACTACCCAAACTTTCTAAGGTTCCGTTTAACCACAATTGATCCTTGGAAAATTCAGAGGAGCAGCTTGCGGTGGTCCACGTTCTCAAGTCATCCTGCGATAAGGTGACTGAGATAGAAGAGTTGGTGGGAAGGTTTAAAGACTTGTCTCTTTTTCCCCAGTACTTAAGGGTCTAATATGTTAGTAGTGAAGTGGGTAGAAGGAGTATCGTACATACCGCAATGTTGACAGGGGCCGTAGCAGACGCTTGGAATATAGACATTATATGTGTTTAACAGTAAATTTTCAACGCTAAACGAGCATCGCGTTAATGCAAAAAATATCTTTACTAAGTTGATCCATTGATATATAGGTATTTTCATGACGTTATTGAAGTTGCAACTGAGCAGAACATGAGAACGACGCTTCTGACGGCAGTGAATCCAAGAATTTCAATAAGTGGAGACGTAGTCACTTTTATTTAAGCTCAAAATCAGTTGTAGATTATCTGTAACAGAAGATGTATTTTCGCTTCGATGCCTCTTCGTTGTTGGTAACACCACATATTGCAAGAAGCTCGAGCTATCGAGGCAGCAACAACAATAAGCACACGTAAGTAGAGTTGCAATACAATGCCATCTCAGACTCGTTGACCCTGCCTTTTGGTATCACTTCAATCCTTGTGGTTGCCAGTAGATGCAGAAGCGTGTCCACTGGATTCTACTACTTTATCACAGAAATATAATATTAGTACATAGAGATCTAATGGGATAATCTTATACAATCACAAAGTTCCCCCAACTTTTAGTATACTTAAATTTGTTGATTATTGGCTGCAACACGGCTGCTGAAAGATTACTTTTTAGTCCACTTCCACAAACGAGCCTTGCAGTCACCTGAACCAGTTGCAAATATGCCTTCAGTGCCCTTAGAATTCAAAGAAACAGCCACGGAAATAACCGAGTTTCTGTGGCCCTGCAACATCAACAACGGGTTCCCAGATAAACGGTCCCAGAATATCACTCCACGGTCCTTAGAACCTGACAAAATATACTCGTTGTTAGGCGTGGAGCAAACAGACAAAACAAAATCTTTATGACCAATGTAGGTAACATCACAAGATGACTTTTTACCAACAGAAGAAGCTTCATTTTTACCTTGTAAGTTCCACAACTTAACGGTTCTGTCTAAGGATCCAGAAGCGATTTGTTTCCCGTTTGTAGAGAAAGCTACCGAGTAGACGGAGTCTTCATGGCCATTTCCTTGTTCGTTTCCACTATCCAAACGTTCTACCAAGAAACCGGTAGTGGAGTCCCAAACACGGACGGTTCTATCCAAAGAACCGGCAGCGATCAACAGGCCATCTGGAGAAACGGCAACAGTGGTAACACCATCCTCAATAGATAAGGTTAAGGAGCATTGCAGAGAACGTAAGTCCCAAATTCTGACAGTACGATCACCAGACCCAGAAACAAGTCTGTTTCCATCTGGGAAAAAGTCCAATGAGTAGATATCTTGTTCATGTCCACGTAAAATCTTGATAATACGTTTAGTAGTTAGGTCCCAAATTCTGATCAATTTATCTTCAGCACCAGTGGCCAAGAACTTCCCGTCTGGAGAGAAACATACGGAACGGATGTAGAGGTCACCGTTAGCGTTGGAAGCAGCTTGAGCATCTTTGGTTTGCGCAGCCTTATTAGCTTCGTCATTAACACCGTTAGAGCTACTGTCGTCAACTAGTTTTGCAACCAATTCACCAGTTTCCACATTGAAAACCTGAGTTGTCTTGTTGCATCCAGTAGCAATGAATTCCCCGTTCTTACTGAAACGAACACAACACACCACTGAAGAGTGGTTCAATGAGTGCACGAGTTCCACGTCCAAATCCTTCTTGAACGCCGGGTTGTATAATACATAATAGTCCAGCAATTGTTTCATGAAATCTGTGCTTGCCTTAGCCACATCAAGGTCCGACAAAAATGGTGGAATCTCTTTGACATGGAGAGCTTTTTGCCCAGGGCTCACTACGTACTGCGAATGGTCGATGATAGCCAATGCAGACTCTTCTTCTTTCCTGAGCTCAGGTTTCTGTGGCTTGATATCAGCAATCGGAGCATGCGGTCCCGGTTGAAGAGCACCAGTGCTTACAGCAGACACAACTGGTTGTGGAATCTGCACGGGTACGGTGGCAGCGGAAGGTGCCACAGGAGGCTTAGCGGCTACCGGCGGTACAGGCGGGGCAGCCTGGACTGGCTGGTAGTAGCTTTGACCATTGGACTTGGCATGGCGATCGCGGTTCTCCAACTCGGTCTTTAACCGCAAAATTTCTTCCTCGTAGGCTTCTTTGATCTTTCTATGAGCCATTTCTAACTCGTATACAGTTTGGCGGATCTGCTGCATTTCAGCCGTCTGCTGGCTATACTTTAAATCGTAGTCTTCTTTTACCTGCTTGAAGCTACTGGCTTCGTTGAGAGCAAACTCAAACTCTTGCTTCACGGCATCCAACAATTCATTGAGTCTTTGTTGGTGTCTCTGCTGTTGGGCATGAGCCTGCTGAGCTGCTTGAGCCTGTGCTTGAGCTTGTTGTTGGGCAACAGCTTGAGCTTGGGCTTGGGCTTGGGCTTGAGCCTGGGCTTGAGCCTGAGCCTGAGCTTGTTGGGCTACGGCCGCAGAATTGGGTGTGTAGACAGACATACTTCCTGTTCTTCTTTAATTATATGTTTGCAATGTTTTTGCGTTTGCGTCGAGTCTTTTTTGCGTCGAGTGCTGCGTAGGATGCGTTATAGCGCCAAAAATCGTATTGATCGAGCTAGGTTGAGTTCAAAAAGATCTTTGGTTCTATCCACGTCTAGTATATTAGCTTCTAGAGGCCAAGTGGGGTTTCGTGATAAAAAAGAAATGCCTGGGGTACAGGTTAAAAGAACAAGTTGAATCCTTTTCTGGTTCAAAAAAATTTCAAGTGCGAAGATTTGGCAGAAAAAGGGCTATCGAGAACGAGCAACGATGGGGCTGGTGAAAATCAACAGACGGGGTGCGCATTTTTAGGGTGTCTACGGGGTGTAAACCTCGTTTGCGTTAGGGCGTGTACGGGTGGCGAGCATCAAACCCGTGATTGTATGCAGCGCCTTCCCGCACCCTATCCCGACTAATCAATATAGGGGTGCAGCTGCATATAGTCGACAACTAGGGTTACGTCTCCTATATGTACAACGCGCAGATGGGTTCCCGGCTTGGACCCCAACCCGGCCGAATATTGTCATGCGCTTAACGGGCTAACTCCCGGATCTACAGGGGGTGCGAGAATCTGGTCATTTTTAAGGGCTGTTTATGGGTGTGCAGGAACTATGGTCGGTACTACCAGTTTAGGCGAACCGTCTTTAAGGCCCGAGCTCCTATGCATACGTAGAGGAAAATGTATAGTAGATAGTGTTAGTAAATGATTCAGTCTATAATCTGGAAAAGTCCTAATAGTTCTTTTATTGTCTATTGGATCATCAAGTTGTCCGTGATTCGTCCGTGTTTCGCCGCAGATTGATAAATATTGGACGCAAGACAGTAGCCCGCATTTGAGTTTATCAGTAGTAGGGGAGCTAGTTTCTTTCAGCATTCATGGTGCCTTCTGCTACATGTCTTTACGTTCATTGAAACTGCATTGTTCACTAGCATTTCGAGTGTAAGAAAGCTTGGATTACTCGTAGTGTGTGAAGCAAAGAAACTTGCCGTGCAAAGAAAGAGTGGAACTAGCAATAGAATTCCGCCGGTTCTAGAGATCGGCTTATTCACTGCAACGCAGGCTTAGACATTATAGTCTTCTATTCCTACTTCAAAAACTCGAAGCCACGCATCGTGCATGAGTGTAGAAGTTACCATTGCAATTCATAAACGACCAGGGAGTTAAAGTAGTGGTGACACAAATGAAATGAGTCGTTTAAACTCGGACGCTAGACCTTTACTGCTTCTTGCTCTTTTCAGGTAAGAATTCTATTCAAAGGGAAAACACTGCGGGTACAGACCGAGAGACGTGGTGGACTGAACGACAGAACATGTCAAGATCCATACCCAGAATTTCTTGATCTGAATACTAGCTTATTGTTAGTCATAAAAGAAGTACACGCCGAAGTACAAAACTCGAATATGTGTACGCAGCACACAAGTAGAGGTCAAGCATTTAATTTTGTAATTCTATCCCTCACAGTCTTAATTTCTGACCAAATTTCTGTTCTCAATTCTCACAAGAATCATGGTGTACTTGGGCAATAGCGTATTTAGAGGGAAAAAAGCACAGCAGGCCTACGACAAAACGTTCGCTGGGAGGTATCAGAAGCTCATCAAAAAGAACCATTTCTTATTTTTTGGTTTGCCGTTCATGCTCTCAATCGTTGCAGGGTCGATCTACTTGCAAACTTTTACGGCTGTTAAATGGGAGAAGTATGACGCAAAATACCGCCAATTAAACGAAAATGAAATGCTTGATATGATTGGGTCCAAGAGAAAAGTGGACAAGAAAGATGATTACTACCGTTTACAGGGCTTCATGAATGAACAAAAAGACAATGATTTGGATTACGAAATGGTCAGGATCAAGAGAAAAAAGGAAAACGAGCCCGTTTGGTGATATCACCCCTGAGCAGGCTAAATTACTCATAGCTGTACCTGACGGGTTGTTGCCTGTTTTATTGCAAATAGTTGCACGCACTATATATATTTTAATGATAAGATGAGATGAGATTTTTTTTCACAACCAAATATATCAAACATGGTTTCTTTCAGCTGTGAAGTGTGTAATGATACTGTTGTGAAGAAAAAGCTTGCACAGCATCAACAAAGGTGTAGCAATGCTTATTTCACGTGTATTGACTGTAACGTGACATTCTACAATAATGACCATAACATGCATACTTCTTGTATAACTGAAGCAGAGAAGTATGAGAAGGGATTATACAAGGGGAACAAGGCAGGAAAGCAGGAGAAACTTGTTTCAGTAAATAAGAAAGCAGATGCAGAAATGAAGGAAGACAAGAAAGAGAAGAAGGAACAGGTAGAAAGTAAGAAGGAAAACACAGAAAGTATGAAAGATAAGAAAAAGAAAGTTACGAAGGTAAAACAAAAATCAAGAGAACCTTCTGTCCTTGAATCATTCTCCCACGGCCTCAAAGTCGGCAAACCTTCTAACTTCAAGAAAGCTCTCAAGTCACTTTCAAAGGAACAGCAAAAGAAGTTGATGAAGCAGTTGACCGTGATGAGGAACCCAGATGATTCTGTTTCTTTAAATTTTTAAGAACACGATTCGTGTTAATACAATTAATTCTTCTAGAATTGATTTTATCTTACCTTTTATAATACACGCCTAATGTATATACAATAATCTACATTGCAGCTTCGTCTCTTGAATCGTCATACAGCCCCAATTTGTCTATCGATACAATCCTACCGGTTCACAGGTTCTATCGGTTCGCTATCTTATTCAAGGCTTTATTCATCTTTGAATAAAACTGACTGAGCGTTTGGTACGGAAACGTCAAATTGTCACAAAAGTATTCAGGCAAGTATTTCTTTAGCACTTCTTTGTCCTTATTATCATGCTCGAAGAATGATGGAATATAGTTCACTTCAGTAGCAGAAGAAAATTTTTTGATGATCACAAGCCTGTACTCAACCGAGAGCTTATCCCCTTTATCCACCGAACTATTCTGTAACACGTCAAAGTAAAACTTATGGTCGTCCTGTTCGTGGTTTATCACTTTCAACCCGGTTAAAAGTTGAATCATATCCAAAATGACACCCACAGTGTTCAATTCTTTGTCAACGTCCTCACGGTTAATGACTTCTTCATCTACATTTTGTCTCTTGCGTATGGGAGAAATAAATAAGTCTTCCTGGTCTTTACTAAGACTTTGAGACGACGACCCATTCTGGCTGGCTCCCTTTCCCTGCAATTCCGCGATCAAGGCATCCTTTTCTTTGATCTCTTCCTGGAGTTTGCTTATGGTCGACTCATCCTCCTCGATCTTGGATTGGCTTTTCAACTTATAGTTCTGAAACACCTCATCTTGAGCGGTGCTTGTGAGCTGGTTGATGAGCTCTATGAGCTTATTATTATCATTAGCAGTGAAAATTTCCTGTTCTGTGATTTTGCTCAATTGTATACTACCTACCTTGGTGTTTTTGGGCGAGTTTTTTCTGACCACGGTAGGAGTAGCTTTATCCTCCTTACCTCTTGTTTTGGAATTGGGTGTGAAAACTTTAGTGACCTTGCTAGTGGCTTTTGTGGCATTTTTCGTAGGTGTCTTTGCTTTGGAAGTAGTACCGCTGGTTGCTGAAACACTCCTTTTCTCCTCCGACTCTTTTCTAGAGCTGACTCTCCTTTTATCTATTCCTCTAGTTTGTGCCATAATAGAGAAGATGGGTCAAATGCGCGTTTTGTCTTTGGTCCTATGAGATGCGCAGTAGAGACAATTCACCTTCGCTGTGGAGGTGCCGATGGTAGTATCTCGTACTAGGCCGCGCGAGATTGTCCGTCGCGCTACTCTTTTTCTTTCGCTCTATTACACTTATCCCATTCAATTCTTTCAGTCACACCATGTCCTTCACAGCGGAAAACTTCGAGAAGAAACTCGCGTCTCTCCAGGAAACGCAGGACTCCATCGTTTCCATCTCCCAGTGGGTCCTCTTCCACCACAGGCACAGCTTGGAAATTGCAAAAGTATGGAGTCGATTTCTCCTCAATTCCAATCTAAACTCTCAGAAAAAACTATCATTGTTGTACCTTTGCAACGACGTCGTCCAGCAGGCCAGACATAAACGGAAACCTGAATTTATCACCAGCTTTTCTGAGGTTTTGCCAGGGGTTCTTGGCGCTATATTTTCCACCTTAGATTCTCCTATCAAACTTAAGGCTGAAAGGCTAGTGAGAGTGTGGGATGAGAGACAAGTTTTTGAAAGTCCTCAATTGAAAAATATGAGGGATTCCATCCAAAGCAGTGGAGAAAACCAAGTTCTTCCGGACTCTGTTTCGCCGCCCGTCTCTTCCTCTCCCCCTACTGCTTCTTTCAGCAAAGAGAACTCGGAAGAAATTGTTCCTGAGCTTCGCCTTCTCAACAATCTTTTCAACCACATGAATCTGTTGATAGATGTAAGTCAACATAACCTCAATCAAGTGGGCATCCAGTCCAAAAAATACTTACCCAGCGATCCTTCTGTTTCTGATGCCCTACCCTCACCCAAGATCTATATTTCTAAACTCAATAATTTGGAGAAGATATGCCAGAACTCCAACAGTAACATAGACAACATCAAGGAGGATAGAACCAACATCTTGGACCACCTTAATAACTTGAAAAAGGTCATTGAAGAGGGATTGAAAACGGATGAAAGTAAAAAGACCATCATCCATACCAAGTTATCTGCCTTGCACAAGACCAGGAACGAGTTGGTGGAGTTGGTTGAGGATGGTGGTGAAAAACTTGATGGTAATGATTCCTATGAGCTTGAAGATGCAACACCATCTCCTCAAGTTACTAGCAATTATACCACTGCAGCTAATGTCTCTAATGTACCCTTCAGTAATGATGATGACGATGACGATATGCTCCCTACTTACGACAATGATAGTGATTCGGCCCCAGAGCATATCCCCACCCCAAAGGCCACTCCCAAGCCCGATTTGAAATTGCCTACTGCCAAAAGATTCAAATCAAAATCAAAATCGGTTGCATTCTCTGAAAACATAGAAGTGAAGGAGTACGATCGTGAAAATAGAACTGAGATTATTAAAATAGTCAAGAGTGATGACGACCAGACTGAGTATGACGATGAAGATGATGTGACAGAGGATTTCAATCAAGGAGAGGAATTTGTATCTCATCATAAGGATTCCGTGGAACTCAAACATGAAGAAGACGGGTACGATCCGGATACCGAGGGGACTGAGAGAAGTAGTTCTGTTTTGGATATTTTATCCAAGCTTCAGTGAAACTTTGGGTGCCCCAGCGAAAACAAAGTAAATTTTAAGGGAGACTTCAGTTCGATGAGACTTGTATGCCAGTTTATTAATACGTAGCTGCTATCCTAGTATATATATATTTATCATCAATGATTCTATACCAGTTACGGTTCACTGTATCAATTGATATCCTACTTATGGACCACTCTACTCAAAAACATTATAGATCGGGGTTGTCTTTGTGCTGCAATTGAATGATAAGCCCTAATCTGGTTCAGTGAAACAAATTCATTGAACAACTTTAAACCTCGACTAATCTTGTTCTTGCTGGGCAATGGTCGCTTTAATTCCTGGGAAAGCCTCTTCATCATAGCCTCGTCAAGGCGAGGTGTTCGGACTGTACATTTGTCAATTACACTCAGACACATTTCGCCAACAGATAGTCTTGAACCAATGTAGAGAAGATGCTTAGACCTTGTTTGAGCTACATAGAATAGCCTTGATTCAGGCGAAGGAATGTTCTGTTTCCCGCTTAAAAAGTAATCCCATGATCCTTGCTGGTATGAACTGCCCACGACAAAAACAAATGGGAATTCACGTCCCTTGGCAGAATGAACAGTAGAAGTGTTTACCAGATCTGGAACATCAGACAGCGAGTCTTCAGTATAATTCTTCAAATAATGGAACAAAAACGAGTCGCCCTTGGTATTCAAAATATCAAGGGCTCTGTAACTGTTGTAGGTGCGGAATAATGACAAGTTGAATGTCATCAAATTGCTGGATAGCTCCCGACTATGTTTCATGGAAATGGACTCTATTTCCGAATCAGAATATGACTTTTTTACTCCCGTGGGTGAATTCAAGTAATCCTTCAACGGCAGATTGTTGACAATATTGAGAAGTGATTCCAAGAGCATCTCGGGCGTTTGATTAGCATAATTCTGGTTTAGCTTTATCCGCTCAGCACTGACATTATCAAGCAATATCTCAAACTGCTTCAACACATCTGCATACTTCTTACTATAAACTGTATCGACAGACACATTTTTAGCAACCGCGCTGGTCCAATTTGCAACCAAAAAGTCTTCTAGAGTATCGCCTTTCATACCTTCTTTTGCAGCCCAATCTCTGTTCAAAGAGAAAAGTTTACTAATCCTGTTTTTGCTCCCATATCCTGTGTCAATATACATGAGGATACAAAGAAGTGCCAACTCACTGCCTGGGCTTCTTTCGATCACGTTTAACAAACTTAATAATATGTGCACTTTACTGTTGAGCCAAGTGAGAGAAGACGTAAGTTTGTTGTACTTGATACCGAAATTTTCAGCCAATAATCGATTGACTTGTTCAACATCTTTATTAGTACGACAGAGTATAGTACAGTCTGAGAATTTGATCATACCACCCAGTTCACAGCATAATCTGATGATTTCCAGAGCAATGAATTGCAACTCTTCCGACTGGCTTCGGTACTGGGTGACAATAGGTGGATAACCTGGCGGCTTGAAAGAGACGATATTTTTTCCTAAAGTATTCTCAGGGCCTAAACAAAGGTCAGCAGCACATGTCAAGATTTCGGGCGTACACCTAAACGATTCCTTGATGATTGCATGATGAATTTTGAAGTTCGGAAAAGACGAAAAATGCTGCTCTATTTCATTCATAAGTTCGGGCTTGGACCCTAGAAATTCATAGATGCTTTGGTTGGGATCTCCTGCAATACATAAATGCTTAGCAGTGTTTGCATCAAACCCCTTCGTAGGGTACTTTACAATCAGCTCTATAATCGATAGCAAGTCGTCGTACATATCCTGAAACTCGTCAACAATAACCACTTTATACTGGTATAACCTCTCGATAAGTTCCAGGTCTTCTCTGAGAGAATTTTGGATGATTTTACTTGCATTACTGATCAAGTCGTGGTACCTTATAATTCCGCTAGAATTCAAGTACTCAACCAAAGAATCAATGTAATCCTTGCCTACTTTGTACTTCACAGCTGCTTCAGCAGTGGTAAGTCTCCCACTTCTTACAGAAGCCATCATTTCCTCAAAAGATCGGAAAGAAAGATGGCCCCCAATACCCTTGCCATTAAGTTTAGTTACTCTGCCTAGAAATATAGAAGATACGTGCTTCCAACTCGAGTCATCGATTAGTCTACTACGGCCAAGTTCTGGTAAATAGCTGCTACCATGACTTTCTACAATCCTGGCTGCAAACAGGTGGAACGTACTGAGATCAATCTGATTCGCAAGCTCCTCACCAAGACGTGAAGCTAGCGACGATCTCAAGGATCCCACCGATCTGTTTGCCATAGAAAGTATGAGGACATCCAGGGGTTGAATATTGTGGTGCTGAATCATAAATGCTACCCTTTGGGTTAATGTGAATGTTTTGCCACTGCCTGGGCCAGCCAGAATGGAGAGAAGGGAATTATGCAGAGGTGGGTAGGAAATGATAAGCTGTTGGGATTCTGTAGCTGGAGGAAGCAGCTCAGAAATTTGGATGGTTTTGAATTGGTCGGCAATATCATTGGAGTCCTCTGGGCAGGTATCTGAGGATGGTCCATGCCCATTGTGTGAACCTAATACACTGGAAACTGGTTCCAGCATTATGTACCGATAACTTTTCGCGTCTGCTAGCATGAATTTAGCGACTCCTACCGCGACATCGACCTAAATCTCTCTTTGCACCGCGGGCATGGACAGTTCATGTTCGCGATACCCGTGTAATTGTTGATACTAATGGCGTCGTTGGAGATACTTAAATCCGTGCTTGGAGTACGAGCATCCTCGATTGAGCAGGAAAGCATATCTAATGAGCCTATAGAGGGTCTTCACAATCTTCTGACTCAAATTTCCAAGAAAGCAAATACTGGTACACTCCTTGAGCTTCTTCGATCTGAAGCATCCAATAACGAGATTCTTCCGCCCCAAATCAATGATTTGATCGCTGATGAATTGCTGTTTCTCGCAGGAAAGTTTGATGACTTCCAGTCCGAAATCAAGACCTTCAAAGAAAAGCTTTCTCCAATTGAATTCGTGCTCGGAAACTTTAATAAAGAACTCAGCCAGTTATCTTCAAGCCTTGTGTCCTTGCATCAGCAGTCTAACCAACTTTCGAGCAGTCTTGACATACAAAAGGGCTCAGTAGAGAAATTGAATCCTATCATTCTCGATCTCATTATACCAACGGATGTAGTCCGATCTGTTATTTCAGGAACGGTTGATCACTCGTGGTTGGAGAATTTAAGATTCATTAATGAAAAATTACAGTTGATCAAGAACATTGAAGATGGGACGTTGGAAAAAAGACTCATAGATACATATAAAGGGTCTGTGGCATTTGAGCAATTAAAGCTGGGGATACTGCTTCTTGTAAATAAGTCTGTGGAGAGAATAAGAGACTTTATGATCAGTCAAATCAGACTTTTAAGGTCATCTTCGACCAAGCCTTCTCAAAGCATACAACAAAGTCTTTTGAGTGTGAAGGAAGCTTTTGTATTCTTGAATTCACTCCACCCAAAACTTGCTAAACAGCTTCGGTTGGCGTACTTTTACACCATGGGATGGTATTATAGATCACGCTTTTCCAAGTATTTATATGCGTTGCAAAAGCTCAATCTTCGTCACGTTGACTCGGCCATGGTATTGGGAGCTGATGGAGCTACGGGGTCAGATGATAGATTGAGCTACTTGAGAGGAGGTTTGAAGAGTTGGATGGGTGGGGCTGCAACCCAGCCAAGTACGGCGAACATTCCAAACAAAACTACTCTTCTTGAGTATTTAGGGTCAGTGGACAGACGGTTGGATATCATCTCCACAAGATTAGAGGACTCTCATAAAACTACAATGCCAGCGCAAATTGCAGAGACCACTCCGTTTGGATACTGGATTGAGTTTGTGTTCAACCAGTGGTTTACTGCATTGATTGATAATGTTGTGGTAGAATATCTTTTCGTGGTCGAATTCTTTTTCCAAGGAGAAGAGAAATATCATAATGTAAATATACCAGATCAAGTCAATGGCGATTCAAGCCAAGGTGAAACCAAAGACTGGTCTTTACTCATGTTTGAAGATGTCTATAAGATTGGTCAGGAGTTTCTCATCTGGTTAATCACACACATGCCATCGATATTCCTGGCTGCAAACAGAGCATCTAGTACTTTCAATCCATCTAGAGTCACTCATTCTTTTCAAGGAAGTTGTGATGCATACGCCATCTTACTTATGATTAGAATCATTCAGACGTCACAAATTCAATTGCATAACAAATTTCATATTCCCGTACTCGAAGATCATGTTAATTCCTTGTTGCTTATATTATGGCCCCAATTCACTCGTATCATTGATTTGAATTGTGATGCCATGAAGAAAACAGTTCTAAGAATTGGTGGAAATAAAGATAGTTTGGCCCCTACATCCTTGACCCAGCAATACGGCCAGTTTCTTCTGGGCCTCTTGAAATTGAGCATCATTGATGTAGATGGGACAAGAAAAATTGAAACAATCAAGGGGGAACCACTCTATACGTCTATCACCAGATTGAGGAATGATTTCGAGAATATTTTGACAAAGATAAGCAGCCAGATTAAAAACTCATCAGAGAAGGAAATATTCCTTTACAACAACTATTTCTTGATCGTAAACATCTTGAAGAATGAGAACGAGGATCTGTCGAATGACTTTATTAACGAACAAATAGAACATTTGCAAATGCTATGTAACGCCTACAAAACATCCTAGAGAGAGTTAATAGTAATATATGTATTTTCTCTGGTCCACAGTACCTTTACCAATGGTTACACTTCATTATGAGCTATACGTCTCTATTTATATATCACAAATCTTGGCTAATAATCCACACAACTGCAAGTATGTCGACACCCCTTCAAGCACTCTCATATGAGTGAACCCTATGGCCTTAATTATCTCTAACCTCTTCTGTTCATTGATGTCTGGAAGCGTTTTTGTAACCTTGAATGCCAGCGTAACTATATCAATGGCAGAATACCCTTTTACCCACAAGCTGTCAAGCAAATCCACAGCTTCGTCAATGTTGCTGGTACAACACGACCTGAGCATCTTCTTAACCACCAAAGGATGTGGTTGATCTACGATTTTGAATACATTGACGTCATTTACAAAGCCAAACCCTGCCACCGTACTTTGTAAATTATTGATTGCCTGTCTCATATCGCCCTCGGCGGTGAAAATCAATGCTTGTAATCCTTCAGTGTTGTATTGTACGTTCTCACTTTTACAAACTTCCAACAAACGGGTCAACACTTGGTCGTCTGCAAGCTTATTGTATCTTAGTATAGCACAACGAGACTGTAATGGTTCGATTATCTTAGACGACTGATTACAAGCAAATGCAAATCTCGTGGTGTTGGAGTATATTTCCATGGTTCTTCTTAATGCTTGTTGTGCTCCTGGGGTCATAGAGTCAGCTTCGTCGAGAATGATGATCTTATGTCTTCCAGGTGGGAGTGGAATCTTTGTTTGAGCAAATTGTTTGATTCTGTTACGCACAACATCAATACCTCTATCATCTGAGGCATTCAACTCCAACGTAGCCTGACGGTACAAATCATGCCCCAAAAGTTCAAGGGCTAAACAGTGTATGGAGGTGGTTTTACCGATACCAGGCAATCCAGAGATGATCATATGGGGCATATTTCCGTCATTGGCAATCAACTTGAGTCTCTCGACTGTTTCTTCGTTACCGACAATGTCTTCGAGTTTATGAGGACGGTATTTCTCCACCCACGGAAGTTCTAGTGTTAAGGCAGACATGGTGGGAATGAAAAATCGTGCAGCGAAAAATGAATGAAGTTTGACGCGTCAGCTGCATAATAGTCGTAATTATTCATTAAGATTGTACATACACTTTCTATACAAATCTACGATTTCTGTGGCCTCTTCTTACTTCCTCCCACAGGAGCTGATGTCTGAAGGAAATTTATCACTGGTTTATTAAAGTGGCCCTCTTCATCGTAGAACAGCTCCAAAAACGATACTTCTACGTCCGATACCTTGTTGAATAAGTCATAAAATCCCTCCGCTCCTTTAACTTCGGACGTCAATCCAAACACGGTCAAGTCCTCTATTCCTGTAGCATCCGATAATCTTTCGCTAGCACTTTTGGGAAGTTGTATTAGCTTTATAAAGCATCCACAGCCCCTAGAGGCCGTATACGTCAACACAGGGAAATGCTGAGATAGAATGCTAGGTGTAAGGTCATATTTACACACAAATACGTATTGGAACTTTCCAGAACTTCCCCTCTGTAGTCCACTGGCGTATTTTTCCAAAGTTTCCGTTACGTCGTTGAACCCCGACATAAAGTGATTAAGGATATCTGGCTGGACTCGGTGTGTGTCCTTTAATTTCATGCCATTGTACAGACCAATCGGAGAGAGCAAGTGCTGCAATGTATCCACAATATTAGCTCCCAATGAAGGTTCCACGTACGGCCAGTTCACTTGAGTCAACGGGTTATCAAGAACCGGTTTGAAAACCTGTTTTCTTTTCTTTTCTCTTTCCTTAAGCGAATTGACCGAGGGACTGTTCAGCTTGCTCTTGTTTGTACCCTTTCCCTGGTTCTCCTCCTTCTCTGTGTTCCTTTTATTGAGATTCATGGTCAAAACTTTTCTCATCTCTTTTCGCATTCACTAGTCGAGGCACGAATAAATCAAGACAATAGTACGTACAAAGGGTGATTGGTACATTATTTATTCAAGCTATAAAACAAAACTTATAGAGAAAAGACCTTAATGAATGTCTATTTTTCTTCTTTATCCTTTTTCTCGGCCCTTGGAGAGTACGTTGGGCTTCCAGGTGAATAAGATGGGGATGTTGGTGAGTATGATGGACTCGTTGGCGAGTATGATGGACTCGTTGGCGAGTATGATGGACTCGTTGGTGAGTAAGAAGGTGATGTTGGTGAGTAAGAAGGACTTGTTGGTGAATAAGAAGGACTAGTAGGTGAGTAAGAAGGACTAGTAGGGGAGTACGAAGGACTCGTAGGAGAGTACGAAGGACTCGTAGGAGAGTACGATGGGGATGTTGGTGAATAAGATGGGGATGTTGGTGAGTATGATGGACTCGTTGGTGAGTACGATGGACTCGTTGGGGAGTAAGAAGGTGACGTTGGTGAATAGGATGGGGATGTTGGTGAGTAAGAAGGTGATGTTGGTGAGTAAGAAGGTGATGTTGGTGAGTAAGAAGGTGATGTTGGTGAATAAGAAGGACTTGTTGGTGAATAAGAAGGACTTGTTGGTGAGTAAGAAGGGCTTGTTGGTGAGTAAGAAGGACTAGTAGGGGAGTACGAAGGACTAGTAGGTCCGCCGTAGCCAGGACTAGTGGCCCCATACGAAAATGGCGAAGTAGGAGACGGAGATGAAATACCTCCGTAAGTGGTTAAACCACCGCTACCTTCATTCACTTGTGCAGTGTGGATTGGCGAGAAGCCAGCACCACCCGCACCTTCATCGAATACCTGAATTCTATCATCTTCCATGCTGTAGTCTCTGTATGGAGTAGCACCACCTTCAAAGTCTTCAGCATTGCCAGTATCAGCACCCTTCAACATCTTATCGTCAATCATCACGTCAAATGCACCTGTTCCCAACGGAGCCATTTGACCCAACATTACATTCTCAGAAATACCTCTGCAGTCATCCAACTCAGCAGCAGAAGCAGCCTCAAGTAAGATCTCTACAGTTTCTTCGAAAGAACAACGCATCAACGCACCAGTGTCATTTCTGTTAATACCGTGACGAGTAATAGCCATCAAGTGACCACGGGATGTCATAAGATCAACCAATAAGGCCATGTGACGGTAGTTCACGTAAGAACCATCAAAGGCAATAACGTTCAAAATTTCTTTATACAAGGCACTTCTGGTTGCTTCAATACCCAATACAGAAAGGATTTCGATAAAGTTATTAGAGTATGTTCTGGATGAGTCTACGCCTGGGATAGTCATGACGTCTGCCAAGTTCACACCATCAGTTTCCAAAACCCATTCCTGGCCCTGCTGGAATTCACCACCGTCGTCAACGTAGTTTACCTTGTGCTGCATCATAAACACTCTGATAATACCTGGAATACCTCTCAAGGAAATGGAGTCCAACATGTGGCTTTCAATTCTCTTCAAGATCTGATCTTCCTCTGAATCCTCTTCATCCAAAGATTTGGGGTCTCTAACAACTCTACATCTGATGATCAATTTATCAGCCGTATCATCAGACCAAATCACAAACAAATCTTCACCAAAGTTTTGGGAAATCTTTTCAGCTACTTGAGACATGGTCAATTGTTTATCCAACATCTTGGCTCTGTCCAACTCAAGACGAAGAAGCCATGGTGATTGTTTCTCAATAGATTCCTCAACCTTTTCATCGGGAATGGCAAAGTAGGCTTCCACTGTATCATAATCCTCTTCAATAACAGTACTTCTTGGATCAGGGTCGTAAAAGATCTCTGTCGCCGAAGTAACGTTCTTCAAGGTTGTGTGTTCTATGGCAGACTGAACTACCTTGGCCTTTTCGATATCCTCAGCAATTTCCTTGGCCAAGTACACAGTAAGTGCAGGAGTCTTGATGTTCTTTGCCACGTTCAAAATTTCCTTAAGACGAGGAACACCCAAGGTGACATTCTTAGAAGACACACCCGCATAATGGAATGTATTCAACGTCATCTGAGTAGCAGGTTCACCAATCGACTGAGCAGCAATAACACCCACCATTTCACCGGGGTGCACAGCGGATTTTTGAAACTGGTTTTCGATTTCACCAACAACCCATTCAAAGGAAACCTTATTTAATTTGTATTCTTCGATCACACGACGAGCTGCAAGTCTCGAACGAACCAAGCATTGGATCAACGTTGTGGCGTTCTGTTGGGCTTCCTTAGCTAATTCAGACTCACCTCTGACGACAAGAAGCTTGCTGCAAAGGTCTTTAACATCGTTGACCACCTCGTCCAATTTCAAATCAGATACCTTTTGTCTACCAGAGTGGAAAATCTGTTGGGCGTTCTGGATAATACGACGCATGTTCACAGGAAGTGGCCAACTTGAGTCACCGTTGGGGAAACAGATGTTACGCAAGTAAGCACGGTCGCTCTTCAACTGGCCAAATTCCTCATCAAGGATCCTCTGTAAATCGACATCACCTCTGATCTCCTTGGCAGACTCAATGGCGAGTTCATCGTGGAGAAGATCAATTCTATATCTCTTTTCAAAAGCGGTGTCGGAGCCCGGGATCGTATCAACAGATTGCTTTTCCACTTGTGTACCATCCATACCATCTTCACCGTAAAGGAACTGGATGATATCACCCAACGAGTTTCTGGTGGTACCATCATAATGGACCATAATATCTTCCAAAGCCTTGACCAAACGACGTTGAATATAACCGGTTTCAGCAGTCTTAACCGCAGTATCAATCAAACCTTCCCTACCCGCCATAGCGTGAAAGAAAAATTCCTGTGGAGTCAACCCTCTCAAATAGGAGTTTTCAACGAACCCCTTGGACTCAGGAGAATAGTCATCTTTGGTAAAGTGGGGCAAGGTTCTATCAGCAAAACCAAAAGGAATACGCTTACCTTCAACAATCTGTTGACCCACACAAGCAGACATTTGAGAGATATTGATAAACGAACCCTTAGATCCAGACGTAACCATCTGTTTGACGTTGTTCAAATCCTTCAAGCTCATTTCGGCAGAACGACCAGCGGTATCTCTTGCCTGATTCAAAACTCTTGATACATTGTGTTCGAACGATTCTCTCAACGTCATACCTGGCTCTGGTTCCAATTTGTCTCTTTGAGCGTTTAAGATAATATCCTGAACCTGAGCTTTAGCTTCTTCGATAGTGGTAGTAACCGCTCTCATAGTATCGGAATCAGCGATAGTATCACCGATACCAATAGAGAACCCGTTGTGAAGCAACCAAAAGTTAACTACCTTCTGAATGTTGCTAAACAACTGTGCACACACTTGAGGGCCTTTCTCTCTGAAAACAGTGTGAATCAACCCTCCTCCGGTAGCACCAACGGTTTTTTTATCTACAACACCAAACAATATTTCTCCATCCACAATCAACATACCATTATCTTTAGGACTCAGTAAACTGCTTTCCAATCTCTGCAAGTGGATTCCCTTTGGAATGGCGATCGAAAGTAATTGTTTACCAGTCCATAACGGTTTAGGTCTCACAACTGCTGGTGGGGGAATCACTCCATCCCAAGTAGGAATCCAATATAAGATGTTCATAACCTGGTCGTATTCAATAAAACTATCCCGCAATGTCATTTTACGAATACCACATAGAGTATCTTGCACAATACCCATAACAGGCTTATTGGATTGGGGAGACACAATTTGGAGAGGAACAGCACAAATTTGAGATAATTCTGCTCTTGTTTCAGGGGATTGAGGAACGTGCAAATTCATTTCATCACCATCGAAATCAGCGTTATATGGGGAGGTGACAGATAAATTCAATCTGAAGGTCGAGTAAGGCATCACCTTGACTCTATGTGCCATCATCGACATTTTGTGAAGCGAGGGCTGACGGTTAAACAACACTGGGTCATCATCCATCAAGTGTCTCTCGACCTTCCACCCGTACTGCAACGCAATGTCACCGGCTCTTTTGTTGTACCTCAAATCAATACGATCACCGCTGTCTCTGATAACATATTTTGCCCCGGGGTGTTCATTAGGACCGTTTCTGACGTATTCAGTCAAACGGTGAATATTAAACGGAGTGACAATTTCCGGATAAGATAAGGTTCTGGCAATAGAAAGGGGGACACCCACTTGGTCCAAGTCCAAGTTGGGATCACCAGAAATAACGGTACGAGCAGAAAAGTCCACTCTTTTACCCATCAAGTTACCTCTAAGTCTACCTTCTTTACCTTTCAATCTAGCTCTGATGGACTTGATCGGACGACCTGTTTTCTGTAATGCCTGCGGTTGTCCCGCAATATCGTTATCCATATATGTGGCCACATGAAACTGAAGCAATGCCTCGAATTCACTGATAACATGTTGAGGTGATCCATCCATTTCAAGACGCTGGACGTTGATGTTGGCCTTGAGCACATCTGCAAGTTTGAAGGTCAAATCATCTTCTCCTCTAGCAGTATCGTTGAAAGCAATTGATGGTCTCACTGGAGGAGGAGGAACAGGTAAGACTGTAATGAGCATCCACTCAGGTCTAGCGTAGTCTTCATTAAATCCAAGTTTAAGACAATCCTGAGAGCTAATATGACGGAACACATTCAAGATCTCGGTTGGGGTCAAAAGACGCCTTTCTGGCTGGTCCTCGCTTTCAGAACCCTTTCCCTGCTTCCAGGTTCCCCAGAGCTTCAATCCATCTCTACGAACGGTCGGCTGGGCATGACCACATCCACCTCTTCCAGTTGACCCACCCACGGCATTTTCGTCGTCTTCAGGGTCGGCTTCGCAAACCATTTTTGTTTTACACACACTCCAAACGGCGTTGAACCGCTTCTTGGGGTCTCTAACCTTCAAGGCCTGGCCCATAGCCTGATTAGTTTCATCAAGAAGTAACTTCCCACAGTGCATACACACACACTCACATACTTTTTTGATCTTTGCAATGAAGCCAATGTGGAACACCGGTTTGGCTAACTCGATATGCCCAAAATGTCCAGGACACTCGGCCATATCTTCACCACAAGTTTGACACTTATAATTTCTGTCGATGGATCCCAATCTTGGGTCATTCAAACCACCATCTCGGGGCTTCTTGGTAGCCTGGTCAATAGTCTCTGGGTACTCGATCTTCGCCACGGAGATGGCCCTGATTTCTTCAGGGGATAACAAGCCGAACTGGACTTCCTTAACGCCACGGAGGGGCGCACTCGAGTATGGGAATTCTCTACTCATTTTTTAGAATTTTTCAGTTTTTTTTTGGGGGGGATTTATAAATATTGATCTATCAAAATATATTACAGGGAGTGGGATGTGAGGAGTTGTGGGTGCAATCAAGTTAATGAGTGCTCTATTTCTATGGACTAGTTCTCTATGAGGGTTCACTAGAGTGCCACAGGAAATATGTTGTGGTTTGGGGTTGACAATTTTTCAAAGGCGAGCGAGCAGTGGGACGAGATGTGTGCGGGATGAAATTTACTACACATGCTGCGTGAATCTACGGACTCCACTCGAGTAGATTAGATTAGATTACTGCGGAGAGATAATTTAAAGCGTTTATTATTGACTTAAGAGAAAAATTTGGACATGGCCTTCTTCTCCTTGGCACGACGAGCCTTGATTCCCGTATTCACGTCCTGTAATCCCTTGATGATGCCTCCGTCTTCCGGTGCTACTTTTAATGCTTCCTCCAAGCTGGCTTTTGCTGCCTCTTCGTCCTTCACCAACAACTGACCCATTCCCTTTCTGTATAAAGCTTTGGCCTTAGCCTTGTTTCTTTCGATCTCGTCTTTTTCTTGCTCGATCTCTTCTAAGGCTTTGCTGGCGTTTTCAATAGTCTTCTTACCGTTCTTCAACTTCAATGCCACCAATGCTGCGTTCAAATATAAAGACTGTCTCAATACATGAATGGTCTTCAAATCTGCTTCAGGAAGATTTTCGGGAAAATAGTCATCCAAGAATCCAATGGCCTTAGTATACTTGTTGAACGAAACATCCAACTCACCTGACTTCAATTGGGCAGTCCCTATATCTTTCAAGGCCTTGACTGCAGAGAAAACGGTGTCTGGTTGATCTACTTTGATGCTATCGTTGTCTTTCAATGTTTCTTCGAAGATATCACCCGTTCCATCGTCCAAAGGTTCGGCAACGTAATCGGCGGGTAATTCACCACAGTCTTCAATGACCCAGTCTTCAGCTGGTTTATCATTTTCACCCTTCTCGCATCTTTCGAGTCTTCTCACAATAGACTTACCTTGGATAACTTCACCAAAAACAACATGCTTGCCATCCAAGTGGGGGGTTGCAACTGTCGTGATGAAAAATTGAGACCCGTTAGTATTGGGTCCAGCATTGGCCATCGATAATAAGAACGGCTTATCGTGTACTTTCTTGAAATTTTCATCTTCAAATTTAGCCCCGTAAATAGACTCACCTCCAATACCAGAAGCGTGTGTGAAATCTCCACCTTGACACATAAAATCTTTTATAATTCTGTGGAAAATTGAGCCTTTGTAGTGCAAAGGAATACCCGATTCAGTCTTACCTTTTTCACCAGTACAAAGAGCTCTGAAGTTTTCAGCCGTCTTTGGAACGACATCGTTGTACAATTCAAAGGAGACCCTGCCTTGTTTTACACCTCCAGCAGAGATATCGAAGAATACTTTAGAACGCACTGACATTGTAGATTTTCAAACCGTATCTAGCAACAAATGTAAGTCTGGGGAATGCTCTACTTATATAATTCTCAACAACTTTCTAGAACTTCCGCGAAGAGAGTAATATGCAGACATGAGGCACTGACGTGTTGATTGCAGTGTCGCATGTCTTGAGTATCGAAAGAAGGTAGTCCTTTCACATATATTACAACGTTACATTTCTATTGTACACTGGTATTAATCGTAACCTATATTCTTGTTCTTCAGTCTCGCAGATCTTGTTCTTGCATCCTATTAACCCTTTCTCACTGGATCAAGGTACGGATGCTGCATGGCTTGTTTTGCTGTCAATCTTTCCTGGTGGTCAAACTTTAACACCTTATCTATGAAGTCCAAGAACTCCTCTGTCACCAACAGCTGATTGTCCGCATTCACAAACCGTGCCCAAGGCCTCTTATTGTAGAACCCCAAGTCCTCAAACTCGTCTGACAACTTCAAGTTGTACTTCGCCAAATAGTTCTGAAGGTCAACCGACCCTAACACCCTCACAATCTGAACAAGCTGGTCTGAGTTCAGTTTCCCGTAGAAGAATGGCTCTTTTTTGAACACGATTGCTGCAAGAGTGCACCCAAAACACCACATATCAAGAGAATAGTCGTAGTAGCGGAAATCTAACAACAATTCGGGTCCCTTAAAGTTCCTGGTGGCAACTCGTACATTATACTCTGTTCCAGGATGATAATACTCAGCAAGACCCCAGTCTATAAGCCTGAGTTGGCGATTCGGGTGGTCTATCATTATATTATTAGGCTTAACGTCGCGATGCATAATCCCCATAGAATGACTGTAATCCAACGCCTTGAGTAACTCATACATATAAAACCGAATGTGGTAGTCGGAGAAGCTCGCATAAAGCGACCTGTGATCCATATTGTTAACATATTCAAATATAATGGCTGGAGTCTTCAGCTGAGGATTCTTAACAATATCGTACACCCCTATAATGTTTGGCCCATTGCAGACATTCTTAAGAATCAGAATCTCTCGTTTAATCTTTTTTTTCTTCACCGGCTTTAACACTTTGATCACACAGTTAGTACCCTTTGCAGTGTCCACTCCAAGAAACACTTCCAGGTATTTCCCACGACCAATCCGATTCAAGATCTCGTAGTTTTCCGTGGGGTTCCACACAAGCGGGAGATTATCATAGTCCCAGTACTCCTTGGGCTTAGATGCTAGAACGTCCGCGTATACTGTAGAGTGGAACTTCGTCATGTGTAAGATATGTGTACATGGTATCCTCCCTTCGCGACTGATAACGGCGGTGCTCACACGACAATTTTATTACCTAATATAGAGATGCCATTATGGCTTTTAGAATCTTAAACAGGGCTAAATTGGGCAACTGGTGACCGAAGTTGCCCAGGTTACAAAACACGCAAATCAATAGTTTTCTTTATTATATGGCTTATCTAGTTGCCCTTTCTAACAGGATCAAAATATGTGTGAGCCATGGCCTCCTTTGCAGTCAATCTTTCTTGATGATCATAGCGTAACAACTTATCGACCAAATCCAAGAACTCATCGCTCACTAAATGCTGGTTTCCTTCATTAACAAATCTCTTCCAAGGTCTACGGTTATAGTAGCCCAAATCCTCATACTCTTCAGTCAAACGCAAGTTGTATTTTCTCAAATACTTGTTTAAGTCATCGGACCCTAATACCCTCACAATCTGTACAAGTTGGTCGGTGTTCAGCTTTCCGTGGAAGAATGGCTCTTTTTTGAACACCATGGACGCAAACATGCATCCGTACGACCACAAATCAAGAGAATAGTCGTAATAACGGAAGTCCACCAACAACTCCGGGCCCTTAAAATAACGAGAGGCCACTCTCACATTATACTCTGTGCCAGGGTGGTAGTACTCCGCGAGCCCCCAGTCAATGAGTCGAAGTTGGCGCTTGGGGTGATCGATCATTACGTTGTGAGGCTTAACATCTCGATGCATGATTCCCATCGAATGGCAGTAGTCTAACGCTTTGAGTAACTCAAACATATAGAATCGAATATCGTAGTCTGTGAATGTAGGGTAGAGGGTACGAAAGTCGATATTATTAACGTGCTCAAACACCAAAGCTGGCGTTTTCAGCAGAGGCTCACGGACTATGTCTAGCAACTCGATGATATTTGGCCCACCTACCAAGTTCTGTAGGATAGAGATTTCTCTCTTGATCTTCTTGCGTTTAACAGGTTTTAGAACTTTGATCACACACTTTGTACCTGTGGGAAGTTCGACACCTAAAAACACTTCGGAATATTTCCCTCTTCCTAGTTTCTTGATGATCTCGTATTTATCTTGGGAGTTCCATTTGAGAGCCACGTTTTCGTAGTCCCAGAAACCTTGGGGCTTGGAAGCTAAGACGTCCGTGTAGACACGGGAAACTGATGACATTTTGGAAGAAGTGAGTGGTGTGGTTCGGTCTGAGGATGAAGCAGGACTGAAAAAATATAGCAATGAGAGTCCAATTAATGACAAAACGATCGACCTTTGCACGATTCGAGACACGAATGAAATCACTGTTGTTGGCGTTGTTTCGCTGAAGAATCTGAACAACCAGCGACGTGGAAAATTTTGGTGATGAAGAGTGCGACTTTAGCTGCAAAATAAGTGAAAGGGTGAAGGTCCTATCTATTACCACGATAGATAAGTCATTAAGTGATTGTCATCTATACAGCCACCACCTTAGTATCCCTGGTGCATATCAAAGTAAAACCTACACTCGGAAGCTGTTATCAGCTCTTCCCTTTTTACCTACCATCACTAAACTACGACTCATTCGCCATACTGATTGATGCATTAATTATATACTCAACTTTCCTAGCCTCTCTAAAGCACTCTTCTCCTCGATCGCCTGCTTCTCCTTTCTCCTTCTCGCTACCTTCGTGTTGGAAGCTTCATCCGATGCTTTCTGCATCCTTTTCATCTCCTCATTCTTCTTCATCAACTTTCTTCCTCCTTTATCCAATTCATAGTTCTCAAGAAAATCATCCAACATATTTTCGAAGTCATCTCTCTCATCTTCCATGCGGAACTCGCTATAGTCTTCTTCATCTTCCTCTTTCTCAAAGTCCTTAGCAAGCTTCTCATATCTATCATCCAACAAGGTCAAGCCTTCAGTACGGAAGACAGCAGAAGAAGACATTGAAAAGGATGTGGTATCCGTCATAGCACCCTTCTTCTTTCTGGCTTTGGTATTACTCACTTTCTTGGTTGACATGCTTGACAAATCCGGTAAAACATCTCTACCTTCTTCTTCAATCACCTCCTCTTCGTCGTCGAATTCATTATCGGAGTCGTCAGAATTATGATACGTTTTCTTGAACTGGTGGAAATTTTTTTCCCAGCCGGTACTAACTATGATGTTTTCTGCGTGTTCAGGAGCCTCACCTTCATTGAAAGGCAACTCATGAGCTTCAATGTCGTCTTCATCGTAATGATTGTCGCTTTCATATTGATTGAAATCTTCCTGATGATTGTCCATATCCCACTCATCATACTCATCGTTTTCCTTGGGGTTTTCTCCAGACTTCAATATATCGTTGAAAAAATCTTCTACGTCACCTTCACCCTCATCGATGAATGCTTCGTCCTCCAAAGCCTCCAACGTTTCTCTTAAACTTGGATCCAAGTTTGGGTTGAAGCCCTGTAATTCACGAGGAATGTTTTCCATTTCAGCCTGGGTTACTTTTCTTGATCCTTCGGATGGTAATTGATCTTTCAAAATCTCCATTAAATCCTTCTTGGGGTGTTTCTTGACCTCCTTTTTGGCAATAAACACAGCATCCTCAGACTCTCCTATCGGTTTCAAGTGCTGCATATAATCGTACTTGGAGTCATCATAGTAAATACCGTATTGAGCAGCCAACCCTTCGTTTTCTCTAACATTCTTCACATCTTCGCCTAATTCTTTCTCTAGCTCATCTTTCGTTCTACCTTTGAGAGACGTTTCTTTTTGCTGTCCTACAGGGACAAGCACATGACGAGAGGCATCATTATCAAAGTATAGTTCATCGTCGTGGGCTCTGTGTACCACCGAGAAAGTGGTAGCCTTTTTCTTATCGAATCTTTTTCTAGGAGGCATAGTTCATTCAAATCAATCTCATCGCACTTTTTTAGAGAAAATGGTCTCTTCTCACCACCAACAGATCGCACTATATCGATACTATGAATATGTATTAATGTGTACTAATGGTCATGTCTACTAATGGACTCGATGATGATCAATTCCCAGTCACTGTTATATATCACTATGCTTTCCGAAATTGCCAAGGTTGCTACCCCCGAAATCAAACCAGCCCAAAGCCCAAATACCCCTAAGTTCATGGGAAACGCTAAAAAGTAACCAAGTGGTAAAGCTATAAGGTAGTATGAAATCATGTTAAGAATTGATCCAATATGCTGCTTCCCCTGCCCCCTGAGAATACCAGCCCCTAAAATGTTGAATGCATCCGCGACTTGATTAATGGCTGCGAACGTGAGTAATTTTTTACTGATGGTGAGAGTCGCTTCTTCACTAGTGAATAAGTGAGCTAGAGCATCTCTACCGAAAAAGATTGCACTGAAGTTGATCAATGAGATCAAGGAACCAAGAAGTACAGAAATTCGAAGAACAATATTGGCTCCACGGATATTTTGAGAACCCACGAAATGGCCAATTCTAGTAGTAATTGAAACAGCCACTGCGAATCCGAGCTGGTAAGTCAAGGATGCTACGTTGGACGCAATGGACTGAGCAGCTAAGGTATCAGTTCCGAAAGAGGCTGCAAATATGGTCAATACTTCGAACGCCAAGTACTCAGCTTCAACCATTATAACACCTGGAAGGGCCAACTTCAACATGGGTATCCAGTTGGTGGATGCTTTTGCAAAGTCAAAGCCATTCCAGCATTTATTCCCATCAATAAATATCACGTAAGCGACTAGCAATAGAAACATAAGCCAGTACACTATACATACCGCTATTGGAGCTCCTATGTAGCCCATACCGAAGGTAGGGCTCCATACTAAAAGATAATTAAGCAAGAGATTTATCGGTGCCACAATCAATAAGATATATGTAGTGGCATGAAATATGTGCTGGGACTGGAGAAACCTTTTCCCCGATTCGAATAGGAACAATCCTGGTGTTCCAAAAGTATTGACCCTCAAATAAAGCTGGGTCAACTCAGCCAACTCTTTATTACCAATCAATGGGGCAATGATCACTCCAGAGTACCACCAAATTATGCTTAATGGAACAGTGATAGCAAACATCATAAGAGAGCACCTCTGGAAGTAGACTCCGACATTGAAAATGTCTCCAGAACCATACGCTTGTGAGCAGAAAGAGTCTAAGCTAGTAGCCATCCCCTGGTAAATCGCCAACCCGGTAATATTGAACGTACAAACGGCTAGAGATGCTGCTGCTAATTCTTTCGCCCCCAATTTGCCTGCTGCAAAAATTGTAGTCACGGATAATAAATATTGAAGAAAGTAACTTAGCACTAATGGGCCAGAAGATCTGACAGTGAAGTTTAATTCTGACTTGAACGTTGATTCGCTTTTAATTACTACCTCATTAGGACAGATCAGATCATATGAATGAAAGTTTCTCTCCAAAAGACTTTCTTCTTGCATTCGTTCGTGCATGTACGGCCTCTATAAAACTTTATAATCCATTGATCTAGGGGAAACCCAAGTATTTAATCGATCGTAGAACAATTCCGCGCACTTGCCTTATTCGGATAGTGTAACCGAAAGGCTGCAACTAGGGCTATGTAATATCTTACAAGTTCAACTAGCTGTTAACAGAATATCAAGGTTTCATCTCCTATATGGAAGCTCCTGAAGCTTCTAGGTCCATGTGATAAAGGGATCTTTACACTACTGGATTCTGGGTAAAAGTAGAACTCGCTAGATAAGGAAGACACGATGAGGGTGCGGTCTTCACATACTAGTCTAATGTGCTCGTGCGGAAGATTAGAACGAAACTTTACTAGAAGGGTGAAGGGAGAGCATATTGACTGGAAGCTCACACTGTAAGTAATACCTATGCTTCTTGCAGCTACATTATCGTTTGTTATTCCTTTAGTCTTGGCAACTTCCCTTTTCTCGACGTTTGGTCTTGCATCTATCTCTTCAATCAAAGGACGAGAGGAGTTAGCATTTTTAAATAATTCTACTGGCTCCTTGTCATCGATATCCATAACATCATCTTTCATTTCTTCAATCAATGCTAAGCTCTCGTTATTTTTTAACTCACGAAGCTTCTTATGCATTCCTGTATCTGACAATTCACTCTTTCTGATCTCCGTGTTACTAAGCTGTCCTTTGCTCATCATCTTCGGTATCGTGTACTGTCTGTCAAGTACGATATTGTAAAGGATTTCGACTGCTTCAATACACCACTCGTTAACTATAGACTTCAAGTCGGGGTCTATTATGCACCATCGGAAACATGTCTCATTGATGCAGCAGTCGTAGCAGTACGAGCTTTCGCCCTTTTTATCTTTCACAGATTTTTCTTGTGAAACTATTATAGGAACCTCCCATTTATTGTCGACGATGAGAGGAAATACAATGCCAGGCTCAAAATCTTGATCTGGCTTAGGCACTTGTGGGTCATGGCAAATATTTATAAAGACTTTAGTCCCCGGCTGGACTGCGGAAGACTTAAGCACACGAGACTTGAGCACATATCCTGGTTGCGGATTTAGCGTGATAGATTCGCCTATTTCTTCCATAGAATTGCAGTGGTTAGTTGATGATTTTAGTCAAAATGTCGCGGGAAGAGATGCCAGTACACGTAAATGGACTTACCCTCGTATAGAAGACAAGACTATACCAATATAACTATGAACTTTGAATCTATGTAAGCTGGTGTTCTATCAACTTTACTTCAATGTGATCTTTCCGCATGTTTCGAGATAGAGTGGTAACTTCTGGCGACTACGACTATCGATTACTCCTCTTGACTCACCTTTGCTCAACACCGCGAATCAATCTGCCCAAACCCACCATAAATTTGCAGTTATTCAACTTCTTTTTTCTTTCTTTTCCCATTTTCCTCCCAATTCACAATGAATGTTCTCATATATGCTGGTCCAGGGACTACGTCGGAAAGTGTGAAGCATTGCCTTGAATCACTCAGAGTCCATCTTTCTCCGTACTATGCTGTCGGTACTGTGGGTGAAAAATCGCTATTGAACGACCCTTGGCAGCTCAAAACAAGAGCCTTGGTTATTCCTGGAGGTGCAGACTTGCCATACTGCAAAACCTTCAATGGCAAAGGTAACCGCCTTATATCTGATTTTGTAAGAAAAGGGGGGAAATTCATTGGTTTCTGTGCTGGAGGTTATTATGCCTCCTCTAGAATAGAATTTGAGGCCGATACAGATATGGAGATAAGTGGTTCCAGAGAGCTTGGTTTTTTCCCCGGCCTTTGCAGAGGAAGTGCTTTCAAAGGATTTACGTATAACTCGCATTCAGGAGCTAGAATTGCTAAGCTCAAGCTGGAAAACATTGATTGTCCTACCAGTGTGTATAACTACCATAACGGAGGTGGTGTATTTGTAGACCCAGAAAAGTACCGGGGAGTTGAGGTGTTGGCTCGCTTTAATGAAAAGTTAGACGTGGATGGTGGGGATGCTGCTGTTGTCTACTGCAAAGTGGGAAAAGGGGGCGCTCTTTTGACTGGATGCCACCCTGAATTTTCTGCTGATCCAAAACAAGAAGTCTTAAGAGATCTTGCAGAACATAACCACACTCTTCTGCTTTTTCTCAAAGCATGTTTGACCAAACTTGGGCTTAAAGTAAACCCCGAGTTCAGTGTTCCCCAGATTACTCCCATTCATGTATCTTCATATTCGGACCCTTCAAGATTGTTGAATACCTTCCAAACCCTTGAGAATAACCTTGACTTTATAGGCAACTCTTTTGAAGATGTCTGTGATACTTTTCATATCCATCAACCTGGAGAGGTGGTAGAGAATCCTCAGGAGGGTACCCACTTGATTCTTCACCTGAACGACTTGCCAGACCCTAAGGAAACACCATACTTCAACATGAAAATGTACTTCAAATATCTCGATGAACTCTATGCTACCAATGGAGTCGTGGGACATTTCGGTAGAACCATGGGTTACGCAGAAGTAATTACTTCTACTAGTTCTCTTTTAGATCAAAATAGCCGTTGGCTACCTCATCTCCCACACGGATTCCTTTTATCTGCTACAACTCAAGTGGCTGGTAAGGGCCGTAGTGGCAATGTCTGGGTCAACCCGAAAGGTGTCATGGCACAGTCTATCGTGATAAGAGTTGACCCTAAAAAAGCAAAGTCGATTGTTACATTACAATATGTTCTTGGGTTGGCAGTTCTTGAGCTGATCTTAAACTACGGAACCCTTCAGGCCGGAAGTGGAGTAGGATATGAAGAAATGCCTATAAAGCTCAAGTGGCCTAATGATATCTACTCTTTGAAACCCGAGTACTTTGACCTGTTACAGACTGGTAACAGCAGCCCTTCTACCGTAGACGGAACAGAGGAGAAGTACGCCAAGGTTTCTGGGGCTATGGTCAACTCGCAGTACCTCAACGGGAACTTCAATCTAGTTTGCGGTGTAGGTATAAATGTGTCCAACGAAGCACCTACTACGTCGCTCAATTTGGTGCTAGCTAAGCTCAATCAGATTAGGAAATCTAAGGGGCTCACAGAACTCCCACCTTACGAACACGAGAAGCTTCTTGCTAAGGTAATGTCCACTGTTGATCAGTTCTATAGTGTATTTGAGCATGCGGGTATGAATCCCTTTTTGCCGCTTTACTACAAGAGATGGTTGCACAGCGACCAGTTGGTAACTGTGGCCACAGATGGACGAAGCCGAATCTGTCTTATCCAAGGAATCACCGAAGACAATGGTATGCTTGTGGTTGAGGATACACAGACAAGAGAAAGGCTCGAGCTTCAACCAGACGGGAACTCTTTCGATATCTTCAAGGGTTTAGTATATAGAAAAGTATAGGCAAGATTTACTAAAGTGTATACGATGGTGTGAGTGAACGTAATATAATGTAGTTTGAGCACAAATTTGTAGATTCAAATATTCGCAGCCTTTTAACATACAAAGCCAATCTCAATTTATAACATGAAAGTAGAGGTGGTTGATTGGAAGGCAGTGGCTTCCTGGCACTGGGACCTACAAGTCGATAATTCCGGCGTAGCTGATGAATTGTGTGGGATATGCAGAGTACCTTTCGATGGAACTTGTCCCAGCTGCAAGTATCCGGGAACGAAGTGTCCTTTGATCTTTGGTGAAGGGTGTACCCACAACTTCCATCTCCATTGCATACTCAAATGGTTGGAACAGGATACATCCAAAGGACTCTGTCCGATGTGTAGACAGGCGTTTATGTACAAAAAACATGCGGAGATGGGAACGTCTGAGGAGCTTCATAATCTACAAGCATTGATAGACGGGCATCGAGCTATGAGAGAGAGAGACTTGGATGAGAGAGAGTTTGATTCATACGAAGATGATCGAATGGTAGAATAGGATCTGTAGAGCTGAAGTGCTCCATGTTTCATGTTTTGCATTTAGTGGCTACTGTATATTAGGTCAGGTCATATACTGTTGAGAATGATATCAGTCGTATACTCGACTTAATTATCGGTGACGATAACAACAAGATGTTATACATTCAGGTATGTGATACTAACGAAATCCAACTCCCCGCATAGTCGTGCTGAAAAAGAAAGTGAATAAGAGTACAGGGCAAGAATCTGGGCTGTACTCTTGGGTCGATCTGGAAAGCGATAGTTGCAAAATAAAGATCTACAGGTGCAATGTAGTTGAAGGAGCAGATCTTTAGTTGTTCTACATAAATCTTTGAAATTTAGATAGTTTTAACTTACATACAACCATGCCCATATAACACTTTGGATCATACTTCAATTTCCCAAGCTCGTGGAAGAGAACTTGTTAGAAAGATTTAAGAACTGGTAAATATTTAATCTACTTCTGTGCGATTGTACAAATTTCAACCAATGCTTTTGAGTGCCATATACAAGAGAAAATTCGCTACTTCACGAGTCATAGTGCCAAGGCTCCAAGGGCTCTCTACTATATCCCCACTACATATTAGTCTTCGCTACGTCTCATCAATCACTCCTTTGAAATCCCCCCCTCCAGATGCCGAACTCGATAAAATATTTACCCCAGAACAACGAGAATCTGCTAAACTTGCAAGACTTGCAAGCCTCGGTTGGTTAAAGCATTTACCTGAGAAATGGATTCCGTATGCAGAGCTCTTGAGACTTGAGAAACCTGTGGGTACATGTTTGCTTCTTGTTCCGTCCTTGTGGGGTATAACCATGGCTTCTTACGCTGTGCATGCTAGTCTAGGTACTTTCCTTTATGCCTCAATCCTCTTCTCGATTGGGGCCCTCGTGATGAGAGGTGCAGGATGTACTATCAACGATATGCTTGATAAAGATCTTGATAGAAAAGTCTTGAGAACTACGGAAAGACCGATTGCGAGTGGAAGGATTACTAGACCTCAGGCCTTTAGTTTTTTGGCAGCCCAAATGCTGGTCGGTTTAGGTATTCTTTTATCACTACCTTTCGAATGCTTCTATATAGGTGCTCTTTCGATACCTTTCATTTCTGCTTATCCCTTGTTCAAACGGTTCACTTACTATCCCCAAGTCATGATTTCTATTTGCTTTAGTTGGGGAACATTCTTGGGATTCCCAGCTGTGGGTGCTCCATTGGACCTTGCAGTAGCAGCACCATTGTTTGCCTCTAATTTCTTATGGTCGATGATATACGACACTATCTACGCTCATCAGGATAAAGAATTCGATAAGGTCGCTGGCGTCAAGTCTACAGCCCTTGCATGGGGAGACAAAACTCGCCCGATTGTGAACACTTTATTTGTGGCGCAAGCAGCTTTGTTTATGACTGCTGGAATCATGAATGGAATGGGTGCAGGTTTCTATACATTTGGTACTTACGCTTTCTACAGGCTTTTCACCAAAATCAAAAATACGAACCTCGATTGCCCTGCAAGCTGTTGGAAGTTTTTCACCGACAACGTCAAGACTGGATTATTCATGTGGTATGGTATGTTGATTGACTTCTTGGTTTTATTATTCTTTTAGACTGATGTTGCAACATTTACCAATGTAGATTATTCAGTGAATGAGTAGCTTTATTAATTATGTACATATTCATTCGGTGAAATCAGAGTAGAGCTGCTTGCTAGCTTTGACCTCCAATCTTGTGAAATTCTTCTTCAATACAAGATGTCTTTGTTTGGCCTCAAGCAGAATAAATAAATTCACGAAATAATCATCTACGTATGCAAGCGAATAGTCCAGTGGCAACATGTCGATGACCTCACCGGGAGAGAAGATATTGCCATAGGTATTGATAAAATGCTTGATAGCATAACGGTCCTTGTTGTTTTTGTAGCTTTCAAACACCCTTTTGAGGTTCGCCACTGAGTTATGACTTCTTTTAAGCTCTTCGTCAATGTAATACTTCTTTGGTTGATACGGAACTTTATCGTAGAGGGAGTAATACTCAGCCGAATAATAATCTTTATACTCAAGCAAGCTCATAGCTCTGTCATTATTCTGAAAACAGCACTTGAAGAAATAGAAAACTGCGCTTTCTGTTAATCCTTCAAGGTCTCTATGTGTACCTTTATAGTTCAACAATTCAAAAGCCTTGAGGTAAACTGATATGAACTCCCTGCATTCAGTTGTATCCATGATGGACTGCAAGAATTCAACCCAGCTCGTAACCTCTTTATAACTTTGAAAGGTGTTCTCAATTAGGTATGTCTGGTACAAGATGTTGATATTGTTCGTGGACACTTCATTCGGTTCTTTTAACATGTCCATAAGATGATCTAAAAGTTCATCAGCAGATGCACTGCCCTCCTTGTAGCTGCTTTCTAAAACTTCTAATTTTAAGGATGCAAAGCCTTCGTTGTTAACCAAGTTGTGTGATTGAGCGAGAATCTCGTTATGCGTGCTTTTGAACCTTCCATTGACATTCTTCTTCATATATGCTATTCCTCGCTTTGAATCAGAACGGAGAGCTTCGAGCAAAGAATCTCTATAAGTCTTTACATCGTCTACCTTGTCGATGTTATTCAAAATGAGATCCATCAATTTGAAGTCATGCGAATCTTGATACTCCTGTCTGAGAAACTTGACTGCCAGTTCACATATTTTGTCATGATTTCGGAGCAAAATATACAGATGTAACATTGCAGTGTGAAGCCCCTTAGAATTTAAATTATCTAGTATGGTTTTGTTGTTTCCTGATTCTGTTTTCCAAGATTCTTTATCTAAGTTTGCAAAATCAATAAACTCGCTGCTACCTTCAAAGTTGCGATAAGCAATTGGCTGCAAGTCAGGGTTATGATTTTTCAAGTAGATGTTTCTTACTTGCTTCAAAGCAAATGGTTCAAACCTGTTATTCAATTTCCCTTTGAGCGAAATTAATACTCGATTCACACCTTCGTAAAAGTCTGCACTTCTTCCTTGGTATAAGAACAAGATGATGTCTAGAAATGACTCGTCGACAAGACTCTCCAATTTATCATACTCTCCTTGGAATACCAAATAGAGGAAAAGTAACTGATTGTATAACGGGTCAGTTTCATTCTCCACCACTGCAATATCTTGTATCTCTCCGTTTATATACTCCAATAACTGTTGAAGAAACAAATTCACCTTTGTCTCTTTATAAATCATACTTACTGAACGGGTATAAAAAACAACAATTTCACCCTCAATTGATTTCTTAGATACCCCCTTTAGAGTATAATTTTTGTCTTCCACTGATAAACTATTAGAGAGGTAGACAAGGTTTCCATTGCATTCAAACTCACCTTTTATCCCTAAGTCTATTAAGGATGAAACGATCAATTTGTCACCAAAAAGCCCAAACACGTATGGCCATTCTATAACAACCCCTCCAGAAGGATATCCTTTATCTACCCAAGTAAGAGTGCCTCTTGTAGGGTCTCCATCAGCAGAGACGAACATTCCAATAGACGTATTCGCATCCGACTTTATTGTCAATAAAACCTCTTCCTTGCCTGAATCTTTAGCCTTGAAGGATACTATGTTTGGTTTGGTGTCGCCCTCTTCGTCATATTGAAATAGCGGAACTTTCGACTTGTCTTCAGGATTGATTATCTCGTATTCTTTATTAGTAGCGGCAGATATCAAATTATTGGACTCGTGCCCTACGGTCTTTATCACGGACACTTCATTGACAACTGTGACGAGCTTCACCTCCCCATTCACGAACCGGATCATTCTGAGTTTCTCCTTCGTTGCCACTAGTACATCTCTATCGTGATAGATCAGAATATCCTCCACATCTTTCAATTTTCCTGATTGGATCGGAGATAGTTCGGGGAGAGAAAACAAATTCATAACTCCATCACATAGCACAACCACTCTCTCGCTTTTGGGCATTACCAAGATCCTGGTAATGGGCGATTTACGAAGCGTCTGCTGCGATATAAGAATAAAACCAGGACTATCGTCAAAGCGGTGGTAATGTAGAAGCTGTCCATTGGATGTACCCACATACAAATTTGGGCCAAGACTGGAAACCTCCAGTATTGAATCACCTTCTCGAAGAGAGGTTTCTTCTATTAGTGTTCGTCTCTTATAGTGACAATTGTCTATGGGGATATCTATCATGAATTGGAACCAATGTCGCGCATAATCGATGTCGTAGTGTGTTCATATTCTCAATAAGCTCTTGTACATTATCTACTATTTCTATCGCTGTAATGTTCTAACCATATTCTAGTTGTATTTAATTCTCCCTATGTTATCAACAACTCCTAGTTTCCAATTATTCAGCACCTTGATAGCCGGGCAACTGTGGAGGGAATGCAATATTATCCCTATGAGCAATATACTCACTATCGGCAAATCCTAGTATATTCTCAATCTCGCTACTCTGGCACCCCTTGATCATGGATATCTCTGTAGAGCTGTAGTTCACCCTACATTGCCCCACCATTCTGGCCTCCGCCACTGGCAGGTCCTTCCTCTCCACGACCTTTAGCTCAACACACTCACTTTCATGGAAAGCACCCACTACATCAACAATTCCAGCAGGGAGCAAACCCGCTCTGTTCTTTCTGGACAAAGCCTGGTAGCAGCCGTTGTCAATGATCAAAGATCCTCTAGTCTTTAGACCATGCAAAATCCAAAACTTCTTATCACTCTTTATAGCATGGTCTCTTGGAAGTGCTAAGAATCTGGTATGTAATGGAATCTGATTAGTTTCAACCTTTTTGCTTAGTCTTTCCTTCATTTCGGATACAGAAAGACCTTCTGATTCCTGTATATCGGCAACAATGTCTAGTATGTACTCAGGCTTACTGCTGAGGGATATGATAGTCACTACTCCTGCAGAGTGAGCCAACTCTGCTGCAATCAACTTGGTTGTCATGCCCCCTGTTCCAACACCAGAGTCCGTTCCATTATCTTCAGTACTAACGTCCAAATCCTCCACCTTATTTACCACTAAAATCGGCTTTGCTTCCGGATTATGTCGTGGGTTAGCAGTGTATAAAGCTTCCACGTCAGTCATTAGAAATAGGTAGTCTGCATGCATCATCCCAGCAGTAATGGCAGACAACGTATCATTATCACCGAACTTAATTTCGGAAACAGATAGCGTATCGTTTTCGTTCACAATAGGAATACATCCCATTTCTAGTACCTCGTTGATAGTGTTGACTGCGTTTCTGTACTGAGTGAAGTCTACAATGTCGTTTCTTGTGAGTAAGATCTGACCAATTGGCTGATTGAA
The DNA here is from genome assembly GCA_030571055.1 of Yamadazyma sp. yHMH685. NCBI lineage: Eukaryota > Fungi > Ascomycota > Pichiomycetes > Serinales > Debaryomycetaceae > Yamadazyma > Yamadazyma sp. yHMH685. The sequence goes on from JAJLXC010000002.1 coordinate 1,511,103, forward strand.
TTGCTTGAAAAGACTATCCCAAAGGCCTATGAGTGTTCCTTGGCCCATGGAAGCGAGAGCCTGTACTGTAGCTAACCTAGAGGGCCGGCTTTTTATCCCTACCGCACGCATTCCAACTGCGATAGCACCAGAAGAGACAATTATAATTCTGTGTCCTTGTCTCCTAAGTTTGACCATCGTTTCCACGAGGTTCGCCATGTTGGCTAGCCTTGACTCTCGTGTCACTTCATCTACAATCGATGAGGACCCGAGCTTAACAACAATGGTATACTTGGGTGATTCCATAGTGACGAGACGCTGAGTCATAATGCGCGATCGCTGCAAAATTGGCACTACATCGAACAATCTTTCTGAGATACTTTGTGGTAGATATCACCGCATAATAGAACCAATATAAGTGTGCACCTTGCGACTCGAGTTATTCAAAAATCAAGCTTATATTTGAACTAAACAAACTTACAAATTGATTCATATAAGACAAATTCGAGCTTAAACGCTTTTTCTACGAATCATCTCTCTTTTTGATAGTAATTTATCTTAACTGTATCACTCTTCTTCAATCCCTTGACACTCACAACCTTCAGATCTCCGGGGAAAATGTCAAACCCATTGTCGTCAATAAACAAGTCCCCTTCAAGAATAATTTCCACTCCCTTGACTGGTTTGTTTGTTTTTAAAGTAACTTTGTCATCCTCGATCTCAATACTGACTTCTCTATCTGGGAATTTAAGGTACTTTAATGGCTGAGGCCAATCACCAGCACTGGCAAGAATTTTTCCATTAGTGTCAACAAGCTTGCTGTAAAGCACAACTGGTATCTTATTGGATATCTTCAAATTTTTAACAAACTCAGTAGTTTGGTTTGCTTTAACAACCACCTTTTGATCATCCAAGGAGGATATTTTCTCACCGGTAGTGACATTGAACACATCCACTCTGAGACTAGCATCTACATCCTTCAAGCCAGCATTTACTCCCCAAATATCAACAGACAAGTGTACTTCTCTGTAGTCAAATGGACCATCATGCTGGTCTGATGCATCAAGGATAGGATCAGAATCCCTTCTCTCGTTTCTGTATGTCCCTACACATAGGGTCTTACTCTCTCTTTTGACGGAATAGTATGCTAGCTTTGGCCTACGATAGAAATCAACAAGAGCCCAAGATGCAACAGGCCAGCAATCGTTGATTTGCCAAACTATAGCTCCACTAGAATATCTTTTGCCATCACCTCTCCATTCTCTTCTCCAGCACTTATATGCATATCCAAGACACTCCGCCTGCATTAATTGAGTGGCATAAATCCAAGAATCTAAATCTAAACCTTCAACTTTAATATTCTCCATAACATATAAAGCAAGTCTTCTTTCAAAGCCATCCGACCTATTGTGAAAGTCTACAAGATAAGACTGGGGGTATAATTCGCTTTTATCAGTGATGCACGCTTCGTAAGTCTTTCTCGAAGGCAAAGCTTCCATACCGAATTCAGAAACGAACCTACCTCCAAGTTTGTACCAGTCTTGATACTTTTCTTGGTTTCCATGCCAAACATTCCATTGATGAATGTCCCCGATGGTCTGGTCAGTTGTGTCTTTACCGCCCCATGGAGATCCAGGGTGATATGAAACATCTGGGAAGTACTTACTCACAAGTTTAGGGAACACGTTCTCGTAGAGGGTTCTGGCTGGGAAGTTAGTGTTTTCATAATTTCCGGACTTGTCATCTTTGTCCCAATCCAAACCTACTTGTTCTGCCACTTGATAGTCCTCATTATTACCTGCAAAAAGAGCAAATGAGCAGTGGTTCCTGAGCCTCTTGAGCTGAGTTTCAATCTCATCACTGACAAGATCAACGAACTCTTTATACGCAGGGTATTGACCACACGCAAACATGAAATCGTGCCAAATAAGGATACCAAGTTTGTCACACTCATCATAGAAGATATCCTGCTCGTAGTATCCTCCACCCCAAACACGAATCATATTCTGGTGCCCATCGACCATAAGCTGGAGCCAGTCCCGATAATCCTTTTCAGTAAGCGAGGTCTGAAAAGAATGGGCAGGAATCCAGTTGGATCCAGAAGCATATATTGGAACGTTATTGACCTTGAAGTAAAAACTTTTCCCTGGCTGGCCATCGAGTGGTTCCTGTACCAATTCAACTCTTCTGAGTCCAACTTCTTTATTCATAGAGTCAAGTTTGCTATTACTGTCCTTAAGAATGAGAGCAAAGTTATACAAGTAAGGCTTTCCATGGCTGAACGGAAACCAAAGCTGTGGGTCTTCCACTTCGAACTTGAGAGAGTTGGGTCCAGCAGACACACCACCAATAGAGTTGAAAATACGCTTCCCGTCTGGTGAATTGACTGTAACGTCCAAGGAAACACCCTCACCTTCGATCTCCGTTTGAACGTCCACATACGCTTTCAATTCCTTCGTGACATCAACCTTAACGTAGAGGTTTCTGATCCTAGCATCATAAGAAACAAATTTAACAGGTCTGTAAGGACCACAGGTCATAAACAAGGGACCCCAGTCCCAACCATAATGGTACTGAGCTTTTCTGATCTGCATTCTACTAGATTCCCCATTAAAACCAGCTGCTTTGAAATGTTTTTTTTCCAACTTACGTGCAACAAATATAGCAGCCTTGAAAACTATCCTGAGTTCATTCTCTCCAGTCATTTTCACCAATTCATTAACTTTATGTCTATACTCAACAAACATACTCTCCGTCGATAAAATCTTATGATCGTTCAAATAAACGTCAGCAAATGTATCAAGACCTTCGAAAATCAATTCATGGTTCTTAGCATTCTTGTTCTCAACAATGAAGCTTGCCTTGTATTCCCAATCGGTTTCTCCGATCCATTGAAGGCTCTTCTCGTTGTCATTTATAAATGGGTCTGGGATCTCGCCGTTTGCGAATAAATCCGGATGGATCTCGGTAGTCTCGAATCCTTTCCTAGAAGGCTTCCAGTCCTTGGACCCCACACTCTTGTACTGCCAGTCTTTGAGCGTGTATGAATTCATAGTGGAGGTTGTCAAAAAGAATTTTATCAAAAAAGAATCGAATTAAAAGTTATCGGGTTATTTGCCGGCTTATTATATGGGGTAATACCTAAATAGTACAGATCCCCGTACCCCGAACACATAATGCGTGGAAATTGAGAATGTCGTGTATTAATGTCGTGGTACAATTTAATTAACTAGAACTATTTTTATACGTTGGAGTTATTTTTCAGTCGCTTCTTTTTTTCATTTATGTATAGTTGAAGCGACATGCTTCTCACATCTCTGAAAACCCAGAATACCACCGCCCCATCCCAATCATCGTCTCTGTCTCGCAGAGCACCTGTAAGTATATTCTTCACTTCCGCATCTATTGTGGCACTTTCCAAAGCACTGAAATTGTTATTAGGTCGGCGAGTATAGAACTGTAGTGCAAATGTAAACGTCTCAAACTCCATCACTCGGTAAAGCTCGATTAGAAGTTTGGATGTGTAGATCTGGCAGTCAGCAATAATCGTCCACCTTCCTACAATTTCATCTCGTACCCTGTAGTTGCTGATCGCCATCCCAGAAATGAAGTGGTACAAACCAGGAACAGCCATTATCAGCGTCATGGCAGCGTAATCTTTATTGGTCACCGCTAGGGTGTAGTAGGCTATCATAAGCATGTTATGTAGTATGTGTAAGATAAATGCTTCTGGAGTCGATAGAAGCGTATCCTTCACTACCATCAAGTTCTTACTCAATTTAGCAGGGAATAGAAGCATGCTGAACTCGAACTGGAGTAATTCGTCCTTCTTTTCTGATGAAGGCATACTATTGTCGTTTGTGAGCCAGATCAATTTATAAATGAAGATAGTAACACTCACATATTGGTAGTTAAAATCTTTTATATCCATTGTGGGAAATATGCCGAAACACGTCTTGGAGATAACAGGATCTGTCACCAAATGAGTCTCGGATAAAAGCGAGTTCCACGCATCAACACATAGTGCTCCTGCAATAAGGTGCACTGGCAACTTTGAACCATCTTGAGCGTAAAGCTTATTGAAAGCTTTAAGACTCTGCTTTATTAAATGCTTGGGCATGACTATTCGCAGTGGAAGTAGAAAGAAACAGCTGAGATTGAGTACATCCCACTTTACCTGCCCATGGTTGAGATCATGGTGTAATATGCTAAGGAATGAGTCTACGGCTGATTCGGGTAGTCTGTTGTTTAGCGACGACACAGACGATATGTTGATGCAGCATGTAGCAAACCCTGAAAGATTGGAATTGAACAAGTCATGGGAGAGGAACGGGGTATATGGCTCTATGTGGTCCACATAGAGTCGTTTGAGCATATTTCGAGAAGAATCAGAATGAATATCCGTATTGTAGCCATAATTTGAAGCATGCGGCGCAATGAAGTGGGTCTCGGGATTTCTGGGACTGGTTCCTACAGGAGTGTTTTCCAGATTTGAACCATAATTATTACTGACTGATTTATTATATTCCTCCATCGCGAATGGTTCTATTTGGTCCAAGAAAGTCCCGGTGTAACTGTTGAGATTTTTCACGTTCCCTATACTTTCAGCTAGTTGAGGCCTGACATTAAGAATACGAGAAATATTTGAGTCTGAAGGAGACGTTTCAGAACCACTGCTATTTTGAATTAGAGGAGTCAATCCTGATATTTCAAATGTGGCTAGTCTAATGGAGGGACTAGAACCAGTAGACCCCATAGGGGGGAGTATAGGTGGAGATGCTTGCGAAGGGGGTGAAATATTGGATAAGGGGATATTGTTAGTTAAAGAAGAATTGGAAGAGTTAGAATTATTGGAATTTTGATTATCATTAATGAAGTCAGCAGAAACGTTGCCGTGAACAGTTTCGAGTGGATGCTTTTGTTGAATTTTTGTCTTGTTTTCATCGAATTTGATATCTTTTAGTTTCTTCTCTTTTTGATTCCTGGGCTTGGACACTCTTGTTTTATCTCTGGTAATGACCTTGTGGTCGAAAACACACTCCCTATTACCCTCCTTACAGTTCCCGCAGATATTAGAGTTCGGTGGCACAGTACACTTTATCTTTCTCTTCCTGCAAACGTTGCATGCCTTCAAAAGCTTGAAGCTTGTTCCTGGGAGCGGAATTTGGAATAGTTCCACCTTCTTTCTAGTACGATCAGAAGTTATTTTCGATGCTGGATTCGAAAGTTTCTGATCCACATCTTTCACAGAGGCTAACATCAGGGGCTCATCGCTTATAAGAGAGCCGATGGGTACCGCCAGTTTGGCCATTAGGATCAGTTCAGGAACAGGTTAAATGTTTTCGCAAAATATTGTCGCAGATGAATGCGGACTGTGGGGTACACCGTTTGGTCCAACAGCTAGAACCAGGTGGTGGTATGGGTTAGAGCTGGGTCTCATGTGGGTGAGTAAAAAAGACAGGATGTTGTGTTGCTATTTTAGTGTTGAGGTCCTAGTCCAGAGACTTATCAATTATAAAATCGCTCATTCTGAATTTGATACAGACTACAAAATTGCAAAATTTGCAGAATGACTTACTGTGTAGGAATCAAAAATTTGAATAAGTTATAATTGTTTATTATCATTAAAAACAATAGACTAGAGTGGAAACATAATAAGAAGGTTGGGATAACCACTATTCCTAACAACTCAAATACACCAAAGGCACTCCGTTTTTTCTCAATCCATTTTGATATGTTTGCTATTCAGAAGAGCAATATTTACATGTATGTATGTGATAGCTGGCCCCAACTGATACTTTCCTTTGTTGAACAACGAGGGTAGCTCAGTTCTCCGCTTACACTCTTCTGCCGCCGTATTTGTATGACACCCGCTATCCCCTAAAGGTGCATGATTTTGGTTTTGTCCGCTCATCCTCACGGATTAAACTTACTGCAACGGCTAAACACATCATTTTGCCCTAGACTACGATGATTAAATAAAAATAAACGTTCATTGTAGATGGTATAGACTATTTACAACTTGGGTCTGTTGTCTAAGGACTTGAAGACGGTCTCAATAGAGGTAGCCTTCATCATGTTACCCTTAATCTTCAACTTTCCACTCATGAACAACTTTTGACCGTTAGCCTTGCCGTTAGCCAACTTGACAAAGTCGGCATCCTTTAAGATTAATTGAACATCGTTCTTTGGTGGCTTGTCAACCTTTTCAATGGAACCCTTGTTTTTCAAGTCCAAAAACCAGCTTTGGTCCTTTCCATCCTTGTTCTTCAAAGTAAAGACGATAGTGGCTTTAACACCACCAATAGCCTTCTTGGCTAAGTCTGGTTCAGCCAATCCGTCGGCTAATTGTTGTAAAAATGGGGAAGCTTCAAATCCGTCAGCAGTGATACTCATAATAAATGGTTTAATTAGTTCATGAAATTCTGGGGAATTGGCAACTATTTATACCTGAACAGTATAATTTTCATCTTTCGGTTGAGGAGCCTCGCGCCATGTGAATTTAGGGTAAGCTCCGAGGATAGCGTAGTGCGAATGTCGAGGGGAAGGTGGTACTGGGGGTACCATTCATTGCGAAAGCACGCCAATTTACTGTGCTAATCCGAAATTTACTTGTAATGACAAAAGATTCCTCGCACGACTCACTCTTGGTGCAATCATATGCTCAGGCCTCTATCACAAGATCTGTGAAAGTTGAGATTGGTGGAGCATGGGTAATATATTACAATGACGTATAGAATTTGATTATCACTAAATTTATATCCACCGGATATTTAGATAGAGCATTAAATTAGATTATCATCTAAAATAAGAAATATCCCTGATACTCTGGATTCTTTTATCTACATTATAGAAGATGACTACTATGAGACTCTGGAGTTACATTGCTAGTTCATTATGCAGGTCAGTTCACCACAAGTATTACGCTTGCCTCACTAACAGGATTATATTTTTAGATCATTCGAGCTTCACGAAGACCTCTCAATCTGTCAATAGACGCCAGATATTTCCAGGTATACATCCCTGGCTCGCCATGCAAAATAACAGTAGTTGAATTTACCCAGATCTTCTTTTTCGCTCTCAACACATTTTTGACCACCTCTGCAGTCTGCGAATTTACCTCATCTCATCGCTTATAGCATGTTTAATTCCTCCTATTCTAAGTCACACAGTCTCAACCTCCTCAATAAGCTCACATCCAGTATCCATGATCAGTCACAAAGCTCTGCCAAGAAATCCTCCAGCTCCACTGAACTTTTAGCTGCCCAAATAGACCAACCCAAATCTAAGAAAGTTATCAAGAAACAGAATAAGTCCATACAGAGAAAACAACAGAGAGAGTCCAAGGAACTCAAGCGTGTGAAGTATGAGTTGATAAAAAGCAAGAAGGCTGAATCCGAAGAATTAGCACCAGAACATCAAAAATATTTGAAGAAACTCGTCAGGAAAAATAAAAACTTAGTACTTATAAACGATCAAACGGACGAAGATTTCAATACCCATGGTTTGCAAACGGAAATCTTGTCTTTCGAGAAAAGGAAAACCAAAAAGGACAATAAGTTCAGGACCAAGAAAAAGATGTTTCCTGGCCTTACTCCAGGTTTGGCTCCAGTTGATTATGAATCAGACTCGGAATGATGGTAATGGCTTATTCTATAGAAATGAACGAATTAATTAATCATGCAGTGTATTTAATAACCTGCTTCAGTGGTGGCCTCTTGAAGTTATGACTAGAGATTTCCTTGTATCGAAATGGGACGTCAATCTAGATGTGCATTAACGTTGAAGTTCGAGTTCATCCTAATTTCGGTTTTGAGGACTACGTCTTTCAGCATAACTTAACTAAAAGTCTTCACACAAGTCAATCCCACGTCATCCCAGTACCATATACAGTGACTTCCTATACCCACTGTGAACAGAGCCTGTTAAACTCCCTTACCTTTGAGAGAGGTAGGAGTTTTACATTCTATTCTTGAAATGGTTTATGATGACTCGTATACCATAAAAATCAGTCTTCTAAACTTTTGTTTTTTTATATTAATTTACGCTTAGCATTACCACTACCATTACGCCTACATAGAGTCTCTAGTTTCGTACAATAATTGCCTGATATCACAACTGATCTTTCTAATTGATCTTTTGCGGTCGTCCAAATTCCTAGTCAAGTCCCTCAAGATGTCTGATTTGTACAAAAACACAGTCTCCTTGGAATTGCTCTTCAAGATCTCAAGCAAACATTTCAATGCAAGATACCTAATCTTCTCGTTATTAACAACCTTATCGTTTTCAATAAGCTTTCCATTTGATAATTCAGTCAATCTCCTTATCAAAAAAGGTAAATGGTCCAGTAGGTCCTTACTCTCAGTAATCACCAAAAGTGTTTCAAGTGAAGTATCTAATAAGTTATTAAGCTGAATGGATTTGATGATCAACGGAACTATATCGTCGATCTTGAACTTCAATACATGAGAATCGACATTTCTTGTCAACACGGCAAGTAACTGCAAATGTGATTCACTTTCCGGTTCTTTCAAAACTCTTTCAAGAACAAGGTTGAATACTTGTTGTTTATACAATGCTCTAGTGTTCAAATGATTTACCTTTGAAATGATCTTCGAGCCCTTCGAAAGCTCCTTGTTACCAGCATAAATCTTCAAATCTTTCAATATGATATCGAAGGACTTGAGCACTATGTTTGTATTGGATGCGTCTTGCATGTTGTCCAATAACTTGTTTAAATATGCAATTCCTACTTTGCTTGATCTTAATAAGAATGCTTTAATAATCCACACACAAGCCTCAAAACTCTGAGGCTGGCTCAAATCGTAAAGGGAATCCAAAATAGGAACCAATTTTTCATCTTCTTTGAAAAATTTATTGACCAAAAGCGATAAATGTTGAAGGTAGTTAATCTTGAGCATGCGGTCCTCAATATGAGTAATAGTGGCAATCAATGAGGTAATATCCTCACTCAGCACCTTCAAGTCAGCAGACTTATCAATATTACTTAATATAGAATTGAATGCCATTACAATGATACTTGGAACTTTAAGAAGACTGTGGCCGTTCAAGTTTAATGGTTGACTTGTTTCATTGGCATAAAGGGTTACCTTGAAGGCATCAAGAATCTCCTGGTGCTTGGCTGCATCGGTGTACTTTATAATGAGCCCAACAAGCTGTGCAATAATGTCAATGCACTCAAAGGAAACGGAGGAATAATCAGAATTCTCAATAATGGAAACTTGTTTTAGAAGGTGTGGTACAATACCTTTGAACCATGAATTCATCAAGAACTGGCCTCTTCCCTGCACCTTCAATACTAAGGAAAAAATCAACCCCAAAAGTAAATTGTTGAATTCCACGTCACTGGAGAGTCTATTGATCAACCGGATGGATAGCACCTCAAGAATCTGTGAATTGACAACCACTAAACCAAGTAATTCGAGGTACTTTTTTATATTAGGCTCAGAAAGGTTCACTTTCAATAAAAGACTGGGTAAGAAAACCTCAATAACCAACTTGTTATTTTGGTCGTTACCATCTTCGCTTAAGCTGATAAGACCATGAATGATTTCCTTTACTATCAAGTCATCAGATTTAAACTCTTCGATCAATTCAAAAAACATGTCGCTCAAAAGACCAACAATAACATACTTTTCCTCGTAGCTCAAGACATTCCGTAAAAGAATCAACTTAATATACTGTTGGATTATCTTACACTTAAGCGTCTTTTCTATGTTAGAAGAACCTTGAAGAAGTTGACCTAAAAATACAACCAAGCTGTCCTTGATTCCAACAAGATAGTTTGTACTGTAGAAGGCAGAATTTTCTGGGATATTTCTGCTAAAGACTTGGTAAGAAACAAGCATATATCCGAAGGCATCAATCAAGTCTCTTTGCCTCGCGATTGTAAGTGTCATGTCAGTTTCCATAGCGTCCTCCGACTCTATTCCAGAATCAACAGAAAGATACTTACCCAAGTGTTCAGATCTGAATACATATCTATGGACATGATCGAAACTGGTTCTGGAGACGCTTGCTATGGCACTCAATAAAACGATTGTTTGTTTGAAGTATTTGGAGCTGATAAATAAGTACTCCTTCAAGTCAGTTGTTACAGCCTCTAAAATCTGGTCGGTATTTAATTTCTTTATCAAGGAAGATAAGATCTCGAGCACTAGAAAGAGAGATTTACTTTCATCGTTATCTTCCAATTCCATCACATTGTCCGGGACGAACGATGACCCGGAGGGGCTGAAAATGCTGATGTTCTCGGAATGTAAGATCTCAAACTTTAAACCTTTCCACAACACTTCCCAGTATTCAAGCAACGTTTCTTCTTTGAACAGATTAACAACCAGTAGCAAAGTCATTAGCACATCGTTCCTTATGACAGGGTTGGTACTTGCTAGTTTTTCAAACAAGTTACTAAGTAAATCCTTTGCGAATAAATCTTGAGAGGTCAAAGTAGAACGCAAGGCGATCTTCAACTGCTCCAGACTAATCTTGTACGGATCGTTTGGTGGAGGTTTGAATGAAATAGGGAAATAGCAGAATCCGTTATCGAATAACTCCTCGATGAAGTGCTTATGAAGCTCATTACTAATATCGAAGGTGAATATACGGTTGATCTGTTTATTCAACTCGAACGACATCAAGAGGTTTCTGGGATCCTTTTCCCCGGTAGAAATGTGAAGATATGTCTGGATGTACTGATCGTGATATGCAGTGTTCTTAGTAATTTGGTCCCTACACTTCAATAATAAGTTTTGCAAGAGTGAAAATACTTGATACCTCGGTTTGGCGAGGTAGTTCGCCGTATCGTAATCATCCAAAATCATCTGGAGGATCTTGGTCAAATTATCGTTCAAAGTAGGGTGGAATTGTTTGAATTCAATGAGGTTAGTAAGCGCTTCGATCACATTTGAAAAGCATGGTTTATCGTTAACTTTGTTTAACAAGAAGTCAATGAGCACATTTATATCTTGCTTTGAAAGCTTGGTCTTCTCCACTTGCCCTACAACTGCAGAAAGGCAATGAATGCCCTTGATTCTCTCTTCATCTTTTGTGGAAGTGATTCTACTTCCAAGTTGCTGGACTAACTGCAAAAGAGAGAGCGTACCCGATTCTATAAGCTGGGCAATAGAAGTGGCGTATTTCGTATAACTTTTCTCATCTTCCGCCGAGAATGTCACAAATTGGGAAATAAGAGTTGCCACGTCTAACATGCTAATCACCTTTCCTTTTCTTTTGAGCAGAATATACCTGATTTGAAACGTTTTTGACTATCGCTCAGTCCTGGAAAATGGCAACCGCACGCAACTCTTCGCAGTTTTAGATTCAGAGTTTTAGTAAGTCGATTTAAAGGACATTGACGCACTACACAGTCATTTCCTGTCTGAATAGAATCACCCGGAATATACAAGTGTATTGTCGACCTGATCATTGCACACTGAAAGCCACCCACTTCGGCTACCCATTCATTAAAGTATACAAGACAAACCCATCTTGCAATCCACATAAAAGTGAAAATAATGATTGAAATCCCCGACTTGGAAGATATCGAATCCACCAATGTGATCGATCTGTACTGTCAGAGCCCCAAAAACGGACATAATTACAATGTTAGTCAAACTCACAGTGTCCTGGAAGAGAACTTGCCTGAGAACCTCGACCAATTTGACTACGATCAATATTACAATGAGGAAGAGAATCATGCAGAGATATATGGCATACAACAACTTTCAATTAAACAAGATGTTGGACCAGTACTAGAGCTCCAAAACACAGAGACTGAGCCACAGAACGATCTGAGCATGCTGAACGTGGTGCGGCGCTATCACGACTTGAGCACTGACAACACTTCAGTGGTAGAGTCTTCAGAAGACTTGAAGCTTCGAGAGGCCCCCTTTATCCGGGAAAAACGCCTTCCCCATGTTCCTACCGTAGTTCAAACCGTCTCGGTAGATGTAGACTCTGCGTCTATGCTTTCTGGGAACGATGACATAGTCCACGATTTAGTGTCTTCGCCGCGTAACGTCTTCAGGCAATACGCAGCCCCTGCTAACCCATCTCCACAACTCCCGCCACCCGTATCCCTGCTGCTGGTACCGCAGAGACTCACTCTTTCCAACGGTGAGGAGTTCATGCTGCTCCGTAAAGGTCTTGCCACGGATCTCAAGTCCCCCGCTGAGTATACGCTTCATATAGTGTTCACCCAATTTGTAAGACACGCGGAAAGGAAACTTAATTTGTGTCTTGACTACACAGTTCAGGACGAGGCACAGGTGATAGAGTTGTTAGCAGAGGGAAATGGTGACGGGCAGTTCGATAAGATCATCGCGTCGTTAGGATACATTGCTAGAAAGAAGCCTAAGCCTATTATTGACTCAGTAATGTTTTGGCGTAAGAGTAAAAGTGAGGTAGCATCTTTGGCTGCGGCAGAGGTCGAGAGAATACTAGTGTCTGCTAGGGCCAACTTAGGCAAGTTCGGTGGAAACACAGCTCCTGTTAACAACAATCACAATGGACCAAAGTCCAAAAGAAGTCTAAGTCTTATGCGAAGCAAAAGCATCTCTAGAATAAGAGATCACCGTAGAAACCAGTCTGCGTCTTCTGTGAATGTTGCTGGCGACGGAAAGCAGTCTATCGAAGAGACCACATCTAACGATAACGAATGGTCCAAACAAAAGGCTTACTACGACGAACAGTTTAACCAGGCGAGAGAAACAGCTATTCAGGCAGAAAGAAAGTCGCTCGCATCCATTTACATTTTGTGTAGAGTTCTTATTGAGGTTGTCAAGCAAACATCGCCCGATGTGATGGGCGACGATCTTGGTGGAAAGCTAGAGGAAATAGTGTACACCCAGCTCAAAACAACCGACCCCATAAGTACCAGTGAGTCGCTATTGAGGTCTGCAAATTGGAACCTTTTCGCAGAATTGCTTGGTTCAATGTCAGACAAGCGGTTTCTCAGCGTTAGTGACAGATTCATAGCAGACTTGGAAAAAATACCTGAGGATATAAACCACGAGGATGAGCCAAGATTACATTTGTTAATCCACGGTATGAGGTACTTGAAATTGACTAATTACCCGCTCGAAGTATTTGAGGAATCCGCAGAATTCATAGAATCGTTGGCCAAGTTCTTCAAAAAGGCTAAAAATGAATCTTTAGTTTTAGCATACTGTGAGGTACTTTCCAGTTTACTTTCACCACTTGCTAACATTTTGACAGCTGAAACAAATCACCCCACATGGGCGATGGCCGTGGAAACCATGTACAATAAAGCATACTTTATTTGGAATAGATCTAACGGACAATTCATTTCCAATGCGGAAAAGGGGTCTGGACTTATCAACTTGTCTCCTAGCAGCGGCAGTGCTCCGACGAGTGTGGCTGCAAGCAATGTATGGGAATGCTCCATCAATTTATTGACTGCATGTCTATCTGTATCACGAAAAGAGCTTTTCCAGAATGCATGGTTTGAGCTCATCGAAGAGAACATCTATAAGCTCAAACCTAAGGTGGATATAGAGGAAAGAACTACTCTTATCACTTGTATAGACAGGTTGGTCTGGGTCTATATATTCAGATTATCTGATACATTGAACAATACTGTGAAGAAACTAGACAGTCTTTTCCAGCTACTTTTCTTCAATAATGCTGCGACAAACAAGAAGTACCAATGGATAAACTCCGATATTTACTTGATCAATGCGTTGGTTCAGTTGATCCGGATTGTGGGATATAGGCACTTGAATTACACACTAGACAATGTCATTATCAAGTTGCTTAAGCTCAGTTTTAATGGTGTATCACTCGAAAACCTCAGACCTGAAAAGCTTGTACTTGTCGTAAAGAGCTATATGTCCATATTGGCTGATTATGAAATCGGAAAGAAACCCAATTTCCTAACAGATGAAGCTTTAAAGCTGACTAAATCTGCAGATTATGATAAAATAGACTTCAGTTTTGTTGCGAAGAATCCAGACAATGCTTTAACCCACGAGGAGATAATCAAGAACTTCGCTTCTTTGTTGGGTTTGTTAGATAACCAGTATGGATGTGATATTTGGAATAAAGATGCATCTACCCCAACCAGTGGATCGTTCCCCAAAGCACAATCGCCCTTTTCTGCATTCCATTTTGGTATTGATTTCTCTTACCAAACTGCCAAGAACTTGAACTTGGAGCTTTTCGCTACTTTGATCGAATCTGTTTCATGGACTCTCGTACCCCTTTCTACTGCTGCTTCATATAAAGGCATAGTTGAAGTCCTTGCTAGAAATTCAGTGCACTCCAACTTTCGTATCGCAAATGCTTCTATTGGTACATTGAGAAGATTGGCTAGTCGTAAAAATCCCTCTAACCTTTTGAACTTTTTTGCCAAGTTTGCATTTCAGTTTTCGGATAAACCTAATCCAAATTACGACTCTGCGTACTTGAACTCTGGGGAGTTTCATCGTCTCCTCAAGTTATATGTTGAATTATTAAATTGCTGGTTGAAGCAGTTCAAGCAATTGAGTCAAGTTAAACAATCGAACAACTTTGTTCATCCTCTATCGCAGGACGACGAATTAATGAGCAAGGATGTACTTAATGACTTGTACCAGATCAACTATAAGACGGATGACTTGGGTGTAGTTCCATCAAAATCCAAGGCCAGTGATGAATTAGAATGGAAAACAGTTATCACGGTTATTGAGGAAATTGAAGGTAACGGGTTGTTCTTTTTAAGTTCTCAAGATTCAAAAATTAGATACTATGGTATCTCAATCTTGAAGTTGGTCGAACAATTCGATCAGGAGATTTATAATGCTACTGACGCCAATGGCTCGGGTGGAGTTGCACCAGCTAGTAACGCTACTTCAAGAGAACATTCAAGATCGAGCTCCAAATTTGCTGCTGACGTTGGTACAAGACTCATTCATGTGCTCGAGCAGACGGACTTCTTAGACTTGATCAAACCCTTGAAGCCAGAGTTGAGTGTGCCTGAACGCAACCGCGTGTCTAAATTGAAGTACAGAAAGTCAGTTTTGATCCGTCTTGCAGAATCTGATTACGGAATAGATTCAACATTATGGTTCAGGCTCTATCCAAAGTTGCTTGATATATTTTTCGAAAAATGTCCTCTTCCCGTTGCATTTTGCCGTTCTATCGTGTGCGTGAGACTAGTTCAAATGCACGAACAGGTATTTGACTTTTCGGAGAGTTACAAGAACTACACTTCATCAATATTTTCGCGGCCAAACAATGGTGTTGCTCCAGAAGTTTTGGTAGACCAGTGGAGGCTATATTTGATTTTTGCTTGCTGTTCACTCACGTCTACAAATGAGCAAAAGATTTCATTCCCATCTCAACCGACTCATGGAAGAAAGAAGTCTCTTCAAATGTTCATCCAGCATCAAAAAATCACGAGTGCCAAGTCTATTTTCAGAATGGTTTTGCCGTTGTTAAAGTCACAGCAAGCTATGGTGAAAGACTCGGTGATCTCAGGTTTGAGTTGCATCAACATCAATATCTTCAAAACATTATTGGAGAACGTCCAAGAACCTTTAGGTGAATGGGTTGCGGCGCCAAAATTCAAGGACCAGGCGGAGGACAGACTCAGGATTGAAATCATTCACATACTCAGTAAAGTCACCACACGATTTGGCTCACATAACATAATCTATTCCGATGAGTGGATCATCGCCAACTTGGTGTCTATCATTAAAAGTGTTAAAAACTTTTTATCTGCTGGACCAGTTCAGATTGATGTAGAATTCCAGAAGCTTCGTAGGTATTTCTGCATCTTTTTGGAAAGAGTCTTCATCGGACTTGAAAAGAAATCAGATATGAACAGATGGTTACCCTTCGAAGCCCGTATTGGGTGCTTCAACTACTTGAAAGAATGGTGCGGCTATGGTGATTCCAGGGATATTACCGAGGAGAGGTACCAGGTGATGACAGAAAAATGTAATAATAGCAAAAACTTAGCTTCGGCAGCTGCGATTCTCGAGGTTGAAAGAAAACAGCTTTCAGCATCCACGTTAAGTTGTATGGCTACAATCCTTTCTGGAAGCATCACTCAACAAATTGACATTCCTGGAAACGTTGCAGTGATGTCTTTTGATGTACCCTCGTTGATGAAATGGATACATGCTCTTTTATCTACAGACTCTGAGAGTTTTCACGATACTGGTAAACGGGCCTTGAATAATATTTTGAGGTTAAATCCTGATAACAATGAGATTTATGAGGAAGTTTCAAAACAGTGTTATACTTGTCACGAGAATTCTAAGACATCTGAGAGTTACTACACTACATTCGTTCGCTTTTTAATGGAATGCAAAAAATTCACTGGTGTCCCTGGAGACCTATTCTGCTTGACCATGTTCCTTATCGGTGACGACAATTTTGAAATCAGAAGCTGCTCTATGAAATTACTTCGTTTTTTGGAGTCCAAGTTCTTCAATCAGACCTCTGTCAGTCGCTTTTCTGAGGCTGTCACGAGCAGAAATAAGGTTGTTTATAAGAAGGCTCTTTTCGAAATTTCAGTGCACTTAGCATCATTGCATCCAGAACATAGTTTCGAAAGAATCAGCTACTTCACCATGTGTTTCAATGTGGTCAGTAATACTACAAGAAGAGATATTTTGTCATGCTTGCTTCCATGGGTCCAAACAGTGGAGCTTGCTTATACCATTGTTCCTAATACAGAAGCTTCTGATAAGGCTGACTCAGAGACTAAGCTCATAAGGACAGCCAATGATCTAACTTCTTCCTCTATTATGGTGCTTAATAATTTGTTTGAGATAACCATCAAGTTCAGTTCTACCATTTCTAATGAAGTTGAGGCTCTTTGGGTAGCACTCGGGAGCAAACCAGGAAACTTTGATAAAATTGTGGAATACCTCATATCTAACTCAATCGAAAGGAAAAGTGCTGGCTTTGTTGGCTATGCAAGACAGATCATTGACTACTTGAGTTATTCTCAGCCTGACATCAACGTAATGGTAGACAAGCTCATTGGCAACTTACAGCCAAAGAGTATGGTTCCTCCTAGACCTCACTCTATTGCAGATTCACCAAAATTCACTAAAGAGTTCCCTTACACTGCCAACTTATGGGAACTGATTCCATACAGTGAGAAAGATTCTGCCTTTTCCTTGGGTCAAGTATCCTTAACTTTCTTAGTGGACTTGTTTACTGCAGACAATGACAGAATGGTCAATCAATTACCATTGCTTCTCCATGCCAGTTTCTCGCTTTTGGACCACTACTTACCTATTGTACAGGAAGCTGCATCAACTTTACTTAGACACATTTTGCACTGTCTTGCTTTAACGGACCCAAAAACTGAGATCGCTATCAACAAGCTTTCCCACCCGGATAATTTGAAATACTTGTGGGTTTATGATGATTTGAATAATGACAAAAAGGGTGCTCGTACTCCGAAGAACATGGACTTACTTGTGCGTAATTGTCTTGAAATATTGACGCCTGTTGTAAATAACTTACAAGAGGAATGGAGTCGTGTTGCACTTAGCTGGGCTACTACATGCGCTGTCAGACATATTGCATGCCGCTCATTTCAAACTTTTAGATCCCTTCTTTCATTCCTTGATCAGCCCATGTTGAAGGACATGCTTCACCGGCTCTCCAATACTATCTCTGACGAGACCCCCGATATCCAAGGCTTTGCCATGCAAATTTTAATGACGCTTAATGCTATAAACGCTGAACTAGATTCTGAAAAACTTATTAACTTCCCACAGCTCTTCTGGTCTGGTGTTGCATGCTTAAGTACAATTCACGAACAAGAATTTATTGAAGTTCTCTCGGCAATGACAAAATTTGTATCCAAGATTGACTTGGATTCTCCTGAAACTGTTTCCTGCTTGATTTCGACCTTTCCTCCCAAATGGGAAGGCCGCTTCGAAGGGCTCCAACAGGTGGTAATGGTAGGTCTTAGGTCGGCTACTTCGTACGAACAGACCATCAAGTTTTTGGACAAGCTTAATACTCTTGAGGATAGTGAGATAATCGGCCAGGGAGATGGAAGGTTGCTTATGACCATTGTATCAAACCTTCCACGATTCCTTCATGCGCTTGACCTGAAATCTATTAGTAGCGAAATTGAATCCACTGCTATGATCCTCAGTTCCATTAGTGAACGTAGTGATAAACCTTCACTTGCAAAGATCTTTGTCTCTGTTGCAAAAAATAGATTCAGGAGTAAGAAAGACTTTTTGGTACAGACCGTGTCCAGTCTCAAAAGTATCTTCTTTCCGGAGTACGAGGCCCAAATCTTGGTCCTACTTCTTGGATTTCTATCGAACAGGACGGACTGGATCAAATTAGAAACCTTGAGCATATTGAAGTATGTGTTCCCCTTGGTTGATTTGCAAAGAGATGAGTTTGTGGGTGTTGGCGCTGACTTGATCTCGCCGTTGTTGAGGCTACTTTTGACTGATTATGCAGAGCCGGCGTTGGAGGTCTTGGACGAAGCTGTAAGCATATCTGGGTCTCAACTTGATAAAGATATTTTACGAATGAGTTTAGGTAATTCTGCCATGAAGAAAGAGTACGAAAAAAGTGCTACGCTATTCGGTATACCTGATGATAGTGGGTGGGCTATTCCTATGCCTGCTGTGACTGCATCAAGCACTCGTAACAACGTCCACGCTGTCTTTTCCACGTGCACTTCTGCTCTCATACAGGAACCAAATGACGAGGAGATTCATTTCCATCGTGAAGACTATTACGTTCCACCTGTCGATAATGCATCAGCAGTGGACGACAAAGGGGAGGATGCGTCACTCAGTCATATGTGGGCAGCATTAGATGACTTCGATCTGTTTTTCACGAAAGAAAACGATGCTATGCCTATCGCCAGTCCTGGACTCGGTCGTGCAGGCCATCACTCTAACCATCCACCACTGCACCTCCATAATCTTCGCCGTGGACCACCCAATACCATCCGCCATTCACATAGTGCTTCTGTGGATACTCGTCTCAGTGTCAATAGTGACTCACTTGCTCCACTCGAGCTGGTACCATTCGTCTATGATAAGAAGGCATCCGTGATCTTAAATAGAAGCTTGGCTAGAACTCCTTCGAACACATCTTTCAAAGCATCCCTTGCAGATTCGATAGGTAACTCAGCATATAGTAGGCCGTCGACTTCACCGCTTGGAACAAAGAGATCGTATATTCCATTCCGTACCACCAAGCACAACATCAAGCATAGAGATGCTTTCACTACACCGGTAATTCCATCGCTGCCCACGTTCGAAGCTGTCAATGGATCTTCGATAACGCCTGCAACTTTGACGGCTGAGTCAAATGCAAATGATGATGTGACAGGAAGCGAAACGCCTACCATGTTGGACAGTTTATTGGGGTCGAATAAGAAAAGATCCAAGCGCCTTGGTCAGCGTCAATTCGGCACTCCAACGGTCCTGGAGGTAGATATTTCCCTGCCCTCGTCAAGGAAAAGGCATCGTTAAACATCACGAACAATTAAATTTATTTAGGCTAAAATGTATGAATTATGCATCTACGAAGTTTGTTTTATGTATCGATTAGTTCAATGAGTAACTATGCAAACTGTGCAAATCCTCACAGATGTGCCACCATAGAGAAGTGGGCTGGTTTTCCCGCTTCTTAACAAAGTGCCTAATCCCTTAAAGAAGTCAGGATTAGAGGTTGAAGTTAAATCCGCAGTAAACTAATTCTCAAGCATCGAAATGTCTAACTTTGGTCGTGTGCATTGCACGTGACCCGCGAAGACACCAAAATTTTTCACTCTGAATTGATTTCTATTATAACATGCCCCCAAAGAAAGTTCCCAAGCCAAGCGACAAAAACAAAGCTAAGGCCAAGGCCAAGTCTTCCGAAGACAAAACCTTCGGTATGAAGAATAAGAACAAATCCAAAAGAGTGCAGGGTCAAATCGCTCAAATGCAAGCTGGAGTTGATGGTGGACTTGCCAAAAAGAAAGAAGCCGAGGCTAAACGTAAGGCTGAAGAGAAGAAAGCTGCTGAACAAGCCAAAAGAGAAGCTGCTGCCCTTTATGGGATTCAGCAGCAAAAAGTTCCATTTGGTGTTGATCCCAAGAGTGTCTTATGTGAATTTTTCAGAAAAGGTGTATGTGCTAAAGGTAATAAGTGTAAATTTTCCCACGATTTGAATGTTGGCCGTAAAGATGCCAAGAAGGACTTGTACACAGATGCTCGTGAAGAGAAGGAGGCTGACACCATGGACAATTGGGATGAAGAAAAATTACGTAAAGTTATTTCCAGTAAGCATGGTAATCCCAAAACTACTACTGATAAGGTATGTAAGTTCTTTATTGATGCAGTTGAAAATGGTAAATATGGCTGGTTCTGGGTATGTCCAAACGGAGGTAATGAGTGTATGTACAGACATTCCCTTCCACCCGGATTTGTGTTAAAAACCAAGGAACAAAAGAAGCTTGAACGTTTAGCTGCTGACAGTGCACCAAAGATTACTTTAGAGGAATTCATTGACTTGGAAAGAGGCAAATTGGACAAAAGTAAATTCACCCCAATATCGTTAAAGAGTTTCCAGGAATGGAAGACTAAGAAGAAGTTACAGCAGGAGAAACAGCAAAATATTGAAAAGGATAAACGTAAAAAGACCGGTAGAGAACTCATCTTGGAACTATTCGCAGACAAGTACTACCAAGAAGACGATGATAATGACGAATGGGACTTAAGTGAGTTCAGAAAGGAGTTGCCAGATACTGAAGGTGATGTTAAGGACTATGGAAACATCACCGAGGATCATGAAGAGCCGGAGGAAGTGGCAAGAAAAGTAAATGGGGAGGCAGTGAATGGAAAAAAATTAAGTGGGGAGGTTGTGAATGAAGAAGAAGTACAGGTGAGGCTATGATCCTAAAGACGATGACCTGAACTTTATGAGTAACTGCCCTTGGCACAGCATTTTGATACACTACTTGCATAGCTGTAATATATATTACTAAATAGTATCTATATAGTCATGCAGTCGTATAGTTCCAGATAAATTTAAATCTCCTTCGCTATGTCTTTCAACACCTGTTTAGAGGTGTCGTACAAGTCCTCTTCGTTATCTTTGAAAAAGCGGACTTTCGTATCACAATGTTCAAGAGAACGGATCGCAGCCATAGCTCTTTCAAGCCAATCGGCCCCTCTTTCATCGATATCCCGTAAGTCCTCAAAGTGATGTGAGTAGTAGATGTTTTGTAAGTTGTCAAGTAGTTCTTCCTTTGAAGGGTCTTCGTAGCTTAACAGTGAAGTTTGGACCAGTAGAGGTCTGGTGGGTAACGGAGGAGCTTTGTCAGAAAGTGCTGGACCGCTGTGGGGTTTCTCTACAACTCTAGATGAGGGTGGAGGGGGAGGGGTCATTGATTTTTGTTTCACCAGATTTCCCTTGAGGCTTGTAGGTTTTCTAGGTATTGAGGGAGGAAGGCGGGGTGATCTGCTACCCCTTGTGGGCAGAGGCCGGAATCCTGGAGACGCCACCGGCGTATCCAAATCAATAAGATCATCAAGGCCTTCTGGGTCATAAGTATCTTCTTTTGGAACAAGTTTTGTAACCTTTCTAGTAGAAAGAATCCTGTTAACCTCGTTGAAGATTTTCTCTTCATCTACATTACTCATCAGGCCCTCGACAAACCGAATGTAAATGGCTAGGACACGGCCGGTGTATGTTTTTGCCAAATCCACGTACAGCTCAAAGTCGTACTCACCCGAGTCACCCACACAAATGAACTTCTTCTCAGGAAAGTCTTTTGCAAGTTTTACTAATGCAGTTTTTTTACGTGAGGAGGAAGGTTCCATCAATGACGCCATAAGGTTACCAGTATACTGCTTCAAATGCATAGATCCAAGGGGTAGCCCTACAGATTTGAAATATTTGACTAAAGTCGGGAACAATTGCACAGGGGAGTTCGATACATAGTGAAACGTTACTTTGTCGGATTCCAAAAGACAAGTGTACCACTTCACTATAGGGGGAATCGCCCACAGTTCTACATCTTTCAACAAAAGGGATGTCAAGAGCTGCCTTTTGTCGCCAGTAACCCCTGTAAGCTTTACGGTATCGTCGATATCACTTATTATAGCCACTCCTTTTCTGGACACAATGTCTACTTCTTGGAGAGCAAATATGCTTTCCTCCAGCTTAGCCACTACCTGGACAATCGCAGGCTTATAAGGTACCGAAATGCACTGCGAGAAGCACCCATTGGTGTCGGTCAAAATGTTAACTGAGATCAACTCTAACGTGTGTTTGTCCTCTTCACTACCGACAGTAATAGTAAGTTCTGCATTTGCAATGAACCTAGAAATGAAATGACTCAACCTCTCGCGTAAAATTTCTTCACTAGACGCCGTAGTAGCAGACGGTTCCAGGCCCAGAGAACCATTACTTTCTACCGATACTATAGTCTCAGCGTCGGAGCTGTCATTGAAGAGGTCTGGTGCAAGCTTATCGCTTTCAAGGTTTGAAACAGCAGTATGGCTGTCGTAACGTATGACCTGCTTCACGAGAGATAACACAAGACGATTCTTTCGCGTCATAAGTCCCGGACACGATAACCACCCACCCACATCGACATAGTAGTTCCCATCGGCCAACTGGCGAGTGTATGTTGGATATAGCGTTATTGAAGCATCCTTTGGTATTTTGATTTTGCCGTCAGCTCCGTATTTATCATTATTGAAGGCCCTATTCGAGACGCCTGATGCGAGTTGTGTGACAGAGTCTGAAAGCCTGGGAATATAGACATCCCTGGCCGATTTGGCGAGTCCCAAAAGACGAGACCGTCTGGAAGTATTTGGATCATCTTGAGACGAAGACATGGATGACGATAGAGACGATCTGATTCTTTTTAGCTTAGTTCCGTGGCGTTTGATTCGGCGAAGTTGAGTTCTCGCTAGTGCGTACTCGTGCTTATTGATGGGGTACTTTGTCTTCAATGACTTGTACTCTCTGAACACGTTGATGAGTGCCGATAAGCCCGGTCTGGAGGTTATAGGACGCAATTGTCTTGCGAGGTATGCTTTTAGCAAGAGAAATGGAGGTTTCACTTTGACTAGTTGGAATGGTGGCCGCGAAGAATAAGGCTCTGCAGAGGAATTTTCAAGTGAGAGTCTTACAGTTTAGAGCATGGCAGCATGTTAGCAAGTATCGGCTACGGCCACTTATTACTGTACAACAACTTCACATTACTTCTATAGAGGTGTGCATCTCATTCTCCCGCTTTCTCTTCTGCAACTCGAATCTCTTAGTTGTAAGCACTGTCACTCCGTACTCTCTCTTGTTTGTAAGGAAGGCTCGCACAAATCGCCCGAAATTCTCGACCCCAACTTCTACCTATATTGCAAATATATAGGCATTCCTTCAATGTCCGTCGAGACCCTCTCCTTAGGAAACGAACTCAAAGACTCGTTCAAACCAGTCGACAAGTGGATCTCCAATGGAATCAACTGGCTAAACGATATCGACGAATTTTACCAATCAAGGGCCACTATCGAGCGGGAATACTCCACCAAACTTAAAGAGCTATGTAAACGACACTTCGACAGGAAAGCCAAGATCTCGTCTCATTGTTCGGTTGGAGATGAACCTCAAATCACCCCTGGATCATTGGAAAGCGCATCTCTTGTTTTGTGGAACGACGTTCTCACTCAAACTGAGGCTATAGCTGATGAAAGAGCTAGCCTTGGTCGAGAATTTACCATGAAAATCGGCACCAATTTACAGACTTTAAAGGGACGGACTACAACACTTTCTAAGCAAATTGAATCTATTCACGAGTACTTGGAGGAGGCTAGAAAAAAGACAGAAGAGGATGTGAACAAGGCAAAAAAACACTATGATTCCCTCTGTTCAGCTACGGAAATGACTAGACAAAAGACAGAAAAGTCTCTGAGTGAGAAGTATCAACGAAGATTAGAAGATAAAGAAACAGAAATGAACATAGGAAAAAACGAGTACTTGGTCAAGATAAATGTCACTAATAGACTTAAGGATAAATACTACTACCAAGACCTTCCTGAACTCTTGGACTACTATCAAGAATTGAACGAAAGTAGAGTTCAATTACTTAACAAGATCCTCAAGAATGCAGGCATCATCGAGAGAAACAGTAATGACCGAGTTAAGGATAACTTGACAGCCATTGATCTGACGATTGAACAGAATGACCCGAAATTGGACACTGCCATGTTCATTAAACATAACATGATTGAATGGAAAGAACCTAATGACTTCTATTTCATTCCTTCTTCTATATGGCACGATGATGAAAGCTTGATTACCAAAGAACCTGAATTAACAGCATTAAAGAAGATGCTTAATAAAAGCTCCCTTGAATATGAGAAATATGAACAATCGTGTTTGAGCATTAAACAGAGCTTGGAGGAGTCAGTCGCTGACAGGAAGAAGGAAAAAGACAACTTGACCCTTAAGTTTGATACGAAGTTCACCAATTCTTTGAGCTTGTTAAATAAGTTTATGAAGGAAGATACTCAAAGAGTACAGAACGAAGTTGTGATTGAGTTGATTCAAAACTTTGCGGGTGACAAAGATTTGAGTTACCATGCACAAGCTCAGGTGAAAAAGAGTAAGTTCGGTTTATTCAAAGGTAAGAAAAAGGAGTCACCTGTCAATGATACTCAGTCTCTACACACGGTGAGATCCGCAACTAGCCAGAAGACGGCCGGCAGTAGTGGTAAATTTAATTTGAGAAGAGGAAAAGGTATGTCTGTTTCAAGCGTAACGACGGGAAGCACCTCGGGAGAGATAACTGGACGCGCCCTTTTCATGTACGATGCTACTGGAGATGACGAATGTTCGGTGGAGGTGGGTGATGTTTTCACTGTAGTGGATGAGGACGATGGTTCTGGGTGGACCATGATTGATAATAAAGGTAGACAAGGTCTTGTTCCCACCAGCTATGTAGCCATAGACAAATCAGCGAATGACACCCCTAAAAAGCAGGGACCCAGCGTAGCTCCTAAAAGAGGAGCTAAGAGGATCCAGTATGTCGAAGCATTGTACAACTATACGGCTGATGGAGAAGATGAGCTCAGCATCAACACGGGTGATAGAATAGTACTTGTACAAGAGGATACTGATGGAAGTGGGTGGACAGAGGGAGAGTTGGACGGACAGAGGGGGTTGTTTCCATCGGCTTACGTAAAAAGAGTATAGAATGTATACATTATACGAAGAATAGAAGAATGGAGATTTCGAGTGGGGTTGGCACTATGAGTTGTGATAGATTAGTCTAACAAAAAATAGAGTCATTCAGATGAAGCCATGTATTACACATAATAATCTTATTAGATATAAAGAACGAACATCTGACTAAATAAATATTATGCATCTTTTTTAGTCGGACTTGCAGAATCTATAATTTTCAACAAATATTTGCATCTATATCTGCGGACTTCGATTTTTTAATTGCATATTCTACAGATTCCACGAATTTTACAAAATCAATAACATTAATATATATAATCTACCTTAAGTCCTTTTCACTTTATTATGACGATATATACTTATTAAATTACATAAAGAGCACAAGGCACTGTTTTAATTTAGTATGGGGGTTTTTGAATTTTTTTCTGAATAATTTAGTATTCACCTGGAACTTCAAAAACAACAGTCTTACCGGTTAACTTGGTGTATAATTGTTGGAAAGATTCCAATTTGTAGTCAACGGTAGTAGAGTCCTTGGAGTCCAACAAGACCTTTTGGATCTTGTTACCACCAACCAAGTATCTAACTCTCTTTCCGATGATTTCAGTTGGGAAAACTAAGTCTTCCAAGATCTTATCGTGGACAGCGGACAAAGTTCTGGATCTTGGTCTCTTCTGTTGCTTTCTGGAAACTCTAGCTGGCTTTGGCAAGATTCTTCTTTCAGCCAAGAAGACAACATGTCTGTCTGGGAACTTCTTTTCCAACTCTCTGGTCAATCTAGTTTGGACCTTTCTGTAAGCAAGCAAGGATGGAGGAGGGACAAATACAGCCAAAGCCTTCTTACCACCGGAAACGTCGATTTCCTTGATGGACTTGAATTGTAATGGTCTCAATTCAGCCTTTAAGTCTGGCTGAGCTTCCAAGTCAACAAAAGCTTGGGCAACTTGTAATTCCAATTCAGATGGCTTTTCGGATAAGATCTTACTGGCAGCAGACATATTGATCGATTAATAGGATATACTGAGGGATGATATTTAGAAAATTTTCAACCTTTTTTTTGGTGAGATTTTTCAAATAGTTTGTGCAGGAGGTGAAAAGAGCGCTCGTGATTAATGTGACTGCTTTTTAAATAAAGTCCGTGTGCTGCGCAGTGCATTCGATTTTGGAAAACAAATGAATTCACTACTGAAAGGGAAGTTGACAAGCGTGTGTGAATTAATCTATGATTCAATTGGGTGGGGCACATTACCTTACCCTTTCTTACTCCTTCAATTCACTTGGTAGATGCAACTCCCCGCGGCAAAATGTCCCAAACAAGATCATATACCCGCTAGTCCCGTGGGTGCGTAACTTATAATGTTGAGAACTCCAACAAGATCTCTAACTCCCTCTATATCCCTACTATTGAAACGAAAAATGAGTATTGAAGCTGCCAAAAAACTTGCTGCTTACAGGGCTGTTGATGAGAACTTCCCTGCTGACGCAAAGTGCGTAGGAGTTGGCTCTGGCTCCACCGTCGTTTATGTCGCAGAGAGAATCGGCCAGTTGAAGAACAAGCACCAATTTGTTTGCATTCCAACCGGATTCCAAAGTACCAACCTTATCATCGACAATGGCTTAACGTTGGGTACTATCGAACAGTACCCTGATATTGATATCGCATTTGATGGAGCAGACGAGTGTGATCCTAAATTGAACCTTATCAAAGGTGGGGGTGCCTGTTTGTTTCAGGAAAAATTAGTTGCTGCATCTGCTAAGAAGTTTGTGGTGGTTGCCGATTATAGAAAGAAAAGTCCATCCAGTCTTGGGGTGAATTGGACTCAGGGGGTGCCAATTGAAGTTGTTCCAAACTCGTGGAAGAAGGTCACAGCTGATTTAAAGGCCTTGGGAGCTAAGAAGGTAGTTTTACGCTCTGGGGGGAGTGCAAAAGCTGGACCTGTGATTACTGACAACAACAATTGTCTCCTTGATGCCGACTTTGGATCAATTGATGACCCAGTAAAATTGCATGATAAGATCAAGGCCTTGGTGGGTGTGGTTGAGACGGGATTATTTTGTAAAATGGCTGTGAAAGCATACTTCGGGGAGGAATCTGGAGAGGTCAGTACTTTGGAAAAGTGAACGTAGGTAGTTATGCGTTACGGTATCAAGCATGTGTGTTACTCTTGATACATCTACACCATATGTATACACACTTCATACAAATAACCTAAACCGTCTATCTCTCAGTATCATTGAACTCCACTCATAATATCTGCACTAGTAGCCACCCATATTGTTGTCTTATCATGTTGTAGTAACTACAAGACCGCTATCTTTAATATTTATAGTATACGTTTCTTTACAAAAGGATCAGCATCTTGTTCTCTTCACGTATGATGCCCATCTTTCAATTTCATACCCAGTTTGCTATATATACCCATCCGCCAATTATCAAGATTTATTGTTCCTGCCTCCTACTTTTAACAATCTATTACTATACACTACTTCTTGCTATTGTTCGAAATCCAGTTCAACGTCTCAACTAAACCTGTACCATTGATCGCGATTGTAGGTATAACAGACCAAATATGGTTTCCTGGTAAATCATTCAATTCAAACTTCTCGATCAATTCCTTAGGCTTGATAGCATTGGAGACGTCCTGTTTGTTTGCCAACACAATCAACAAACACTCGCTCAATTCTTTATCGCTGATTACCCTCAACAACTCCTTCTTACTCTCCTCTAATCTGGCCAAGTCTGATGAATCGACCACATAGATAAGAGCGTCAGTTCCAGTGAAATAATGTCTCCATAAGGGTCTAATCCTTTCTTGTCCACCACAATCCCACACAGCGAAAGACACGTTTTTCTGTTTCACGGTCTCCACATTGAATCCTACTGTGGGGACAGTCTGGGATGTTTTTCCAAGCTTAAGTTTGTATAAAATGGTAGTTTTTCCGGCGTTGTCGAGTCCTAACATAAGGATTCTCATTTCCCGGTTTTTGAAGAGTTTAGACTAAGGTTAGTAACAACACGGGTGCCGCTTGGGGGGATATAATGTGTATCGTGGTCCATCTGTTTGACCTGAAAGTTTGTTCCAAATCATAATTGTCATGTCGACTTTTTAGGAGTTCTTCAGACTTCATGATGAGGAATATTTCGTTAACGCTGATGGAACAAGCTTCCTGTCTCAGTCTCAGCTAGACACACATAATTTGAAAACATATACGTACTATTAAAACACCCATGGTGAGACTAGATTGTAATGAATGTAGGGTTAAATGTCAAAGACGTCCAGCACTTCGACTCCGTGTGTTTTGGCAGCTCACTTCGCGTTTTAAATAGACGATGAATTCATTTATCTTTTTTGGGAAGCATAATCACTTAAAACGGCGCGCATTGCGCGTGCTTCGCTGTCACGGCGGTGGTACTGGCTATACCGCGAAACTGTCGTAGATAGGGTTTGGGTTTGACTAATGACGTTTGTTTACCCTCGTTTACGAGCAAACGACTACAGGCCGGTGGTCGTATTCGGAACTAGGATGGGCATATTGCCCTAGAGATGGCTAAATATCATGGTGAACTGCATATATTATTTGAATAACCACCTAGCATACACTATGTACTGGAATCAAACGCTTCCTCTGTCTCACACTTATAATGAAACGTATCCGCTACTCTCTGATAGTTCTCACGGTATTCCTCAAACAGATCAAGGGTATCGTAAAGCTCCTCGAAGACTTTTGAGGCTACCGTTTCATGGATGTGTTTCTTTCTCTTCAACTTCTTCGACTCGACCTCAAACACTTCCTGGAGCCATACATCTCTTTTCTAGTTTGTTAGTAATGACTACTTGTAGATTCGTTATACATACCTTATCAAGTGCTTTCATAGCGCTGCTAATACTTCTGGACTCCTGGCGGTATTCTTCCAACACAAAAACACAGGCTTTGTCGAAAAGATAAGAATACTGCTGGTTCCACTTTTGTTGCTCCAATCTACAAGGAATGTCGTCCATTTCTTTTTCAAC
Organism: Yamadazyma sp. yHMH685; assembly: GCA_030571055.1. Classification (NCBI taxonomy): domain Eukaryota; kingdom Fungi; phylum Ascomycota; class Pichiomycetes; order Serinales; family Debaryomycetaceae; genus Yamadazyma; species Yamadazyma sp. yHMH685. The sequence goes on from JAJLXC010000002.1 coordinate 1,540,298, forward strand.
ATGACTTTTCAATTCTTGTAACTCAGGGAATCCGAGTATCTCACTCAGGTTATCCCATCTTTTACCATTTGTATACTCTTCCTCGGTTTCTAAGTGCCGCTTGATACGTTTTTGCTTACTCTTGCATGGGCTAGAAGTAGAGTGAGCTAGGGGGCGAAAATTCCGTAGCTCTCTGCTCAAGTCATCCGAGGTGAGGAGGTCAGTTGTGCCTTTCTTCATGAAGATAGAGGTGCTGTAGTTTTTGATTTTGCCGGAGAGATCTGTAATCACTGCTAGTGAGGACATCAATTTATTCTAAGAAAACCAAATCTCAGCGGCTGCAAAAGATTGCGAAAAATTGTCGCACATTCGATTCTTATTTTACATTTAATGCTATCTAATAACTATCTACTTCTTAACTCTCCATAACCGTTCCAAACTAAGCTTAACATCGCCTTTACTGAAGTGATCTAAGTTATAGTACTTAGGGGCTAACTCGATTAACCAGTCAGGTCTGATGCTCGTCACCGTTCTTATATAATTCTTCGAAGTCAAAACAAACTCATTGTAGATAACCCATTCGTTGTCAAAAGTCAAAACAGAAGACGGATGGATCATCACATCTTGATTATCTTTGATGGTCAAGAAATTATTTTTATTAGCACCAGACTTCTTTTTTGCTACTTGCATGAATAATCCTGCCACCAATGCTTTTCTGATATTATCCCAGTAACTTCTATTGTTAAAGTCAGTTGAAACAAGTCTGATGTGGTTCTTTTCCAGGATGGACTTCAATTGATTTCTAACATTCCTAGCAGAGATCAACGATCTATAATTTAAGAAGTTCTCTCTACACCATTTCGCATCCATGTCGTTGGAAATAAATTCTTCGTAAACATTCAATAAAGTAAGGTGATCACCATCCTTGTGAGAAAACGACATTTTGATTTCATCAGCCAATTTCCTGTTTTGTATAGGTCTTACAAAAACATTTGGAACTGACAATAATGCGACGATGGTCAAAATCTCATTAGAACAGTTGAAATTTTGAGAATTAACCAAAAGGATTGCTAACATTGGATCCAATGGAAAATGAGAAGCTGTTCTTCCCAAATCAGTCAAATCGCCTTCATCACTGAGGCACTCCAAGTAGTTCAACTCCTCCAATGCTCTCATCATAGTTTCTGGAGCTGGAGGATCCATAAAGTCAAAATGAACCAAGTCGTCAACACCTAACTTTTTAAGTTCCAAAACAGTAGAACTCAAATTGGATCTCAAGATTTCGGGGTAACTTTGATCAATTAATTCCTTCTTGAATGCTTCTTCGGTATATAATCTGAAACATTTACCTGGCTTAGTTCTACCAGCTCTTCCAGCCCTTTGTTGAGCACTAGCCTTCGAAATTGGAGATACAAGTAAAGACTCAACCCTGATTCTTGGATTATAAACCTTTTGTTTAGAGAAACCTGGATCGATCACATAAACAACCCCGTCAATGGTTAAAGATGTTTCGGCGATGTTTGTAGATACAATACACTTTCTACCAATCTTTCCATTTCTGTTTGGTGGTGCCTGTTCAAAAATCTTTTGCTGCATATAAGGTGGTAAGGAACCGTACAACGGGTAAATCGTCAACTCCCCACATTGTCCTTCTCTAATCAATTGGTCAGTCTCCAAGGAGATTTTCTTCACCGCATCTTCAATTTCTTCCTCACCAGTCAAAAAAAGTAAAATATCACCTTCATCTTCAGTAGCATGGATCTGCAACACAGTACGAATGGCAGAATCCAAGTAGTCCTTTTGGTACTCTGGGGTATAGAAAATTTCAACAGGGTGCGTTCTACCTGGAACGGTCAATAACGGAGCATCATTGAAGTACTGTTGAAACTTCTTGGACTCTAAAGTGGCGGACATAATAATGATTTTCAAATCCTTTCTTTTTTGTACCAATTGTTTCAACAATCCCATTAAAATGTCAGTTGCGAGAGTCCTTTCGTGCGCTTCGTCTAGCATGATCACAGAGTAACGGCTCAACATATGGTCTTCCATGGCCTCTCTCAACAACATACCATCTGTCATGTACTTCAAAATAGTTTTGTCACTGGTCTTGTTCTCAAAACGAATATTGTAACCCACTTCTTCCCCCAACGTAACATCTAGTTCGTCGGCAACTCTGGCCGCAACCGACATAGCTGCAACTCTTCTAGGTTGGGTACATGCAACCTGAGTTCCCTGTAAATGAGGTAAGTCATCGAATAACACAAATTGAGGGATTTGAGTGGTTTTACCAGAACCGGTCTCACCAACGAAGACCATGATTTGGTGCTTCTGAAACACCTTTAAAAACTCATCACGCTGCTGATGCACCGGTAAATTTCTTCTAACATTAAGGATCCCGAAATATTGATCAGAAAACTCTCTTCCTGTGAATGGATTGATCTTGTTGTCCTCAAGCTTTGTTGCATCTTTTGCAGAGGAATTGAATCTTGTAATGTTCGAAAAATAGGATGTTAGTTCATGTCTAGCGTTTCTTCTAGAACCACTATCGTCAGCGAAATCAGCCAACTTTTCGAAATCCAGATCACTAGACTCATCAGTAGCGAGTCTCTTGAGTTTAGAGTCAGAGTCATTTTCCTCTAACTTTTCAAGCTTTCTTTTATTCCTATCTGATTTACCCATTATTGATTACTCTTCATCTCATCTCGCGAAAAAAATGATTGAATATACGTGCGCAGGCAAATATTAGACCATAGCTTATCGCAAGGTTAAAAGCCTTGGTGGGTAGACGATACTCAGCGACAAGAGGTTATACGAGTCGACTGGGTTGGTGGCGACATGTGGTTGTCTGTGTGCCTGTAATTACACACGAGTATGGCTTCTACTCAGTTTATAATACAGATTTTTCTCAGACCTCAATACCTCATATTCGGCAATGACTATTAAGTACCTCACAACTCACTACAGGCTGCTCACTACCGAACATTCCTAATCATACCCAATACTGAGTATACTCAATCCCACGACTCGAGCGTTAAGTGAAATAGATAAGACAAAATTTCAATTATGAAACAGACCAAGGTGAAGTGTGTCTCTCCCAGAGGTCTGTATTTTTTGGTGTTTTTCGGAAGCGGGAGTCTTAATGGGTTTTCAGTTCAGGATCATTGTTCCTGAGCTTCCAGTGTCTTACGATAGCCCCGTGTCCAACGCGCCGGGATTCGTTCTGTGCACATTTAGTCCTAGTTTGATCATGGCTCTCCTTCACACTTCGACATGTGTTGGTAACTAGTCTGCAGAATGAGCCTCTGATATGTACTCAATCTTTCAACATACTCGGTCGGCCTGTCGGGTAAAATATAAGAATAAGAGTAGTTATCCAGCTATGTTCTAAAATCAGACGCCATCCATAACCCCACAACTAAAGTGTTACTTTAAGTTTGGATTGCCCTCACTTACATCACGGTCATGTGCATCAACGTACATTATCCACACATCACGCTGCGCTTCTTGTGATTTCACTATAAATTTTTAGCTGCAAATTGTCAAGCAATTGCTGCAAAACATAAGTGATGAGATATGAGCACTTCTGTATGACCTCTGAGTGAAAGAATGGCAGTCTCGCCGGTGAACCAAAACCGTAGCACTAGGAACAGGGCAATCGAACTATCACGCAAGAATAAACTCGGGCTCCGTAGCTAAACCTCAACGTGCTACCGTTGCTTTCGTCTCTCGGGTATTTCATATGAAACCGCCTTAGCCAAGCCAACTGTGTAAGACCACGTCGGCTGAACGGACTTTACAATAAGGCGGGCTGGTGCGGCTCGGCGCGCATAAGGAAACCGAGAAAAGTACCGCGAGTTGTCTCACCGCAAACCCCAGAACAAATGAGATGCGCAATTGATATTTTTCTTCCTGATATTCCCAGTTTGCACTGCCTGGAGCAATAGCATAAGCAAAAACGACAGCAACTGCAAAGCATAAAAGGTACAAATATATAGACTCACACTAATATTGGGGACATTGACATTATTTTTAACCTTACAATGAGCAAACAGTTATACGAACTCGCTACAGTAGCGTGTTCAGCTTTGAATGTTTCCAAAGAGGCTGCCACGCTTGTATCAAGAGATCTCTCTGCATTACTCAACACAGAAGTCGCCAAGTATGCGGCTGAGATCCCAGTGGAGTTTGTTGTCAATCCAAGTTTTCAAGGCCAGGATAGTGCCAGAAGAATGTATAAAGATCTCCACAGAAATTCGGTTGCAAATAGACAACAAAGAACCTTTTCCACTATTGCATTCAGTAGAGAATATTCCACGAGACCCAAAAAATACTCTACAAAGACTATAGATGGTGGCCAGATCAACCCTAGTTTGGACCCGTTCAACACTGGCCCGAGAAAGAACACTAGATCCAAAAAGGTGGTTGGTGCGGATGAGAAAAAAAGCGATCTTCAGTCCTCCGAAGTTCCAAGTTCCAGATTGGCGAGAATGTTCCATTACGGTTCGTTGGCGGCAGGTATGGGTTTAGGCATGGCCCAGCATGGCTTGAAGCAATACGCTTCGTCCGGAAAACAAGACATGTCATTCAAAAGCCTTTTCTTGAATCCTCTGAACATTGAAAGACTCGCAAAGAAATTCGGACAAATGAGAGGAGCAGCCTTGAAGATAGGACAGCTCTTGTCTTTCCAAGATAACTCGGTGTTGCCTAAGGAAATCCAGACGATTTTGTTGAAAGTGCAGAACTCGGCTCACTACATGCCGTATAACCAGTTAAATCGGGTTATGACTGAGGATTTGGGTGCAAACTGGAGAGGTAACAACTTTACCTCTTTTGATGATTTGCCTATTGCTGCGGCATCCATTGGACAAGTCCATAACGCTGTTACTGACGACTTATCTAAGGTGGTTGTGAAGGTGCAGTACCCTGGAGTTGCTAATTCCATTGATTCGGACTTGAACAACATTCTCATGTTCTTAACTGCATCCTCTTTATTACCACCTGGTTTGTTTCTCGATAAAACCATTGCCAATGCTAGAGTTGAGCTTAAGTGGGAGTGTGATTACATCAGGGAAGCACAAAACTTGATCAGATTTGAAGATTTAGTAAAGGAGTACCCTGAATTTAAGGTTCCAAAGGTATATCACAATTTGTGTGGAGAGCATGTTTTGACCATGGAGAGAATGGAGGGAACCGAAGTTATAAAGGGCAACTGGGACCAGGAAACAAAAAACTGGATCGCCACATGTATCATGAAATTGTGTTTATTGGAAATCAAAAAATTTAAATTTATGCAAACCGATCCAAACTGGGCCAACTTTTTGTACAACGAAAAAACCCAGAAAGTCGAGCTCTTGGACTTTGGAGCTGCTAGAGACTTTGGCGATGAGTTCATTGGTAATTACATCAATGTGTTGAGAGCAGCAATCAAAAAGGATAGACAGGCCGTGAAGGATATTTCGATGAAGTTGGGATACTTGACGGGATTAGAATCGCAAAAAATGGTGGACGCTCATGTCGACTCTGTACTAGTATTAGGAGAGCCATTTTCTCCCCAAAACAATGGAGGTGCTAATTTTGACTTCAAAAATCAAACCGTCACTGACAGAGTGAGAGATAACATCGGAGTGATGTTAAATGAGAGATTAACTCCTCCTCCGGAAGAGACCTACTCTTTACACAGAAAATTGAGTGGGGTTTTCTTATTGTGTGCCCGGTTAAATGCTGAGGTGCCATGTGAGCAGTTGTTCACTGACATCATTGGCCATGAATGATAATTTTGATGATTAATTAATATGCCCCTGTATATATAAAGTCAACGATAGATGTTGTGTAATATAAGTGAAATTTAAGCCTAGTTGTGAATTATTCTTCTCTAGCATTTTAGCCTTCGCAGTCATTGAATTATCAGACTAAAAATACTATCTAAAATCTCAATTTTCCTCAGAGGATCTCAGTATAACCTTAATGAAATCTAATGGCCTGACAGATAAGTCCTTCAGCGCGGATGAAGACGGAGATATCAACATGGTGCTAGAGAACCCTACTCAAAGGAATAGACAGTTTTCTAGAACTAGCTCAGTCATCTTGCCGTCCACTGGAGAAAGAGTGCATCGTATATTCTCATTCAATTCCAACTATGAAAGCTTCTCCCCAACCATTGAGCGCGCAAATCCCTTGGATCACGCTATAGATGAAGTCTCTGAGAGTGAATCTGAACTGCAGCCATTGCTCCGGTCTTCCAGAGTGTCAATGCTTAACAAATTCAAAATATTGGTGCTTCTCTTATACACCCTGGTGGTGGACACATACCATAATGAAATGTTCAGAAGTATCTTGAAATGTGCAATTGCATACCTTATAGGGTCTCTAGGCGTTTATTGGTCTCCTTTGAACAATGCCTTAGGGAACTCGGACTTTAAGCATGTTGTTGCCACTGTTACAGTATACTTTCATCCTTCTAGAACTAAAGGATCTATGCATATAACTTTGGTGTACGTGATTATTTCACTTGTGTTCAGTTTCACAGTCAGCTTAATATGTAGATACTTGTCGGCTACCCTTTATGTCAACGGGAGCGAAGAAGTTAGTATGGCTATTGACTTAGTGATTTCTTCAACTAGTTTGGGGCTTGTAGCATTCATGAAGCAAAGAGTGAATAAGGAGACATTCAACACGGCGTGCTCCCTCGCATCTATTTCCATCGTGGCCTGTGTGGTGAGAGAAGGAAGCTTAAATGGGGCCATTATCCCGATAGACAAGCTTAAGGCTACCCTTCGTATAGTGGTATTCGGTTGTTTTGTTTCTGTGGCTATGTGCTATATACTATGGCCTAAAACAGCCGAGGGCTTTCTTAAAAGGGACTTGAATGATACCTACAATCAGATGTCATCTATATTATCTGTTCTTGCTAGTAGGTTCCTCAAGGGAGAAAACTTGGATGTTAAAGATAACGAGGTGTTCTCGAAGCTCAATAGTAAAATCGCTAGCTTAACAAAAAATTTGTCTGAAGCAAAATATGAGTTGTACCTAGTAGGAAGAGAGAAACACTGGAAACACTTGAATGAGTTGGTAGATATCACTGTGTCTTTGAGTACAAATTTAAAGGCATTGAGATCGTCTAGTGAAATGCAATGGAAACTTTTGCATGAAAATATTGTTGATCAAGCTGACTCTTCTAGTTTTAGATCCTTGAACTCCGACTTGCCTATTTCTCAATCCGTCGAAAACATGACGAACATCCAAGAAGTTTCCAATACTAGTGACTTGGACTATATGGCCATCAACTCTAGTCAGATATTTGATCTATTTGTATACTATTTGGCTCCTTCTACTAAAGCATTTATCTTCACGATCAAGAACATATTGAATGAGGTTCCTTTCCACCATGATGACAACACACACAAAGCCTTTGTTAAAACAACCAAGTTTCAAAGATCCCTATCGATCGCTATCAAGCTATTCAACGCAAAACAGATTGAATCTTTTGACAGGCTATACAATCAAGATATATTCAAAAGTAATACAGACTTTTTATTCAAATCCGATTTGGAAGAAGTCACTGCTTGTTGTGGTAACTATTCCTCCTTATTGAGGCTTTTTGGTGAGCAGCTCTTGGAGTTTTTGCAATTGATAGAAGACGATTGTACCTCTAAACCGAAATCCTGGCGTTGGTTAAAATTCTGGAGAAATGATCCAGAGGATGAACCAACTGAAACATCTAAATTCAATTCCAACTTGAATGATGCATTGTTCCATTTGCAGAACCAGTATAAACTCACAAATGTAAACAGGGACAATTTGAATGTAGGAAACTCCCTCATCAATTTATACTCACATAAGCTTTGGCAGGTGATCAAAAGTTTCAAAAGAACAGATATCCAGTTCGGTATTCGAGTTGGATTAGGAGCTTTCTTTCTCTCGTTATTTGCATTTTATCCCAGAACAAAATTTTTTTTCAATACTTGGAGAGGTGAATGGTCATTGACGATATATTGTATTATGATGAACAAATCCTTGGGTGGGACACAGATGACAGTGAAGTGGAGAATCTTAGGCACTTTCTTGGGCTGTGCAGTCGCCTGGCTCGCATGGCTTGTGTTTGACGGGCATCCCACGGCCTTGGCATTTGTGGGATTCTTATTGTCAACATACTGTTTCTATATCATCATCTACTGGAAGACCAATAATGCGTTTGGAAGGTTCATTTTACTAACTTTTAATTTGACTGCATTGTATTCGTACACAGTAGAGCAACATGATGCAGAAGACGACAACGAAGGTGGAGACTCGCCTGTTGTTTCAGAAGTTGCATTCCATCGGTTCATTTCTGTGTCTATTGGTATTATTTGGGCATTGACTATGGCATCTGTTTTCATTCCAAACTCTGCTAGGTCTCGCTTGAAAACCGGTTTAACTGTTTTGTGGTTGAGGATAGGAGTCATTTGGAACAGTGATCCTTTAGATTACAAGCATGATGAGGAGGATGGACATGATAAATTGATCAGTCTTAAAGGAGGGGAAAAGGCATTGAACAATTTGTTGAATGAGTTGAATACACTTATTAAGCAAGCGCCTTTGGAGTTTAGATTGAAAGGAGCATTTCCCACAAAGAAATACGAAAGCTTAATCACTTCCACGTCCAAGATTGTGGATGCGTTGCATAATATGATTTTGATCATTGAAGTAGATCCAGTCTTGAACTCTAACGAGAAGTTCGTAATTGACTATATCGAAAATGAAAGGCATGAATTGGAGCATAGAATATTTTTAATCTTCTATATGATAGCCAGTTCCATGAAGCTACAATTTCCACTTCCTAGTAAACCAGCATCGACAGAGCATGCCAAGGATAGACTTCTTTTCAAATTGAGTGAAGTGAGATCTAACTCTGACGATAAATCTATGGAGTTGTGTAATGAGGATTATGTGCTATTGTACTCATATATTTTAGTTACGTCCACGATCACCCAGGAGTTGGACAAGGTCATTGACATTATCAAGCAACTTATGGGTGATATTTCTGAGGACATATTTCAACTTGTATAATATTTAACGAATATAATGATATGAGAACAAACAATAATGTGTGAAAATCACAAATTGGTAAGTGAGAACGTTTAAATTACGTAAGTATGAAAAAGGATATTGAATGCAATCAACGGCGGTATCCTCTATTTTGAAAAGTGTTTACCAATATGTATACATAAACTTATTAAAAAATACTCTTCCATACCTAGAGGACAAATAGTTTAGTTAAAGCAGCCAAAATTAACAAAGCAGATGATAAAAAAAAGCAACAGCCAGAGACATACAACAGTGAGCATCATTCCAAGAGATCAGGCTCACACATGAATCATAATTTTAACCCCCTACCCCATCTCCTACGATTCAAATCTCACAATCAGTATAATACAGTATTAGAGAACAATAGTCGTGGACGCATAAAAACCGCGATGATATAGTGAACAAAAACGATGACTGAAATAATAAATTACAAACATGTCCTTCAAAGCAGATGGACCAGTGGCACAAAAGATCAAGCCTATATTGAAGCACGAGTTAGTAACTAGATTCAACCTACATGATGAAGCTGACGATATTTCGGAGTTCTTGTTAGTATTAATTGCTGATAACAAGACGCCTCCAGAAATTGTTAGAGAGGTCAAAGAATTAGTTGAAGCCCCAATAGACGAAGGATTCATCAACATGCTTTTCGGAGAAATCAAAGGCGTGACACAGCAGTTCCTAGCTGAACAGCAACAGCAACAGGATCAACAGCAACAGGATCAGCCACAACAGGAAGCCCCAAAGGTCGCTCCTGAGCCGAATGGAGTATATGCACCTGCGGAAGGCCAAAGTATTCCCGACGCCTTTGATTCAATGGAACAAGACCGTGTAGACTTCAGCAACCTTCCCAGTAGACCCAGCAGACTCAAACCTAACACCAAAGGCAGAGCTGGTGGTGTAGGAAAACAAAGAGTTAACACTGCTGTCGGCAAGAAATCGTTTGGAATTCAAAACGCCTCTAACTTCGAAAAAGCTTTGAACGTTGGCGACACTCAGTTTGTTACTAGACCTCCGAAGGGACGTTGTCATAAGTTTCCAAATTGTCATAACAGGGACTGTAGATTCTCCCATCCCACCAAAACATGCAATAACTGGCCCAATTGTCCTAACCCTCCAGGAACTTGTAACTACTTGCACCCAGACCAGGATCAGGAGTTAATGGCTAAGTTGGAGGTCAGCAAACAGGAGTACCTTGAAAGAAGGAAGCAGAGACCTAAGCCTGATATCGTTGGTACTGGTATCGCAATTTGTAAGTATGGTGCATTATGTTCTAAGGAAATATGTCCATTCGGCCATCCCACACCTGCTAGTATTGAAGCCAAGGTAATTGATCTCGTCTGGTGTGAAGATGGTAAAGGCTGCACCAACCAGGGATGTAGAAAAGCCCATCCTTCTCCTGGATACTTATCTGCAAGCGTCGAGAATAATAAACCCAACAGTGCCGCCCCTAACACTTTCACCCCTAACATCCATGCTACTCCACAAGTTTCTAACCCTTTCAGCAAGCCGGCTGCAAGAGCTGGAGGAGTCCAAAGGATCTTGGAGCAGTGTAAATTTGGTATGCAATGTACCAGGTTTAACTGTCCCAGAAGACACGCTACTTCTGCAGTTGCTTGTAGAGAGGGTTCCAATTGTCAAAGAATCGATTGTACTTTTGCCCACCCTATCGATGAGGACTGTAGATTCGGCACCAACTGTACCAACAAGAACTGTTCTTACCGACACCCTGAAGGAAGAGCCGCACCATCTAACGCATGGGTCAAAAATGAACCGAACAATGGTGATGCCAACGTCGACCAGCGAATGTTTGCTGTTCCGGATGGCCAGGTGATAGAGAGAGCGGAACAGCCTTCGATGGTTTAACTTGCTTAGCCGGTTTACTATACTATATTATATATTGATTAACAAAAAAAAACTAAAAAAAAAAAACTACAGTAGAGGCAAAAATGTCCAGATAGAACAAGAACATGAAGTACGATATAAGAAATTTCAAGGAACGGGTCACGAAATATGTGTAATTTTAGATATTAATGATTAACGAATATAGATTTTCTCAGTTATCATATTTGTATAGTGTCAATCTTCTAGAATGTCAACTAGACTGGTATCTAACGCTTTATTCCTACGTGCTTATTTATAAATTACATTAGAGAAAGTAGATTATTCATGTACTTGGCATTTCATATCAACATCAATATACGCTTGCGTCTTTTCATTTCCTACTTGTATGTCCGAAGAGATAATGATGCGCTTGGCTTAGCAAACAATCAGTTCATTGAAAACATGACTCGCAAATCAATTCTCTTAAATCTACATGAAACCTTCAATCACGCAGGAAGTTGAAACAGTCTCGTATTTCCTCCACTTTATTGTGATAATTCACGGTGATCTCAAGAGTTTATCCTAAGAAAGAAGCGATGTTTGATTTGCAGCCAAGCATTTATTTAAGGAAAGGATATATAGCAGCCATATTAAACCAAATGACCAGGCATACTGTAGTTACCCTATATAACCTACATTGATTATTAGATTCCTTTATTAATACACACGTAAAAATTAGTATCTTCTCTTACTAGCGGCAGCCTCTTCAGCATAAACTTCCAAAGGAGAAGCTGGTAATGCAGCGTCCTTCCACAAGTTAGGAGTCAAGAAACCGTAGGTGTTACCCAAGGCAGCGAAGGCAGCCTTCAAGGTGTTTTCGGTAGTTCTGGTAGAACCAGAAGAGGTGGTATAGACATCTTCAACACCAGCCAATTGCATCAATTTCTTGACGACTGGGGAAGCGACAATACCCTTACCTCTTGGAGCTGGGATCAATCTGACGTTGATAGAACCACACTTACCAGAGACCTTGGCGGTCAAAGAGTGAGGAGCACCCAAGTTGGTACCCCAGTAACCTCTTCTGATTGGAATGATGGACAACTTGGCGATGACGATAGCAGCCTTGATGGCAGAGGCAACTTCCTTGGCAGTCTTGATACCCAAACCAACGTGACCGTTGGAGTCACCAATGATGACAACAGCCTTCATTCTGGTTCTTTGACCAGCTCTGGTTTGCTTTTGGACAGATCTGATCTTCATGACCTCATCCTTCAATTCTGGCAACAATTGGTCGATGATTTGGAACTCCTTCACTGGCAAAGAATGCAAGTAGATCTCTTCCAAAGAGGTGACCTTACCGGCCTTCACCAATCTACCTAACTTGGTAACTGGCGTCCAGCCCTTTTCTTCATCTCTTCTACCTCTCTTTGGGCCTCTCTTGCCCTTGCCACCGAAGTTTCTTCTTGGTCCTTGTTGTTCACTCATTATTGATATAGATGTCGGAATGTTACGTGGAAAGCCGGGGTGTTGGTTTTCAATCGACAATAAGTTTATGAAAAAAAAATCTGCAAAATTTGTGTGAGAAGTAGTTGATGAGTGTGGGATAACCAAGAATACAGTTGATGAAAAATAGGGCAAGTGCCCTAAAGATCGCAAACAAGATTGTGTGCGGGTAATGTCACATACGGGTAATTAAGGTTTGTCGCAGGGGCTCCTCTCAAGCTGCGTCGTGCGGTCTGATCAGCAGCCTCGGAAAAAAGGCTCGTACGACATTGACTGATAAGGGTAGTGATTTAAAGGCATATATTGAATACTACGGATTGCAGCATATACACAGGCAGTATCTACAATCTGTGTACACGATCTATATGGAGTCGGTATACATGTCCCATAGATGTCTATAACCCCAACTCATACGCGTACCTTAGTAACTCTGCAGCCTCTTGCTACTGCTATTGTCTCAATTGCTAAATAGTGACGCTCAAATCGCACTCCTGAGCAATATAAAGCCATAAATCCCCTGTATTTTTGTTCACTTTATTTATTATGTCCTATTCTGACGCCGTTAAGTCTTCTGGCCCAATTGGGGCTGAAAAAGTTCCTCCAGTCCAGTCCGTCAAGTCTACTAGCTCCCCTGGTGGAAGTGTAGAAGTGATCCCGGAAGAGAAATTAAAGGAATTCGAACCTAATAAGGAGGAAACAAAAAAGGCTGTTAAAGACTTTAGCAAAGAGGTAGAAAGAGCCGCTGCAAACTCCAAAAAGGAGTTCAAGAAGATCAGAGGAGAGTCTGCTGATTTCTTGAACACTTTTTTTGATAACTTGCGTAAGGGACTTGCTTCAGCGGGTGAGTCGATTCAAAAAATTGGCTTGAGATCCCTGGAAAGTGGAAAGGCATTGGTCAAGTCGACAGCGACTGAATTGCAAAATCCAGTCGTGTTAGTGCAAAGTTTGGTGGGTATTTCTGCTGCTGTTGGAGGCTACTTTGCTTATATTGAAAGATACAGAATTGATACTTCCAATAGATGGACGTTGGCCCTTCATGGCTCAATTATCACTGCTTTTGTTGCACTTGACACCTACTTGTTCCGCCAGTTGTATCCGAAATATAAATAGACTAGATTGAATGTACGAACGAGAATTTTGGAGTAATTTTTTTTTGCTAATGGCAACTTATTTTTAAGCAATAGTATTAACCTAAATAAGACGTTATTGCAACGCAGACCGTTGAGAGTGCTAGAACACAAAATTGGACATCATATTACTACACAATAGCTGTAGGTAGCGTGAAGGCTGGAGATAACAAGTGCACACTATACGTAACTATTACTGCAGCGAAACTTGAGAATCTCATGGCGGTATTGAAATCAAAAAGAAAGTTGTAGGGTATGAGGTTTTCATTCACGATCTTAGCATTTGTAGGATTGTAAGAAAAGAGAGTACAACAATGTTTCAGTTTTTCTACCTGAAGGAGAGCATATACACAACCAGATGGAAAGGAGTGATAATGAAAGACCCCTCATTACGGGAATGTGCATAGAACAAGTATCTTCTGCTCTGATTTTCGACTCTTGCAGCCGTTCATACTATCATGTTAATAATTCGAGAATTGGTCAGATGAGCTGGGGTATAAACAATCAAAGAGAACTAGCATATGCGAACAAGTGGCACAGCATCCTTGCGCAGAAGAGTTGTATTAGAAGAGTACTTCATTAGATGAGTGCAGCATTAGAAGAGCCCAGCAGCATACTAGTCTTGAAACACTTGCAGAAGAGTAGTGTGTATGATGTAGTATTCATATTCGAGCACACTTTAACATATAGATAGTAATAGTAAAATGACAGTAGAATAAGCCACTTCAAATAGTAGAGACGTCATGATTGGAATATTCGAATGGGAATAGTTATAGAGACAGTAGTTACACAGAGGGTAATTCTAAATATAGTGTAAAAAGACAAACGCTACCACAAGGCAGTACAACAATAGGCTATAAAATGGCTGACGCTTCGAGCTCGCTAAATAACTATAAACATCAACTGGAAACTTCACCGAGGTCCAGCTACAGCTTCTTGCATGGCACCAGGGCCGGTTTATTGTTCACTGCATATCAGTGCCACAAATTCTGCTTAATTAGTAGCTTATCTTATCCGGATATCAAGTGGCAGGTGGAAAGGTACGCAATGCAAGCAAAAGAAACAAAAGAAGATAAATGCTTTGTGAAGCTTGTTTATGTTTGAAACAAATTGTCAAGACAGTCACCACTACTCGTAGATTTCATAATCTAGCTCATTGTCAACCGTTTGCCCTATTTTTAGCACAATTGCTCGTCAGAAAAAGATTGCGTCTTTGATGCATGGAAGAGAGTCACTCGAAAACTGAAAAAAAATATTCGAATAACCACGAGAATTACGAACCAAAAGAAATATGCTGTAGACTAATGCAAGAAGGGGTAAAACTTAATCCGAGGCGATGCGCCGGACGACCCCGTACGCGCATTGTCGATGTGTACTTGACAAATGTTTTGTCCTATGACAAACGTGAATGTGACAGCTAGATGAGCCTCAGCTCGGGCCCTTGTAGTGGTATCTCAAACGGTAAAGCCCAACATTTCTTACCTGTGGAACACGTGCTCACGCTTCCAACCAGTCTTCTTAATTCGAAAGACAGGAATCTGCTGTCCCGTAGACCGCACCTTTGATTTCTCTTTCTGCTTGCAGATGCAGGAGGGCATTCTCCTTTCGTGCGGCGAGGAAACATTCTACTAATATTACAGCGAAAATCGCATGTGCAAATTCTTATGTGTGCCTATGCATTATGCATGGGCTAGTCACGCATGCAAAGGTACACTCCGATAAGCTGTCACAGTCTACAGAACGCACATTGCTTTTTGAAAAGAAAAACAATTAATAAAACAAAAAAGAAAAATTAAGAAACAAATAGCTATTTCCGACTCTACTCAGCCAATTTAAAGTAGTTATCGAATGCGTTAACAAGGCTGACGTGCGTTTAAAGTAAAGTTTGATTCAAGCCGTTCTAGAGAAGCAAGCTACTGTCATTAAGCATTCTGTCTCGAAGATAATTGGGTTTATAAATAGAAGTTTCATTCACTACCAATGTAATAATACTTTGTGACAAGTATAGTATTCACTTCAATATGGATACTATTGTTCAAAAACATCGGTCGGAAAATATTTTAAATAAATACCTAAAGGGAAATTTGGGAATGTTCCTTTGCGTAAGGCTTCGGCAAAAGAAAATAAGAGAAGTAGCAGGAAAAAAGAAATAATATTTTATATCTGGAAATGTTCTTTCGTTCGATGCCGCCAGCGGATCAAGTACTCTTCGATTTTTGAGGAGTTCTCAACGTTTCGAGGTCCCGTTAGCAGGCGGAGAACTTTCGTCAATTGTTGTAGGTTTTTGTATTTGCTTCGTAATTTGCAGATGGCAATAGCGCAAGATTTCTAAACTAGGTATTCTCTTCTCAAGCCTCAAATCTAGATAGGACTTGATAGATTATTATTAAAGGTTCTAAACAACATTTTTGCTATAAAAAGTGTTGTGAATGTGGAAGTTATCGAGTAAACAAAGACGTTAGTCATCGTCAAAGGTATATTGGATCATAAATCATCAGCTAGCAGAAGCAAGGTTCTATAAATAACTAGTCATTAGAAGTGATGATGGTAAAGAGGCTGATTACAGCATTGAAAGGTAGTTACATGCAGAGGTTGTCTTTCGAAGAAAAATGCCTTGCGATGGACCATTATTTGACAATGCTCGACTATTTTTCCCATTTTACTTTAAAATGTTTTTTCGATTTGCGAGTGAAAAGATTATTTCCGACAGATGCATGCGCCTCGTCAAACGGTGCCTATTAGATCATTACATCATATGTACACGGTAATTATGTTTAGTTCATGGCTGATAAGGCTCATCACGAGTGACCACTGTTGAAGATACAGTAGTTTTTCTTTCACTTCATTGAGAAGGTTTGAAGCATATAACATGTAAAACAAAGAGAACGTGGAATCCTATTGATGTTTTCTTCTTATATTTTCCGATTGACTTAGGGCCCTAAGCACCA
Organism: Yamadazyma sp. yHMH685; assembly: GCA_030571055.1. Taxonomy (NCBI): domain Eukaryota; kingdom Fungi; phylum Ascomycota; class Pichiomycetes; order Serinales; family Debaryomycetaceae; genus Yamadazyma; species Yamadazyma sp. yHMH685. Next base: position 1,556,742 of record JAJLXC010000002.1, read on the forward strand.
AGCCAATTTTTGTATATAGAAAGTAGTCTTATGCATGAACAATTAATGATCCGGCTGCACCACATACCTTTAGCGAAGGGACTTCATACGGATAAAGTGAGAAAAAAGCAACGCATTGGTGTAAATAAGCGGGTCCCATGAATAATCACATGCGTGGATGGTAGCTGTTCGCAAATTTTATTAATTTGTTCGATTTTTATTTAATTTTGTAGGTTTAGATTATGCAATCGAAGGAGAAGAATAAAGTTTATCCAAAATTGTGGGATCGACATGGGCCTTCAGGAAGATATATATGACTGGGGAGATACATTTCTAGTACTAATAGGGAGATGACAGCCCAACACTGCCGAAGGTACTAGAGCGTATTTATGGAAGAAGTAGCAAATGCAGATAATATCCCACCAGCAACCTGTGATACCTGTGTAGGGTGCACGTAGTGGTATTAGCTTCTACCGATAGTAAGCACTTTAGCAGAGCTGGCTAAAAAAGTTCGATGCCTATGACGTGGGCATCAGGCCAGTTCCTTTTTCGGCAGCACGCTCCAAACAGAATAGAATGTTTGGAAGTTGTACACAGGCCTTGCGTGCTTCAAAAAAATAATCATTTTTTTTTCAAATAAAAAATAATATTTATAAATAAAGGATGAACTCATTTCTAAATTTAAATTTTAACTCCATATCGAATTGGTATATATATTTGAATATCCCAGTATATTTGACAAGATCATCAACAACATAAACATCAACATTACCTTAATTCATTAAACCTTATTTCTTCGCCGGGAGACCAATATAAATGTTTGATTTATCCAGTGATATCTTAATCCCCAACTTTGAAATGGAAAATAATAGTAGCGAATATTATTATAACTACGAAGTGGATAACAGCTACGATGTAGATGATTACGAAATGATTGCCCCTACCATGCAGACTCAACACAATTACCCTACCCCTATGATGAGTGCCAGTTATACTGACAATGGCAACTCCTTTACCATTAACTCGTACAATGGTGTCAAGCCTGATGAATCCCCCAACTACCTTTCTTCGCAGAACATTCAAGCTGCTACCCAGAATCTCACGGCCCAGAATCTTGCCCAAAGCGTTGCATCTCAGAATCTCAACCATTTGAGTGTAAATGTTAACTTGTCGACAATGACCAATGAGACTTTTTCCACGCCGAGCTTGACTCCGCAAATCCAGAGCCCCAACACCGTCATGTACCCGACGTATGATATGAGTTCTGGCAACTCATACCAGGACTATACACCACAGGGATATGAGTTTCTGTATCCTATGGAGCAACAGATGCAGGCCCAGCTCCTTCACCAGCAGCAGCAACAGCAACTCCACCAGCAGCATCAACAACAACTCCTGCACCTCCAACATTCCCACAGCCAACCACAAATTAGTATGACAGCATCCATGCCTCCCGTGCCTTCGGTGTCCACCTCTGTGCCCCCATCTAAAGAACGTAAGAGTGAGAACAAGATCATCACTTCGAACAGCAAGAACTTCCGCGTGGTAAGGGGCATTGCCGCTGGGGGATCTTCTACTAGACCTCCTAAGGATACCTCCAATTCAAATGCTATGTATGTTCCGATTGAGTTGAATTTGATTGGAGGTAGCGTGGATGATATCTGTCTGCCTGAGTGGTCTTACCTGGAAAGAGAAGACAAGAGACGTATTGTACGGATCGAGAGAGAACAGAAGGGACCTGTGATCATTGTGAACTTTACTATAGTAGGCAGTGCCAACGAAAATCCCACGGTACTTCCCCCGCCTGCAAACTCGAATATCGATGTCATCGAGGTGAGCTGCTTAGAGTGCTCTAAGAGATTGAGTGAAGAGGAAGAAAGCGAAGACAGCAATAGTGAATACCAAGCAGATCAAAACTCTGAATACGACTATTACGTTACTTCAGTGGAGGTGATTGAAATCGTCGAATTGTTGATTGGTACCATGTCAAACATTCCTAGTGAAAGGAGAAAGGAAAGAGGCCGTGTAAGGTCCAACTTGGTTCCATTTTGGTCTAAGAAGCCCATTTCATCTCGAATTGACAGCAGCTCACTGCCAGACTACAGGATAGAGTTGGCAAAGAGAATCATGAATTACGAGATCAGAAAGCCTAGAGGTTTTGACAAGGAAGTAAGGATCTTGAGGTGGAATAAGTTGATGCCTGCTTTGAAGAGGGCATTACAGTGTTACTACTGTGAGATACCTAAGGACGATTTTTAGACTTAATGTGTTATGTATTATAGATGTATACTGCGTGCGGTAGGAAAAGAGTAGTGTGGTTTGGCGCCTATGATTGAGTATATTTCTGTTCAGCTGTGCTTGAACTTTGTATATTCTGTACCGTATTTTATTCTGTAGTATACTTTGACTCTAGAGCTAAAGTGGATTCCTGTTGTCTACATTCCACTACTACACTATGGTGGTCACACATTTGCTGACGTCCATTGTATGAGATTTTGCAGTTATTGTCCCAATGAACAAATCTTGGTATTAGGTACAAATGTGGCACAATCAAAAATATCGACCAAAAAGTTGTGAGGTGCTGCTTGTGCTGTGATAAACGCGAGCATTATTTCTTTTTCTGTATAGCACAATATAGCCGGTACTGCAGATTCGCAGAACAACAAGGGAAGCCTACGGAACAAACAAAGAGAACAATTAGCTCAAAGAGTTCATGCAGTTGTTATTTCCCAAAAGCATCCCGAATCCCTCGACTCCACCCAGCAACCTTAATCTCACTTACTTTTTATTTGCAAATGGTCGCAACTGGTTTGTACACTAGTCATGGTTCCCTTTCTATCGAGGAAATCGGACAGCGTGGTGTGCACTGACACCCATTGCGCATAAATTCCGCACTGCTTGGGCTCATCGCCGATCTCGCGAACACGCACGCCAACGCACCCCTAGTGTTGTGTTTCCCTATCTTTAAACGACGGCACGGTCTCCCCCGATTTTGTGATAACAGGAGGCTAATCTGCACCGTGGCTTCACGCGGCAGTATTTCCTATTACGATCATTATTTTTAACTTTATACACTGCCTTTACTCCCTTTAATACATGAACGGCGTTTGATGAGAACTGAGTCCTTGTATAATTCCTCGGGTTTGAGTCATGACTGTGGCTAGAATTCATCCTCATTATCTGGATTCCTTGTGGACAATTTAGTTACTCTCGCAGATAGTTGTGTATAAAGTCTCAAAACTTTAAGAAATACCTGAATGTCTTGGACACGTGAGCATTGTACAGAGACGAGGCAGTACTCTACTTACGTTTTAGGATTACTACCAGACAAAGAGAAATTTCGGGAGTTTGTGTATTGGTAATTACCAGCCTTCTAAGCTTGTTTTTCGTGCCCTAATTCGCCGTATCAGCTATCAGCTTAAAGTGTAGTTTACCCCCTAGATATTTTCTTACTCAAGCCTCAGCGTTTACATAGGCTTACATAATCCGTCAACCTTTTTCAACTGGCCAGCATATTAGATAAAAACTCAACCAATCTATATTACGCGTGTATACACTCTCTACACATACTCTACAACTTATACATACAGCCCATGCTTATTCATTGCCTACAATGTCCGATGCCCATCGGAATCTAAAACACGCTCTCTTCCGCCTCAAAGCTAAATAAGGTTTAAGAACAACGTACGATAAATCAAAATAGCCGAAAAGAGGACAGGAGCTGGAAGTATGCCTTCCAGATTCTCCAGCGGCTCCACCGTAAGATTTGCCCGACGCCAGCACCACTACACCTCCGCGCCGCGTGTAATACACCTCGTACAATTAATTAACCTAATTAGTCAAAAAAAAATTTCAACCATTTCTACTTCTCACACACATTCTCAGCACCTCCGTACAACTTTAGGCCTCTTAGGACATTAAAATGATCAAGAGACGTTCCTCAAACGCTGCTTCTACGAACTCCCTTTCGACTGCCCCCACCCCCACCCCTACGTCTATGAACACGTTTGATCAACTTGGTGCTCGAAAGGCGTCCAGACTTTCGAATTTCAACCCCATGAAGACCAGATCCGTGTCACAGAAAAGTGATTTGTCCATGCTGCTGCCCGCATATACAAATAGCTCGCACTATAACCTTACCCCCGTTTCCACGAACTCCGTCGAAGCCTCCAATTACCATTTAACGAAAATGGAGACGAACGATTCTATAGACTCCAATTACCATGTACAGCAGCAGTTTAAGGTCCAGTTGAACCTCAACAGAAAGGAAATCGAGCTTATACGTTTCACATGGCACAAAATGTTACTTGATGATCCAGTTGTAGAAAGTGCTACCAACACAACCAACTCCATCCCTGGTGCTTTCAGTTTCAATCAGAATTCTCTACAACAACAGGCTGCAAGACATCTGCAACAACCAGAAGTCAAGTCTGCAAATAATATTGCCAGTTCTCTATTTTGCAGACAATTCTATGGTAATCTTCTTACCATGGACTACAGGTTGGAAAAGCTCTTTCCGTCCATTAAGCACCAGGCTGTATCTTTCGCAGGCGTGATGTCGTTTGCAATCTCTCAGTTGGAAAACTTATCAAATTTGGACGATTATTTAGAAAATTTGGGAAAGAGACACAGCAGGATTTTGGGAATTGAACCCGCAATGTTTGAGCTAATGGGAGAGGCTTTGATACAGACATTTCACGAGAGATTCGGTAGTAAGTTCAACCAAGAACTTGAGCTATTGTGGATTAAACTTTACTTATATTTGGCCAACTCCTTGTTACAATTTGGTATAGATCCGTGCTTGAAGCCCATGGGAGCAGATGGGGACGATTTATTCAAGCATAATGAGGTTAATGTACCTGTACAGCACCAGTACACAAACCAGTCTAACCAGAGCCTGAGAGACGATGTGTTCAGTGTGCTTGACGAGCGGAGATCGAGCGTGTCAACTGGCTTGACCATCGCTACCCCGGGTTTGGCTTCACCCGAGAAGAAGAAGGACATGAAGAAGAAGAGAGAATGTGTCATCCAGTAGAGCTGGGTGTTAGAGATAATAGAAGGATGCATTAATTTACCCTATTTATTGAATATACGCAACGTTGAATTAGGGCAGCCTTGACTCATGTACGGTTAGAGCTATCTATATACTCTGTGGTAAGTGACTGGACCCCATAGTATACGCGATTGACAACCAACGGTATCTTGATTTGTTTCATATCGCAATTTCGTGGCTGCAAAAATCAAACAAACGGGTTGTCTTTTCAAGTATTACTCAGCTCTTTAACCAGGTCAATGGCAAATGAAAATGGGTATGATGTAATGCATGCTAAGTAGATAAAATTCATTCTTTTACAATAATTGAAGAGTGTGCTGGAAGGGTACCTGTACTTAACTTTCGGGGATTTGTACAAAGACGATCCAAACTTTGCACGGAAATCTAAAATTTACAAACAGCAGATTCGGAATGTTCTACAGATAGGACAGACAACACAATATACTTTGAGACAAAATTTACACGATACAGCCATATGATAAAAACTCTGCATTTCTCTACAACCGAAATCTTTTTGTTGCTCGCAACAAATACTACCAAATAAATATGCCACATTTCGCTTGATATCGCCTTCGCCTCTGATACTCCTATCTCTGTCGGCTCTATTTCTTCACGTACCCCATAACTTCTCTAGTAATTTTGGTGACAATCTTTCATCCTTATACGCTCTTCCTATTTACCCAATCCTATCTCTACTACCCAACGCATTTCTTCTCTGACTCCGAGCCTTGTTCCGGAACACGAAAATTCACGCGTCTGAATTTAAGTCTCAGACTGCGCTTCAAAAAAATCTCCATAGGTTACCAAGATGAGCCAGTTCGAGTCAAAAGACGACTTGGAGGAATTCCTCATGAACAACTCATTCTACTCTTACGACAAGGCTGCTCCCCATACCAACCTTAAGTCTAATCAAGTTCCGACGAATTTTATGAAAAATTCCCCGTCGATTAAGGCTTTGGAGAGTATTTTAAATGAAAGATCAAAGTCATTCAACTATAATCTCAACAATTTGAGTGTACAGTCGGTGCAATCGTTCCAAACGGCTCACGAGCTGGTACCCTCTCGAGAGCTGATTCCGGGGAAATTAGACGTTATAGATGCTAGTCCCTTGAGCTATAACGATTCCACCGTCAATGAGGAACAGAACGAACACGAACACGCCAAAGTGGTTGAATTTCAAATAAAGGCTAAGCCTGAAAACGTGGATGATGAGCGTGCTGTGTATGTCACCGATAACGATGATACGCTTATTGACGACTCAACCAGCCACCCGCCTCAAGGCTCTCTGTCGACGACTCCGAAGTACGTGAAAATGCCTAGTTTAATACCGCTGGATTTAAAGGAGATCCCAACTATCTCCGCCCCGACCCTGAACCTGATCCAGACTTCACAGAATCGCCGAAAGAGTATGCTTGACATCCTTGAAGAGTCCCCTTCAGCCCTTGCTGGTACCAAGGAAAATACCGCAAGAGAGACCTTTTCCACTCCCAAGCTGAGAAGCTTTGCGTCTTTTAGTCAGTTCGACCAGGCCACCCCTAAGAGCACTGGTCTTCACATGACTCCTTCTCCCCGCAAGTCTCCCCACGTAAGGTCCAATTCTGCATTCAACTTGACGTCGAAGAAAGAAAGTCCTGGTAAACATAGAAGAAGCAACACGTTGACTGACTTGGCCAACTTGAAGGAAGTCAAGGAAATCAAGGAGGAAAAGAAACCCAAGTTTTCATTCAAAAACTTGTTCAAGAGAAAGGAAAAGGATGACAAAAAGAAAAATACAAAGAAAGAAAAAGAGACTAAAAAACACAATAAAAAAGATTTGACAACAAAACCTGAAGTACAGAGTTTGGAGACCTCAAAACCATACCCTCCGGACGCTTCCAATATCAAACTCCCCAATGACAGAGAAGGCATCTCCAAGATATTCAAATCGAACACCAATATCAATTTCATCAGAGAAGTCACAGAGGACAACGACGAACCATTGCAAGAATATAACGATGAATACGATACGCATAACTTAACGAATAATCCAGCTACCAAGCTTTCTCGGAACAGGTACGGGCAAGAAATGACTTTGGAGCCTTCTCCTTTCCCGAAATCCAATAATCCTTTCGTTAATTTCACACCCAACGCCGCCAGTACTCATTACAGCGACGAAGATATCTTTGGATCTCCTAAACACGATGTCAACGAGCTGTTACTTGGAGATTCCTTGTTCCCCAAATCATTGAACCCGCAGGAAGTGGAAAGCATTGTATCTTTGGAGAGATCCAGGTCTATGAAATCGGTTAAATCCAGTAAAAGAACCAGTTTTGTAAACTATGACGGTTCAGACGAGAATATTATTTTGATTAATGATAGTCTCATAAATCCCACCACGTCTCCAGCGTCAGTCTCTAGATCTAGTTCGATCTTGAAAAAATCTAAATTCGGTAGTATTGACTCAAAGATCAAAAGTAAACATGCTAGTGGTGTAGGCAACGATGAAAGCGACTATAATGATTTAATGGAGTTCAGCGATATAATCAATTTTGAAAACTTTAAAGGCGTCAGTTTGGATTTCGACATTGACGATAGTTCGCAAAGATCTGCTTCTAGCAAAACAGCAAGTCCTAGTGAAAGGGCACTTATCGGTAGCCACCAAAAGGAAGCTACGCAAGATTATACTTTGTACAAAGACAGCACACAGGAGAACATTGAGCCGGTATCTCAAGACATCCATTCTCCAGAACTTAAACAAACAGACGATTTGCCTAGACGCCTTTCCTACATTCCAGGAACAAACGAGTCTTCCATAATCGTATCATCATCATCGATTGATGAAGATTCCGAGGAGCCTATAAGGCCGTTGAACATATCTCCTAGAACCCCTGAAATAACTGTCACCCAGCAACAATATGCTACATTGGTGTCACCTGAGTTTGACAAGTCCCCTGTGCTCAGTGATAAGAATACGAATATCAGACCTCTCTCAATGTCTTTCAAAGGCTTGAAAGGCCCTTCATTCGGTGACAAAATTTCTAGTAAACAGCTTAGAACGTCCGACTCCCACCAATCGTTTAATATCTCTTTCAACGATGACTCAGATGCTGCTAGTTCTGCCGTGGGAGCAGGATTCGGGTCCAGTGACGAAGAAGAAGATCTCGGGCAATACAACTACGACTATGATAACTATGATACAGACGAAGAAGAGGAAAAGGAAAACTATGCATTCCAGCCTCCGGTGCCTCCAAAGATAAAGAACAGTCCAAGTAGTTTCACATCACCAACATATAGACCGCCAAACAGTTTTATGTCTCCGAAGCATGTAGCTTCTCCTTCAAGCTTGAATAAGTCTACTAGCTCACCACTTTCATTACCTTCGAAGAAGGCGTGTGAAGGTGTGAGGTTTTCCTCTCGTATTATCCTATATGACACCTACAACTGTGACGAGTACGATAGACACCCAGACACAGCCACATGTAATCACATCACGCCAGCATTGGCACAGATAATCCGTGACGAGTTGAACGAGCTCAAGGCATCCATGCCCGTGCACGAGGAGTCCCATTGCTACACTCATTTCTACTAGATTAGTTGAGAGACCACTAGACTAGATTCCCCTTAATTGACCAAAAAATTTAATTCATATGTAATAAATACACTAACTTTATTTGATCTTACTTTCTCTGAACATTGCCTTCTTTAATCTGCTTTGCATACTCTTGATGAGCGTTCTGAAAAATCGTATCCAATACAACGGAGTCCTCAGAACCGAACTTAGCAACCGTTTTACTTGGGTTTAAAGTCTCGACCACCACATACTGATCATTTTGCCTATCGATGCTAGTAGTACTAGCCCATGAGGCACTGTCGTACTCGCGCAAGGTAACTACAGGGGCTATCCCGTTGACGTATTCTGGGTAAGACATGAAAAATTCGCACCGCATCGAATGCAAGTATATATTTGATTTTCAGTATAATGGACCAGAAGATACTAGTGCCCGGCCAATATATAACCCCCTTATACAAGTCAGCTCTTGGAGATACCATTCTGTATATCAGTGGAAGAGGAACTACGGTTTCAGAAATCGAACACGATGGGAAGGTCGTTCCAATAATAGTCGCTACCATTGTGGGGAGATTAGTAACCAAGAAAGAAGAAAGTAAAGTGACTGTTTCTGTAGTAAACAAGAGAGTTGACTTAAATGATGAATCTATAGATATTGACATCTCTCCTGTCTCAAACAATCTCCCCAAGGAAAACGACCTAGTTATCGTGAGGATCACCAAGTTGAATGTCAAGCAAGCATTTTGTGAAATATTATCTGTGGAAGATCTGGGGAACGTGATAGAAGACTCAGGATTGGGAGTAAATGGAGAAATAGCACATCAATCAGTTGGAACTGGTGGAGGCGCTCAAGCGTTGAGTAACCACTCTACAATTGCATCTTCTTTAACGACTTCCATCAATGCTGTTGCATCCGACTTAGGAGAGTCCTTCAAAGGGATTATTAGATCCCAGGACGTGAGGCTGATGGATAGAGATAAAGTGAAGATAATAGACTCGTTCAAGCCAGGTGATATTGTGCGTGCAATTATTATATCTGCTGGAGATGGTTCGAATTATTACTTGAGCACGGCTAGGAATGATTTGGGGGTTATATATGCCAGGTCTGAGAATGGGGCAGGTGACTCGATGTTTCCGGTGGACTGGGAGCACATGGTATGTCCCAAGAGTGGAGTCGTAGAGAAGCGGAAGTGTGCAAAGCCGGTCCAGTAGCATAGTAGATTTCATTATGAATACTAAGACAGCAATCAAAGGTGACAATAAACTGTGAACCAACGCTTGTACCTATAGCGAGAGCCATTTGTATAGAAAGAAATGAACACTATTTTTTGTTTCGTATCAAGTACGAGCGCAGCATACACTTCTTCGTCTAAACCATATATTACAGTCTATAAAAACAATCTATGTACCAACATGGAGTAGACCACATCTCCATGCACCTGACCAAGTCCCGCCATATCTATACCTCTGGGAGGGGATGGATTAACTCATTCAGATCGCCTCTCAAGTCCTCCTCACTCAATCCGATCTTGGACCCAAACTTCTCGTATCTCTTCACGTACTTAGTCTTTTTCTCATCCGCCAACTTGATCAACTCGGGCCAGTACTTTGCATGGTCATAATCGAAGTCTACTTTTCCATTAAAATCCTTGTCCAACTGATCAGCAGGGACATAGTTAAGGAAAGGCTCGTCGAACACCAACTTTTCCCTGGTCAATGGATCAATGAACGGGTGAATAATCTTCAAGAATGTCCATCCCAACAATGGAATGTTACACAAGAAAGCCTTGCCTAGTCTCTCTGGATAGTGTGTCTGTAAAATATGCAACACTTGTCTTCCTGTTCCCATAGGTGGAATTTTTCCAGTCGAAATACCCACATCCGTCGGCTTAAAGTCTATCAACAACGCTAAAGAATCTTGTCCTGAAGGCATGAAGTCAATTACACGCTCCAACATGTACACCAAATGCTGAACTTGGGTCAACGAAGGCTTTGTGTTTTGTCTTCCTGGCTTCAAGTATAAACATGGACGAGCATCGTTATCGTAGCCCAAGATTACTTCTTTACCGGTCTCGTTCTCAGAAGAGCACAACTTCCCATTCACCTTATTGTCATCTTCGAAGTTTCCGTTTATACCGAATTCTCTTCTCCAGCTTAACGTCAATTCAATTCTATTGATGCAGTCTTTAAGGACCCATTTGGTGGCTCTCAAGTACCGTAAAAAGCACTCTCTAGTCAACCATGCCTTTTCCGCTTCACTCAACAGAGTGAACTTCTCAGTGTCCTTCTTTGACTGCTGATCGTGTTCGGTTTGGGCAATGACGAGGTCGGGATTACTGAAATGCTTGAATACTTGTAAATACATTTCATTTTGGTCTTTAGTGAGTGGCTTAGGCTCCGGGACTTTGGACTGCGCGGATGGTGCAGAGAAGGGAACAGAGACAGTCACAAGGTCTTCTTTAGGGAATTCCTTGGGTTCTGCTTTAGTTTCTTTCGACCTGAATCTACTGAACATAGTAAATAATTGAAAGCGAATACGAGATGCGGTTCGGAAGTTAGCATGTAAGAAAATTTGCCGCGAGAGGCGCGTCCTATGCTTTACGCGCTGTACCTCTGCTTCTCGTAGTATTTCTTGCTAGTACATTTTATTTCTCTTTGTGGGCCGGTGCGGTTTGGGATCTGCACTACTCGATGAGGTCGATAAGAACTGCAGCAGTTATAGTACTCAAGCATACCAGAGCAAAGACAACATACAGATAACGAATCTTGTATATTCAGCGTGTTTTAATTCACAATACCGTTTTAAAATCCCATCACACAACCCACTGAGATCCTGTTAAAACCCTTGATATTCCACAATATCTGTACTATATCTGATTCTACGTACCACAAAATTATACATTGATGCCTCGCTTGCTTAAACTAACAGAGATCGCTGTGCAAAAATGTATACGACACTCGACCCAAATATCCAATGTGGGAGACCTACCGTACTACCTCGTCAAGCCTGTGCTAATACGTATGACAGCAAAACAGTTAGATCTTGTTGAATCTTCCAGTGAGCATATAATGCCGTATAGTGACGAACTATGGTCGCATCTAATAGAGAAGGATTTCCCCAGCCGACCTCCCGCTCCATTAAAAAAGTTAGGATTGACTACAGCTGGTGGTAAAATGCCGATTAAAGATTTATATCGTAAGTACAAAGAAGAGCAAGACTGCTTCAGGCGAGATTCTACTGAGAGATTGAAGAATTTGACCAGGAGACTTGAAAGACAAAAGAGTGAAAATAGTGTGGTGCAAGTAGAGCAGATTTTGAGAGATCCAACTGTAAGGACCCCTAGTCTCTACAAGGGGAACAAAAACAGCATCTTGAATAAGGCCCGAAAAGAGTTGCAAAATAGATCTTTGATGTTCAAGAATATGGGAAGTCCCGTCATACGGGCTCCAATGAAACCCCCAGTTGTACCAACCCCCAGGATGCAGCCATACCACAGGTATCCACTGAAACCGATTATACCTGCAACCACAGAAGATTCATCTACCAAGTCTCCTGTGCAACTGCATACTCCAGAACTTAATCCACCATCTCCTAGAGACAAGTCCAACTCACAGTCTCCGAGAGATAAGGTTAATTTGCAGTGGAGGAGCAAGCCTAAACAACCAAAGTGTACTGCTTTAAGATCCAGCAAGCGCAGCGTGGAGTCCAAGATTGGAATTCAGAGAAAAAGGCATAGAGTTGAGAGGCTTGAAAGGCCTCAGGAGAATTCGGACAAAATTGATGAAAAGTCCAATATTAAACCTACTAAGTCCTCAGTTTTCAACCGATAAGGTGAAAGCTGAGGGAGCGGCAGGTTGCCTATTTAAAATATATGTATTTCTATCCTGTGACATAGCATTAATACAATTTGCTCTGCAAAGCGTTGACTATATTATTCGTACACAATCGACACTGCACTTATTCACTGAATGAGGTACAAACTCGGACAATGGGGCCTGACATTGTGTTACACCTGCTCATACACCAGCTTTCGTATACCATGAAACCTTTTCTTGTGGAGTGTTTTGGCAGAAGGATTTACAGCAGCGCTCAGTCCTACGTCATATTTGGGCATTAACACCATACTCCGACATTATTTTGGTATATATGAAGTACACTACTATCATCTACAATACCTTTTGTCTCTTATTATCCCGTTTCATCTCCCCTACTACCCCTTTTCTATACCCATCAGCTACTGAATTAGTCTCCTCATCCTTGCTATTATCTATCAACTCCACATCGTCATCAATGACCACAATTTGCTTATAACTATTGATTCTCAATCTTCCGTTCATGAGCACGAACCGAGAATTATCAATAAACTGGTTCACCTTATTCCCCTTCAAACCCAAGGTTTCGAAAAAGTTTATGATGTTATGCAACGAACGCACGTTGATCGCATCCGTACACCCACTTGACACTATTATCCCGTTGGATCGTGTAGCCCTTATCAACTGTATTACATTTGAGATGAGATACTTTCTACTAATGGAAGAAGTATTTGAAACTAAGCCATTATAGCAGATTTCAAATTTTATACCCTTTTTAAGTGCTTGTCCGACTATCTTGTGTTTCAAATAGAAATTGAGCTTGCTGTTTAAACTGACGGAAATTAAATCAATATTCAAGTTGATAATGGATAATTGAAGAGCCTTTTCCAGCACAGGCTTAATCGCGATGAGGTCAAAGTAGTTTTGGAATTTATTGAAGTTCACGAGTTTCGACGAGTCATTAACAACAATGGTAAGTCTGGTATACACGTTCAAGCCCGGGAACTTTTCTACGTCTATAATTTCGCTGACTTTGATCGGGTTTATTTCATTTGGTTGGTTGACGGGAAGCTTTAAACTTTCATCGATTTCGAAGTTGATGGCAATCTTGTGGACTTTGAAGGAGTAGAGAGTTGCAAGAATGCCCAGAAGACACGTGACTTGTTCATTAGTAAGCCTATTGTAATTGTTATTTGGCCACGGAACGTTAAGATCGTACATGAGATGACTTAGAACTGACTTTTTGGCCACCGCCACTATTCGCAGTATATAAGAAATAAGTTTCGCAGTAAGATCAGCCAGTTGGCATATTCATTACTTACTATGTCAAACGACCTACTTCTCCAACGCCACAACGATGACAGTATCATGGACATAGGGCAGAACTGCTATAAATGCCGACAAATAGATTTCCTTCCCTACCGTTGTGAATACTGCAATTTTGTCTTTTGTGCGGACCACCGTAGATTAGCAGATCACCAGTGTCCGCATTTGCAGCAACTCGAACGGCAGAATATCACGCCAAAGAGCCCGAAACAGGTTGCCCATACGCCTACAGCAGCATCTCTTTTTCCAGACAGACAGAAAGATAGAAAGAAGATCGATTGGTTGATTAATAAGCAGCCTAAACCTAGTAGCATAATAGAAACTAGCTTTAGGGTGGGAGACGTTAAAACCAAGAATGCTTTTACAAAGTTTACAAAGTTCCTTTCTCTTCAGAAAAAAAAGAGCAATTCCAAGTCCTCCATTGCAAAAGTGTTTGGAAGTTCCTCCAAAAAGCCTAATCCAGTAGTGGAGCTTCAAGCACTTCGTAAAGTGGCTAAAGGCGATAACAAGGTTCCTCAAACTGATAGAGTGTATGTGTGGTGTTTACATATGGATGCACGTGAAGAAGAGGACGAGAAGATGACGGACATTGATGTTTCGAAGCAAAAAGTTGGATTCTTCTTGAATAAGAATTGGCCCATTGGGAGAGCTTTGGACTATATCAGTGACGAGCTTCGCATAAGAAACATCAACAATAAGACTAATGAAGCCAGCGAAAGATTGAATATTTTCTTAGAGGGGGAGAAGCCGGTGTTGGTGAAGACGAGCACGAGGTGCAGTGAATTGGTTAACGGGGATGTCTTGTATCTTGTGAGGGGGAGCGTATAGGAGTGGGAATAAACTGGAGTAAGTTTGTATAGGATGCTGTCCTATAGCGGGAATAGTTCCGTGCCGTTACTATTATTGCTCTACCCAGTTTTTCACTTTCTTTTCACAAACAATGCGTTAGTCATTTGCCGATTTTTCAGGTACTCGAGTTTCCTACCTGATCTGAATCTATTTTAAGGTAACCCCCGTAGACCAATAATAATATACACATTTACATTAATTACGAAGAGGATGGTGAATTATATCCTAGAAGCACCATCCGTAGTCATCCGTCGGTTAAGACACCTACCTGTAACAAACCCGTTGCCAGCCCCCACTATTCGTCTACCTGACCACATTTTTGTGCACAAACGAAATTCCCGTTGTTGTGCGAAAAAATCGTCGGACAAAAAAACATCAAGTAGACGATAGCCATCATTGGTTTGAATAACACAGTCTATACACTTAGACACCCTTATATCCCAGTACAAAGCACCGGGAAAGATATCACAGATTACAAATCACCAACCGCGATTCCCGAGTCCTTCAAATTAACCATCCAATCATCCTGATAAAGTCTCCCGATTTATCACGCCTTGATTAGCATCATTACCATTTGTTCTCCGAACGAATTCAATTTATGTCCGCTAGAGCCCAGTTGAACCCCGCCGCTCTTGCCGCCGCTGCTGCCACTAACCAGCAGTCACAAATACAAACTCCTGCAGCTCAGATTGTTCAATCTCCTTCTACTGCCAAGATGTCACAAAACGTTTCGTCAAACTCTAATTCATCGGTCGTTGGTTTACACTATAAAATAGGTAAGAAGATCGGAGAGGGATCGTTCGGAGTCATCTTCGAAGGTACAAATATCATCAACGGCGTACCTGTAGCCATCAAGTTTGAGCACAGAAAAACCGATGCTCCCCAGTTGAGAGACGAGTACAGAACCTACAAGCACTTACAAGGCTGTGATGGCATACCAAATGCTTATTACTTTGGTCAGGAAGGCTTGCACAATATTTTAGTCATCGACTTATTAGGTCCTTCTTTGGAAGATTTATTCGATTGGTGTGGGAGACGATTCTCCGTCAAATCGGTTGTTCAAGTAGCCATTCAGATGTTGAACTTAATTGAAGAAGTCCACAGGCATGACTTGATCTACAGAGATATCAAGCCTGACAACTTCTTGATTGGTAGACAAGGATTGACGGATGAAAATAAGGTCCACTTGGTTGACTTTGGTATGGCCAAACAGTACAGAGATCCTAGGACCAAAAACCACATTCCGTACCGGGAAAAGAAGTCTTTGAGTGGTACTGCCAGATACATGTCCATTAACACGCATTTGGGTAGAGAACAGTCTAGAAGAGACGATTTGGAAGCCTTGGGTCATGTATTTTTTTACTTTTTGAGGGGCCAGTTACCATGGCAAGGATTGAAGGCTCCGACCAACAAACAAAAGTATGAAAAGATTGGCGACAAGAAAAGGACTACTCCTGCCATTACTTTATGTGAGGGATTACCCAGACAGTTTGCCGAGTATTTGGACTCTGTGAGATCGTTACCTTTTGATGCGGAGCCCAATTATGAAGAGTATAGAATGCTTTTGTTGAGTGCCTTGGATGACTTAGGTCAACATGCTGATGGTGATTATGACTGGATGCATCTCAATGGCGGCAAAGGCTACGACAGCAGCATCAACAAAAAGCCAAATTTGCATGGATATGGTCACCCTAATCCTCCAAATGACAGAGAAAGAAGACATAGAGAACAGAGAAAGAGTAGACACCATCAGCAACAGGCGCAGGCCAAGAGTCAAGCTCAGCCTCAACCTCTGCAAGTTGCAGCTGGTGTCGCCCAGCCTGCTTATCCCAATAATGCCCAGACCTCTGCCAACTTTAACCAGCAGCAACAGAGAGATTTGACTGCTGCGCAATTGCATCAACAAAAATTACAGCACTTGGTTAACAGGCCTTTGCCACCAATCAAGCAAGAGTCTCAGCAAAAGGAAATGACATCCAAAAATTACGAAAATTCTCCTGTCCAGAGAAACAATCAATATGACCAGCAGAAGGCTGAGGGAGAGCATACTTTTCTTTCCAAACTTTGTTGTCAATAGACAACCATACATTATATACTATATTTCTGTGGACCACATTTAATTACCTGATGTTTGTTTAGATAATACTAATGATAATGCAATCGCTGTAGGAAGCATGCTGTAGTGAGTTGCAGGTTTGTGCCCGACCTTATAATCCGTAGGTCACATGCTGCTTACAGATTGATTTCACACATGAATGTATACATACGAGTCAACAAATTTAATACATGTCTATTTAAGTCCAAATTTCAGTTAAAAATTGGTCATAGATTGGTATACTCCAAAATTACTTATATCACTCTTCGGCTGAACCTACATTTTTAAATCTTGATATCCAATCGTGAGAGCTTCTTCGTAACCTTATCCCAATCCTGGTCTGTAACCACCATCTCCGAATGGGTTTTAGCAAGATAGGCTTCCAAAGTTTTCAATTTTTGAATAGTATTTTCCTTATCGAAGTCTTTCCCGGAGTCCATATCTTCAATTAACAGCTGAAGATTTTCTACAAGCAACTCACTTCTATATTTGATCCAATTGGGGTAAAACTGGTTATAATTAGAACCATAGTTAACTTCCGGTTTCACCGTAGATAAGACAGACGTATCGAGCTTCTTACCCTTAGCTCTAAAACTGGTAACCATTGTGATTCTTTCAGTAGCACCAACAGGATTTGGAGCAATATGTTCTATTATCCTTCCCTGTAAAACAGCACCATACCCTTTTCTAGGACCAGGTACTACTGCAAGGCTTCCCTCGCCCCCTTTACCCATTCTTAATGAAGTTTCACCACCAATCATATTGCCGGTTTCACTGACCATCAATACACAAACAAACGGATATGAATCGTTGTGCCAGCCAACAACACAATCCTTCTCTACATCTCTAGTCTTTGTTTTATATTCCACCAACTCTTTTTCAGCCGACTCAGACTCTTTGAAAGAAACGTTGGTACTAGCGATCTCGTAGTCCATGATCACCTCTAAATCGACACCAGCCATAGTACTAATTAACTCCAACGTCTTTGGATGATTCCAAGCAGCGAAGATAAATGGAGTTTGAATTTTACCTTCACTTTTTGCAAACCCTCTAAGCATACAGTCTTGTCCTGAAGAAGAGCTACTGTAACGGGCGTGCTTCAAGAAAAGCTCTTTTTTGAGTGCTTCCTGTCTCATTACTTTTATTGCCTCGTCAGTGAACAACGGGAATGGATCACTGACACCAATCGGACTGACTTGGTTTTCACTTGTTAAACCTAACTCCTCCATAGTTAATCTTCTTGTGTTGTTAAATTTATGTTTCTCGAGAGCACCTCCAGCATAGAAACGCAAATGTTTTTCAGGGTCAAATTCGACGTCTTCCAACTTCTCATCGAAATCCACATCATATCTTTGTTTCAAAAACTTATCGTAGATAGATTCAGGAATTTTGGTTTCGGGAAACCCGGTTTTGATGCTTGCAATAAGTGGGGCACTCATTATTTTAAGATATGAAAGAGATTAGGAAACTTTTCGATGGTGAAAATCCTTCCATTTATACTATATAACAAATGATGCATCCCGGCAGCTCGCTCCTTTGTATTCCAAATTTGATTCAGAAACCCGTTGCAGCCAAAAATTTCCCTTCCCAATCGGGTAATAAGGACCCGTTATCTGCAATTGCTTTTGCTGATAAGCAAATTCAGCCTACGTTATTGATCAAAACAGGAATCTGTAAACATAAAACGGACGCTATTTCCAGATTTATTCATCAACCCTGAGCCGAATGCACATACCGACAATATACATACACTTCATTATGGGTAATGCGATACCTGTAGTCAACAGAGGAATGCTAGATGCCTGATTGCGAAAAATGTTAACCGCCTTTTTAGATACAGATCTGTGCGTGGACAAAATTACTTCGAAAGTGCATAGTATTTTTGCAGCTATTGAATTGGTATTTCGGTTTAGGTTCCGGGATTTAATCGATTAAGCGGAATATTTAGCGCATGTGTCAGGTATGTTGGATGTTTTGCGAAGAAATGCTTTTAATGTCACTACGGAAATCAGTGCTCGGAAAGAGTATAAAGGTCCATACCCTTTCCCACCCTTCTGTCTACTCTAAATCTCTCCACTGTTCTGGGTTATCTCCTAATTCTGTTTTACAATGATTGGGCGTACATTTAGTGCTACACTACAATCCAAACCATTCCATTGCTTATCTTTTAGGTCCATTTATCCAGTGCGATGAGAGACTTATTTTAATTTTCAATTATTAATAGTTCTCAATGGCTTCAAAAGATTGTACGACATTGCGGCAGAGTAATGATGTTAAAGTTACGGATGCTCAGAAATATGACCTGATGGATATGATCGTTCATCTCAGCGAGCTTATGCCCAAGATACTCTTCAGGTTTCCTGATTTCTCTGAAGACATCAGTCCAGATTGTGTCACGTCCACAGGCATTTTTACAAAGGATAAACGGTTACTTGATTTTGCGTGTGGAACAGGAATTGTAACACAGAAACTTGCCCCTTACACAGCTAATGTCATAGGAGTAGACATCAATAAAGAACTCACAAGGATGTTCCTGGCTCGTTTGGGAGATAAAAATGTGTACGTGTTTGACATCTTGGATGAGAGGTATCAAAAAGAAGTAGAATCACTATACAATTCTGTTGACATTGTTACTTGTACTATCGCGTACCACCATCTAAATAGATATGTGGAGGTCACGAAGAAGTTAGCCCATTTTCTTCTGCTCGACGGACGCATTCTTGTGCTTGATTTTTACAACCCAGATGCCGAGTCAACTGAGGAGGGGCAGGGGATTCATCATGGCCACCGATCAACTGAAGGTGAACATCAGAATTCCGGTCACGGGAGTGCTCATAGAAAAGGGAATGTCTTTGGACATGGAATAAGAAAACAGGGTTTGAAGAAAGGAGAATTTCTCAATGCTTTCAAAGAAGCGGGTTTAAGAGATATCTCTGTAGAGGTTGTTCATAAAGCAAAAGTCTGGCAGAAGTGGCAGTTTGTAGAAAACAGATGCACTCTGGACGTGGTTGCTGCTGTCAAAGTAGGAAATATCCCAAAAAAAGTTGTGGATGGGATAGAGTTATATTACGTGGAAGTGAGCTTGCTTCTTGCTTCAGGAAGAAAGTGAAGAAGAATTAAGTAGGTGCATGGAAGTAGAATCAAGACAATAGTCTGGAAGAGAGATGTAGTCGAAGTTGTAACGTAAACGTTGCAAAAGTAGCTAGTTCAGTGTACAGCTAAAACTCAATACTACCGCTGGTGCTCTGTAAGAAATTGAGAGTTGTAAAAAGGAGGTGACATAGGAGTACCAATATTGTGTGATGCATCCTGATGGCTATGTTCCCTCATTAATCTATAAATCGAAGGCCCTGGAAACAGTTTCCAACAAAACACAGTGCGCAGAAAAAGTAACTGCTACGTCAATTTTCTCTATTATTACTCACCATGGCAAGCATTCAAAGTCAAAGAAGACTCACAAAAGAGTACAAGGCCATCCAAGCTAACCCACCCCCCTATATCACAGCACGTCCCAACGATGAGAACATTCTCGAATGGCACTACGTAATCTCTGGACCTCCAAGCACCCCATTCGAGAACGGCCAGTACCACGGCATCCTTCGGTTTCCCGCCCAATACCCATTTAAGCCACCATCTATACTGATAATCACCCCCAACGGCCGCTTTGTATGCAACACCCGCTTGTGCTTGTCTATGAGTGACTACCACCCCGATACATGGAACCCGGCGTGGAGCGTTAGCACTATCTTGACTGGTTTGCTTAGTTTCATGACAGGTGATGAGCTGACCACCGGGCTGATCAATACCACGGATAGCTTGAAGCAAAAGTATGCTCGTGAGAGCAGAAACTACAATGTTGTAGATAATCCCAGATTTGTGAAGATGTTTCCCGAGCTTGTAGAGGAAAATAAGCTAGTAGCATTAAAAGAGGAAGAGACTGCTAACGAGCCGGTTTCTGAGCCACTTTTTGATGTGAAGCAGGACTTGCATTTATTGGATCCAGAGGATAAGGCACGCCTCGTAGCAGAAGAGGAGAGGTTCAGTTTACCCAAATTCACTTTTGTCGGTGTGCTTCTAGCTGTGTGCTTTGCGTATTTCGTGAAAAACTAAGAAACTAAGAAACTAAGAATTGGATGAATTGGAGAATACCCGGGGATTATATAGTGGGAAGTATTATGTCACGTTTCCATGATACCATGGTGCCGACGATGTCCCAAATCCCGATAGATACGATAGAATAATGAATACAAGGAATAAAAGATTTTTATTTTTGACCAAACCAGGCACGGATTGATTAACGATCGATTTCGGATTTACGAGCCACATCCACATTAACAATGTATTAAAATGGAATTTGGGTTCCATAAGATTATACACCTTAAGCGCCTGGAGAAGTTGAGTCGAGACTTAATCAGCTGGGGATTGTAAGTACAGGGGACCAATCCGGGACCTATATGAGCAGCTCACCTCCTATCATTCTAATGAGTTATTGCGATACGTGTCCATGAACTTCCCCGTACGTAAAAACAGTTTTGCATGAATTACCGCATTTGAAAAATATTTCGGATCTAACAGACGAGAGGAGGTATCCGCCACAAACTTGTACATGTCTGCCACAGAGCCAACTATTCCAGGTCACGATTATATTGATTCTATTTACATTCTCTATTTGTAAACACTACGTAATCTTTCGCCTAGAAATCCGCGTGCCACTGCCTACTAGCCCTCAACCCTGCGTACCCAATTTCACAGTACACGTTATAAAATTTTTTTCGCGCACTTACAAATATAACTTGTCTTGTTTAAACGTCACCTTTAATTTTAATTCTTACGTGCTATAGACAGCAGTACCCACTACCCCATACCTTTCAGACAGTTGTTCTGTTCAATAATTTGAATTACATTCCCACTAAATTAGGTGTAGTTCGTTTCATCAAGTGCCCCCTCAGTACTTAGCATCTCATCATGTCGCAGAATCATCCATATCGTCAAAGAATCCCAAACGACGTTACCCGTTCGGCGTCTCCCGATTCAGCAAATTTCTATTCGCCGGGCACAAACACGCCACGCTCTCCAAATTCCAACTCGTTCCCCCAGAAGTCTAACATCCAAAATTCCAGCTTTCCAAATGCCACATTTCTTCCTCCTGCTTCCAATTTCTCGAAGCAGCCTTACCCATTAAATGAGCCGGCAATGTCCTCGGATTCCCTACCTGCACCAGTTATCAATACTAATCATAACCCCCTTCACGAAAACAATCAGTTCAACTCTGGCAAAACGCCTTATCCCGTGGGAAACTTGAGCTATGAAAATACAAACACTCACTTAACAGATACTCCCCCTCCACTCTTCAGCACCGACCTTGCGTCGCCCCCTTCAAACCCTTTGAGTGCCACCTCTTCGGTTACTAATCTCAATATACTCCAACCAGACTACTCTAAGAGTGAGAACAACTTGACGACACCTCCAAAGACGAACCATCATTCCAGATCGGTGAGTTCCACCCTGAGCGTGTTTGATCGTAGTGACAACATGAGTATAGTGGACTTCAATCAGAACTTGATCACTCAATACTTGGGTGACAACTCTAGCCACTTAATGCCTCGGATCAAGACTATTGAATTGTACCGTAAAAACGCCAAAAAGTCCAATGACCCTACTGTTTTGTTCCAGTATGCTCAGTATATGTTACAAACTGCTTTATTATTGGAGACTGAAAACCAACCTGGAACTCCTTCAGCTGATAACTCACCTAGACGTGGACCTGTAGATGGCCCTCTCCGCCACGAAAAGACTAAGTCTTCCAACTCATTTGACTTATCAAACTTGGATGAGGGGTCGCTCAATGACCGTCGATTACGTAAAGGATTGATGAAGGAGGCTGTCATCTACTTGAAGAAATTGAGTGATAAAGGATACGTTGAAGCTCAGTATTTGTTAGGTGATGCTTATAGTAGTGGGGCTGTTGGAAAAGTAGAAAACAAGGAAGCCTTTTTATTATTTCAGGCAGCTGCAAAACACGGCCATATAGAGAGTGCCTATAGAACCAGTTACTGCTATGAAGAAGGGTTGGGTACTGGTCGTGATGCTCGTAAAGCAGTGGAATATTTGAAAATGGCTGCGTCTAAGAACCACCCTGCTGCTATGTATAAGCTTGGTGTATATTCATTCTATGGCCGTATGGGGTTGTCTCAGACTGATGTGAACGTTAAGAAAATGGGTATTAAATGGTTGACCAGGGCATCTAATGTTGCCAATGAATTGATTGCCGCAGCTCCATACGAGTTGGCTAAAATTTACTACAATGGGTTCCAAGATATCGTTATTCAAGATCGAAAGTACAGCTTGGAATTATACAGTCAGGCTGCCGCATTGGGACACATCGAAAGTTCGGCTCTATTGGGACATTTCTACGAAGTTGGCGAAATCGTGCCCCAAGACTCTAACTTGTCGATCCATTATTACACACAAGCGGCCTTGGGAGGAGATCCTAACTCGATGTTGGCTATGTGTGCGTGGTATTTAGTGGGTAATATGCCATTTTTACCAAAAGACGAGAATGAGTCTTTTGAGTGGGCAAAAAGAGCAGCCATGTGTAACCTCGCCAAGGGGCAATTTGCATTAGCTAATTTCTACGATAAAGGGATTGGCTGCGAAAAAAATCCGGTTGAAGCACAAAAGTGGTATACCAAAGCCGCTGAGCTTGGGGACCAAAAATCAATAGGTAGGCTCCAAGATGAGAAATTAGCAGCCAAACTTCAGAAAAATATCAAAAAGAAGAAGAGCAGCACGCTCACGCCAGCCGTCGCAAGTAATTTGAATGCTGATAGCAAAAACAACGCCCAGGACAAGGACTGTGTCATTGTCTAACATTTGCATGATTCGTGTGTATACTTATGGTATAGTGAACAAATCACTTAGTAGGACTGATGAGCTAGACTAGGTTTAAACAGTTAAGGACCGTAAATATTATGAGTTCTGGACAGACTAGCATATACTTTGAAGTTCTACCAAGGGATTATATAAGGTCTAATAAAGCATTGAAGTACTGATACTCTAAAATCAGTCATGATTATAAGTGTCGTTTGTAATTCTTCCACAAGATCCCGAACTCCGGGAAGCTTCCAGAAATTGATCTGCAGGATGAGTAAAGTGACCACGACAGAAATGCCTAAAAATAGCTGTGGACCAATATTACAACATAAGCGATTTGTGACGGACGAGCATGACGGAGCGAGAATCGGACCAATACTACGCCAATGCGCGGGCAATTACCTGAACAAGGCTCAGGACGACGCCATGAAAAATAAAACGTCAAGCATTTGACTTGTCAAATGGGAGGAGAGATATTATAAGTGAGTAGACTATAAGTTAAGAGTCAAGTGAACCGGCTGTATTCTTGGTGTAAATTGGACATAGATTGTACTCTGTTTCGTATTTACGCGCCCCCCTGCGTCACTCGGCTTCGCGAATTCCACCCGCAGAAATCAGCAAAAATAGCAACTCTTGCAGTTCTTTACCCAATCGAGATCGACAAATAATTGCGGTGCACGCACCCACATTTCCATGTCAGGGAGCAGGGCCCCTAACCAGAGCGCTTGCAAATGAAATTTACATTGATCCTATTTATGAACCACATTTCCCCGACATTGAAATATTCATCCCATCATGTCTAACAGAGATTACTACGACCAAGGTGATAACAGCAATTACCAAAACCAGAACTACCAAAGCAGCCAGGGTGGCCAACAACAAGGTGGCCAACAACAAGGTGGTCAACAACAAGGTGGTGATGGTGAAAGAGGATTATTATCTACTGTTGCCGGTGGTGTCGCCGGTGGATACGGTGGTAGTATGCTTGGTGGTCAAGACCACAGTACTTTAGGTAAAATTGGAGGTGCAATTGCCGGTGCTGTTTTAGCCAACAAGGCTGAAGACAAGTTCGAAGACCGTCATGACAATCAAAACCAAAACCATCAACACGGCCTGGGTGGTATTTTGGGTGGCATTTTTGGAGGAGGCAGTGATAAGCGTGATGACGATCGTTACGGAGGTCGCAATGAAGGTCGTCACGAAGGTCGCCATCACGGTGATCAAGGTGGATACGGTGGCAACCAAGGTGGATACGGTGGCAACCAAGGTGGATACGGTGGCAACCAAGGTGGATACGGTGGCAATCAGGGCGGCTATGGAAACCAAGGTGGCTTTGGAGGTAACCAGGGTGGCTACGGAGGTAACGGAAACCAAGACGGTTACGGAAACCAAGGTGGCTACGGAAATCAAGGTGGCTATGGAAATCAAGGTGGCTACGGGAACCAAGGTGGCTACGGTGGCAACCAAGGTGGTAGATGGTAAACATAAGAATGTAAAAATAGTTCGTTTTTGTTCATTACTCGTTAAATATGCAATATAAAGAAAACCAATCGTTTGTATTTTTTGGCAGCTTTTGGTTATAGCCATTTTAGGATTAATCAAGCTTCCATTCAATCAATTTTTTCTGATCCGGTACTACCTATGTTTCTGGTTTCCTGATTCAATTGAAACTGCATCAACAGAGACGGGTTGGAGCTTAATCGCCACTGATTCTCTTTAGTCCGTTCTCTGTTCAATATCCTCGATGCCTCCCGGTTGAGTAGAGGAACTTTGGAGTCATCAAGTCGCTTACTTGTAAGAGATGAGATTCTTTTCGGTTTTTTCTTGAAAGCAATCTGTGATGGCTTTTGTAGTGACGGTGGAGAGTTGATGCTTGGGTCAAAACGAAGGGGCAAGTCTTCATCGTTTATCAGATCAAGGATACTATTTTGTAAAGGAGAATCGTCATCAAGATCACTCTTGACCATGACACTATCATCGTAACTAATATCACTCTCTGCAGCAGACTCAAGAAAGTGTACTTTCTTGTTCTTGATTCGGGAAGGCACCCGTTTTTGAATCGTCTTCTTGATGCTTCTAGGCGGGGATGACTTCAATGGAGAAGTGTTGATTCTTTTCTGTGATGACATTGGGGATAAAACAGGTTCCAGCTCTTTCACTTTATTCTGCATGAAAGTAGATGACAACTCTTCAAGGATAGCATCGAAATCACCATTAACTAGGAATTCAAGCGAACGTAAAATGGAATCTATAACAAATTCCTCGCTTTCTCGTGTATCATCGAACAAATGGTCAAATACGATAGAAAACTTGCTCGGTGAGAATCTGTATGCCTTGAGTTCGGTCACCAAATGGTCATATAGCACGGATGAATTGAATAGAATATCTCGCTCATATTGGTTTCTAATTGAGACTACTTCATGCTCAAAGACTTGCGTATGTTGATTTGTCCAGTGATCTTGTTCTTGTAATCTATTCAAAACATGATGGGCGGTCTCACTCAATATGTAATCGATTTCGTTTTGTTTGTTATACTGAAATTCCAATTGTTGAATTTGCAATGACAATTTCGACAAAACTTGTTCCACCAAGTTTTGAATCTGGACTTCTTTTATTAATTCCTGAATAGTTTCAAACTCAACCTTTTGATTCAATAGAACTTTTCTTTTAGCCAAAATAAAGTACCGCTGCCATCTCTCTTGTTGCTTATTGAAGATTGAGTTTTTGAGATTTCCAGTGGCTTCGAGTATAGTGGCGAGGGTATTTTCTGCCGCATCTAGATGCTTTTTGGTGGTTGATTCAACTAGTGACGCTTGTTTGGATTTTAGTTCCTCTATCTCTACTTTTTGTTGCGTGATCATCTTTAGGTAGGATCCTACATGCCTATCAAGGTTATGCTGGTTCCTGATCAACTTGGTCTTGATCATCTTGGCTCTATCAGCATACTTTAGAGTATTCAAGGTTTCGTCGTAATGGTGTGACAGGGGCGATACACAGACTATCATGACTGTTTTACAATTTCCGCCTAAAGAAAATTTCAATAGCCTAGTGAGCTTAGAATCTCTATAGGGAATATGATTTCTCTTCCTGGGATCACACAATGCATTGATGCAATTGCCTAACGCCAACAACGATTTGTTGATATTGGCCCCCTCATTGAGTCTTACACCTCTATTCTTTGTAGCAGAGGCTCTTTCACTACCAGCTAGATCAATGATAGATAAGGTGGCAAAAGTATGCTCCTGGTTCAACTCTATAGACTTGTTTCTCTGGATAACGTTAATCTGGAGCACTGCATGCGATCTGGATGAAGTGGCATTAGCCTCGGTGGGAGAACAGGTTCTGTTTTTGTTTCCGGTTAGAATAAGATCCATGACCTCCTCTACTGAGTTAGGCTTATACGTGGATAGATTCGATACAAACACCTTATTGTTGATGTCTTCCCTGATAACCAATTTCTTTTGATTCATTTCAGGATCAAGCAAATCTTTGATTGTCTCATTATAGATTTCTAAAAATGATAGACTTACATCAAAAACTTTAGAATCTGCCAACTCCTCCATCTTTGTGTACAATTCCTTCATCGTCAAAAATATTATTCCAGGATTATTGGAAGTACCCAGGATAGTGTGTGTTTTACCGCATCCAGTAGCGCCGTATGCAAAAACAGTAGCATTGAATCCATCTAATATGCTATCTAATAAAGGTCTAGTGGTCGACTCAAACACCTCTGCTTGCGAAGCATCCGTGTCAAACAAACGGTCGAACACAAAGCGGTGTTCTCTAATTCTCGAGTTTGGCTTTGACGGGAATACATTTCTGTGCATCTTTGCAATGGGGTTCGTTTCGGGAGGATCGAATATTAGCATTTTATCGTCAACTACATCGATGATCCTTCTTATACCTTTTGGAGTTAGCCCAGACCTCACTTGATCAGTATTTTCATTGAGTGATCCATCGCCTAGAAATATGTGGTCATTATCAACTCGTATGAGGTTGTTTTCTTCTGATGCAGTGAAGGGTCTGACTCTCACTGAAACACAAATAGAGGACTCTCTAGTTGGTGACCCAGAGTCGCGACTCGGGCTGGGGTTGGGCGTGAGCGTTTGAACATGTACTTGTGGAGCCGAGGATACGTCACTGTCCACCTGAAGGCCCAGGGTGGAATCATTGGTGGCCATCTCCATACTCTCTGGTGTATGCTGTTGATTTGTTTTGTTCGCGGTGAAACAAATGGTGTGTGCAGGACGCGATGGATTGATAAAGGTTGGGGGTTATAGAGCATGGATAATAAGACAGAATAGAACAGGAGAGATATTGTCATCTAGATAGTAGGATGTATACATGTGTTGATGTGTCGGAGAAATAGTGAATCAGTGAATTTTGAAACTTTTAGAATGGCTGCAATTTCTGGATTAATTTTTGGAACACTCATAGTTTACAGATATCTTGGATCTTACCGTAACGAACGACTTCAATACCTTCTTCATTTATCAACAGCTCAAGCCAGAAATATATACTGATATGATCTCTAACTCCAACACACAGCTTACACGAAGCAAAAGCATCAGAGCCACAATAAAAGCATATATAGTACTGTTGCGATTCTATACATGTATCAATACTACTCCCCAACAATATACTAGTCAAGACAAACAAACCTAAATATATGATGGATTCAGTCTCGCTCTTACTGCCCTTACTTGATTCGCTCTGTTACGTCACTGCCATAGTTATTGCTTTGTTATCGTCTGTTGACACAATCGCATCATATTGAGAATTCCACGCAGATTTCATACACCAACATTCCAATCTCAAATAGTAGATAATCATGGAACCAGTAACAGGAGGGGCTTCATTTGTTTCCTCATGCATCAGTCTTACCAAGACGATTCTTGGCGCTGGATTGCTTTCCATGCCCCTCGCGTACGCCACAGATGGTCTTGCTTTCGGTACTTTTATCATTGCTCTCGCTGGTGTGACTTCTGGGTTTGGCTTATTCTTGCAAGTCTACGTCGCTAAATTTGTACCTGTAGGTCATGCTACGTTCTTCAGTGTATGTTCAATAACATACCCATACTTATCTGTAGCCTTTGACATCGCCATTGCCGTGCAATGTTTTGGTTGTTCCTTGTCGTACTTAGTACTTATCGGAGATTTGATGCCCACCATATTCACTAAGATTCCTCTAATCGAAGAAAGCCATCTTAGGCTGTTCTGGATTTTGGTTTCCGCTCTTGTCACCGTTCCATTGTCCTTCTTGAAAAACTTGGACTCTTTGAAATATACCTCCATTATGGGGTTGACTGCAATCTTATACTTGTCTTTGCTTGTGATCACTCATTTCTTCGTTGGAGATGTCATTCCAGACATTAAGGGGGATATAACATACTTTCCTCCGACAGTGACTGGCGTTTTCAGTACTTTTTCCATCATCGTCTTTGCGTTTACCGGGCATCAAAATATGTTCTCCATAATCAATGAATCTAAAGATAAGTCTCTTAAACACTTGACATTTTTGATTTATTTGGGAGTAGGTGTTTCTGCAGCTCTTTTCATTGTGGTAGGTATCACGGGTTATTTGACTTTTGGTGACTTGGTCACCGGAAACGTCATTTCGCTGTACCCTGCTTCGCTTTCTGCCCTCGTCGGCAGAGCTTGTATTGCGTTCATGGTGTTATTATCCTTCCCTTTGATGCTTCATCCTGCCAGAATTTCCGTCAATAATATCTACTACTGGATAAAGGTTAATGCTTTCGACGTGAGTGAACGGGACTCACTAACAACGGATGAATCCAGCCAGTTATTACAGGTGGACGACGCTAATGTTGCAAAAGATCCTCCGTTGGTGCCGTTTCCAGAAAAAAGGTTCTATACTATCACTGTGATTTTGTTGTTGGTAGGATACATCTTAGCCGTGTCGATCAAATCTTTTGCTTTAGTATTGGCTATTGTGGGTGCCACTGGATCGACTGCCATTTCATTTATTCTTCCAGGCTTATTCGGATACAAGTTGGCAAGTGCTGATCCCAATACAGGCTCTTTCTTACATGTTGCCTCATACGTTCTTGTAATATGGGGGTTCTCTGTGATGGTATTGTGCCTTTACACCAGTTTGTTTTTAGACCAAGCATAGAGGTACAGGGTGCCATCAAGTGTTCTTTTATATAACAAATAAAAAAAATAAATAGCTTCTTTTTGAAGACACATTAAAAATCAGGGCTTGTACATAACATGCATGGCATTGAACTTGCAACGGTACAGTCAGTAACTATGGCCGTAGACAATCAGATGCTGTTCAGACACTTCACGCTGGCTACCACGGCCAGATAGAGATTGTATATATAACCGATAAAATAAATATTATACATAGTGAATTAATAGAGAAGAAGTTGTATAGATGTATTAGTTTCTCTTTTCTTCAGCTTGCCTTTTGATTTCCCTTTCCTCATGTTCCTCCTCATCCTCATCGTCTTCATCGCTATCTTCAGAATCACTTCTCACATCCTCAGCGCCGCTCCCGACAACCACCTTGTAGGCAACTCTGAAAATGGAGAACAACCAAATAAGACAAATTATTTGTAAGCCACCCAAAAGACCATAGAAGACGTTCACTACAGTGGGCGACCAGCATATTTTCTGTGCTACTCCGGGAACACATTTACCATCTGCCATCAAGTCTAAAGCCTTTGCCCAAGCATGGTAGAACAAATAGTTGTAAACTCCGTGCCTCAAAACTACCCAGGATAACAAAAAGAGAACGAACATGAAGTCACAAAGAGTGGAAAATCCGGAGTATTTCAAGAGCTTGGCAGACGTCAAGAATATATCTCCAGTATCCATCAACACCAAAATCAAGTTCCCAATTCTGGTGAAATAGTACATGTAAGACCCAACACACAAAAGGCAGGTCACTATGTGATGGGTAAACATTTGGACATAATCTTTTCTTCTTTTTTCGATATTTATCACAAAAACCTGCAGAAACCAGAACGATAACTGTAAAAGGTAATACAATTTAACGGAGAAGGACATTCTGTCATGGGGCCAGTTGAGATACACGTTATCCAAATTACCCCAATATGAGGAGTGATAGTACAAATACATTCCGTAAGTTAAAGAAAAGGTGGCATATGTGCAAGTCCAACTCTGCTCCGCGTAACGCATCTTTGCAGAGCCCTGAATATTGAACATGTGCGATGCAAAGGGGGAAAAAATGTACTTCATTAAGCAGGCTCGTAATAAGGTGAAGAAGAAAAACCCATGGATGGCGATGTACACGTCGTCTACTCCTATATCAAACAATGGGTTGCTGTGGGAATCTGTATCTGTTTGATAATGCAAATGAATAAATTTTGAGGTAAACGCAACCACCAGAGCATTCTTGGACGTAAAATGAGCGATATACAACATCACCATCAAAGTCCGACAGACAGGGATCTGGTTTCTATCGAGGAATGCTAATATGGAATTGGGCTTTGTTTTAACGGGTGCCTTCTTTTCAGAAACCATCACGTCAACATCGGCTTGTTTATAGGACGTATGAGTCTTGTTTTGAGTCATAGTGTTAGTCTGATAACTGTTCAACAAAAGTATTATTTAAAAGACACACGTAATAAAACAATGAGGCTGCAATTAAACACCTGTGGAATGAATGCGGTTGATTGGGGGAATAAGTGGGTTGACAAAGATGCAAGCAAGAAAGGCGCAGAAATATAGGTAGTTAAGCTATGCTTTTACTTGATTTATTTTACCTATAAAACGAAGGAGATGGCCTACTTGTTTTTTCCAAAAAGATACGGATCGTAATCTTGTAAAGTAAAGCTTGAAAATTTTTGAGATTCCGACGTTGTGCGACTTGTATATACACGCTCTCATTTATTCTCAAAAGCGATAATGAGATGGCTAGAAAGTAGGCGTTGTTTCAGATTATTTTTAGGCTTGGTGAGGCAGAAAAATTTATCGGATGCCTCGTGGTTTCGCTTACACTCCCGAGGAACAAGAAAATCGGTTTATATGTATTTATAGCTGAGAGCGTAGTCTAAAATTTGAATATTATGTATGCATGGAGTGCTACAGCCGTACGTTATAGCCTTGTAGCTTTCTCAATGGCATGCGTACCTGACATAAGGCCGAGGTACATGATAAGATCCATCCAACCAATTGCTTTTGAGTTTTGCGCCGCGAGAACCTACACAGTACGCGGCGATGGAAGAGTAGTGGTTATATAGCTGACATAATCAGATAGAAATGGTTAAGTATTGGTTGGTTGAAGTCATGATCTTGTGAACGTGATATTACAATATAAAGTGCCATATATACTCTACACTGTCATCATATCGAATGCCTCATTCCATAATGCCTCCTCTACAAATATATCGTACTCAGTATTAGTACTTCTGTGATATTAGTGGGTTTGTGAACCAACTATCATTAATTCCACTACTAAATGATAACATCCAGCATTACACTATACACCATAAACATAATATCGAATCTGGCTTTTTGAAGGCTTTTCATCTGTTCAACAACATATACTGCAAAGCCTTCTTTACATTGTTCTCGTTGTACCGGTTCCAGATCAAGTACACATTAATCATATCTTGCATGGCCTCGGCCACCTCATCCAAGTTAATATGGCTGTGCCCCAAGAAGTTCATGAACTTGTTGATTCTTATCGTATCTTCGTCAATCTTCATGTCTTGTAAGCCTGATCCTGTTACTAGATTTTCGTCATAGTTGTCACTGGTCAAGACCAATAAATCCTCTATATGCATTTCTTTGTTAACAGAGGCATTCTGTCCAGAGCCACTATCATTGGTAGGATCCGTACCGTTGTTCCCATTATTATTTGTATCACCCCCAGAACCAAGGGATTCTCCTATAAGGCTCTTGTTAACTCTGATAGAATTCAATGCCTTTTTAAGCACTATGGTGATATATATGGATGTCACTGCTACAATATGTGGAGGAAACAACAAAGGCAAGTCTGTGATGTAGCTGTCGTTTATTAATGACCATGCGTGCTGCAACTCGTCGTTAGTCAAACGGAATTGATACTTTTCATAATTAGCCTCCAAAAAGCCTCTTACTTGAATCAACGAACGATACGGGTGATGGAGCACCAAATATAAGTCCATTTCCTCAAGGAGGTAGAATTCGAATTCTGCAAGCTTTGTGATATCATGGGGAATATACTCAGGCCAAAGATTCCGAGCTTCCGAGATAATTAGTCTTATGTGTTGAGGACACTCTTCTACCTTAGTAGCCACGTAGATGCAGGCAGTGACCATCAAATACACATTTATTTCCTTCAAAGAGACTTTTAAAAGAAATCTGGACATGTATACTTCAGCAGTAGCTAATGCCACCTGGCGAATATTGAGTCTTCTGCCCAAGCGGATAAGTAAATTGTGGAGATATATTCTCATATTAGCGTCGTTGGTGATGTTTGGATAGTCTTTGATGAAGCCATTTTGAATCATCTTTTTCTCAAGAGTAAGCAAACGACATTTCTGGTCTAAAAGGGACTGTCTGTTGAATTGCCACTTTGCCCTTTGGGATGAACTCCAGAAATCAGCAGACATGGTAGAGGTCAAAAGTTGCGATCGCGAAGGGAAGTAGGGAAGCAGTGGTTGAGGGTCAAAAAGGAAAAACATACACAAAGGACAGGTACATGAGAGATCAGTTAAGCTCCGAGTAGATTCAAGTCTGGTTACACCAGTTAAGTGAAATTATTTCCAATTCCATGATAGTTTCCCCCTACATAGCATTTATATACTAATCTTTATTATATAACCCTCTACATCTCTCCACAGTTAGATATGACAATTTCCTCAATGGGGACATCATCTCTGTTTGTGGAAACTCGCTCCATCCTGTCCACGATAGCAAATCCTTCAATCACCTTCCCTAAAACAACATGCTTTCCATCCAAATGTGAGAGTCTTTTGCAACAGATGAAAAACTGGCAGCCATTGGAATTCGGGCCCGAATTAGCCATAGAAACAGAGTACTTCTCATGATCGTACTGAAATGATTCATCATCAAATGTTTTCTTTCCATATATACACTTTGCACCGGTACCATTGGATCTGACAAAATCTCCACCTTGGATCATGAAATCACGAATCACGCGGTGAAACCTGGACCCCTTATATCCCACGGGCCTTCCGGATTCTCTATACTCTCCGGTGCAAAATTGTCTGAAGTTTTCAGTAGTTCTAAAAGTCAGTACTTGAGTCTCGTATAGGTAAAAAATGTACGTACATCGGCAAGCCGTTGAATAATTCAATTTTCACTCGGCCTAGAGCTTCATCTAGGAAGTTAGTATTGTTGGACAATGTTTACACCTATCACTGTACATACCACCTAGGGATATATCTAGAAACACTACCTTCTTCATTGCTTCCCCAGAAAAATGCTCGCTCATCAATAAATTTTCAGATTTAATATGTCAAAATCGTACCACACATCCAATCCTGATACGGAAAGTGCCATAGATAGGAATGTGCCTGACTTTCCCAGCGCAGTTTTAACTGACGAGGAAAAATACTTCAAAAACCATTTGCCACCTCCATATCTTCCTCAAATCCAAACTCGTTTACAAGCATTTATCAACCACCATAAAGAGATCACTGGCAAGAGAATTGCTTTGGTGACAAGTGGAGGTACAACGGTGCCATTGGAGAACAACACAGTAAGATTCATAGACAACTTCAGTGCTGGTACAAGAGGAGCCACCTCTGCCGAATATTTTCTCGAAAATGGGTATGCGGTGATCTTCTTACACAGGGAGTTTTCTTTATTACCTTACTCCAGACATTATAGCCACACCACTAATTGTTTTTTGGATTATATGATTGAAAAGGATAACAAAATCCAAATTAACCCCGAGTTTGCCCCGGAGATGTTAAAGGTGTTGCGCAAGTATAATTCTGCCAAAGACTCCAACCTGTTGATATTGATTCCTTTCACCACAGTAAACCAATACTTATTCACGTTACGCTTAGGGTCAGAATTGTTGAAGGAAATGGGAAAGAATGCTTTGTTTTACCTCGCGGCTGCTGTGTCTGATTTCTTTTTACCCCAATCCAGAATGCCCAAGCACAAGATCCAGTCTCAAGCCAGTGGGAAGTTGATTGTAGACTTGGAACAAGTTCCCAAGTTCTTGAGCCGTTTAGTTGATGATTGGGCGCCAAGAGCCATGATAATTTCTTTCAAATTGGAAACAGATGAGTTGATCTTAATCAGTAAGGCTACTGGTGCGTTGGACAAGTACCAACATCAACTAGTCATTGGGAACTTGTTACAGACCAGAAAGAAAGAGGTAGTGATTGTTAAACCAGACAAATCTGAATACTGGGTCCGGCTTACTGATCAGCAGATTAATGATAATGTAGATATCGAGAGCTTGATAATTCCACACGTTATAAAAGAACATGCTCTTTGGATTCAAGGGTGATTAGAAATAAAATGTCTGTATTATGTACAAGTTCTATATGATATTACAAAAATGACACTCCGATACCGTACTGTAATCCTTTCCTAGTTGAGTCTCGTTGATGGGCCGTTAGCGGTAAAACAAAGTTCAATTCGAATCTAGCCATCGGGTGGGAGTATAGCACTCCGAAACCTGCACTAGTAGAAAACTGCTGAAGCAACGAAGAGAAATTGTCCTTACTAGACTTTTGATTGTTGTATAGCTGGAGGGCACCGTAGTTAAAGAAATTATGAAATTTGAAATTGGAACCTTCAGAAGTATAAGGAATGTGGGAGACGAGGGATATACCCCCGTTCAAGAACATGTCTCCTCCTATGGAGTTGCCATAAGACTTGGGTCCCAATCCATTGAGAGTGAAGGACCTGACATCGTTGGGACCTCCTATGTAAAATCTGTCTAGCACAAAAGATGGAGTCATCGATTGAAGGAGGCCTATCTTATTAGTAAAAATCAAATGGTTGTGCTCGGAAAGTTTAACAGCTGATTGGGTCTCAAAAACAGACTTTATAAAAGTATTGGAGCTGAATTTACTGACGCCGCCAAGTTCTAATCCTAGCCTGAAAAATTTACCTGCGGTAGGTAGATGAGAACTATCCCTTGTGTCGTAGGCAACATTATAGTTCAACGAGCTTTTGAAGTTGTGTCCACACTGATTTAACACACTCAAAGATTTGGACGACTTGTTGCTTAAAATCCTCCATACGTTGTCCACGCTTAACTCATGGTTGAGTCCACCTTTGAATTTTGTAGACACTTTGCTGTTAAACCCGTAGTTTTTACTTTCGCAACCTAACCACTCTAACGACCTTGTATTGACAAACCATATGTTTTCCCACGAATAGCTAGTGTTATTATTAACAGGCATGTTATAATTTAACAAGTACGACGAGGAAGTTCTCGTACCTGTAGTGGCATCAAAGGAAACGTTCTCTCCTCCTCCAAATAAATTTTTCAATTGAAACTGTATATATCCATCACCTTCACCGTTACCAATGTTACTACCTGTTTTGGCATAAAACTTCTTCACAGGAAAAAGGTTAAATGTCGGTAAAAGATTTAAGGTATCCGAGTTCAAAGGCTTGAAGTAGAAACTGCCAGATGAAGGAGCACAATCTATTTGGATAAACAAGTTTTCAAGAATACTCACCTTCGTAAAGTTTTGGGTTACATCTTCAATGACGTTGAAAAATTCGCCCAATGTTAACGAGTCCTTGTTCAATGGTTCGAATTGCTTGTTCAAAAAAGATAATCGGAAGTCTTTAGAGTTATTGATTTGAATGGAACTCACATTTACCGGTTTCATATAATTGGTTCTGAACAATTCTTCCAAAAACTGCAGGTTCTGTTCTTGCAAGAGCTGCTGCTTCTCTTGTAGGAGCCCCTCGAGCTCCTTTTGTTCCTTCGACTTTGTTTCTGCGTTCTCTATTAAAGTGTCCATCACTGAAAAATCCTATTTGCATTTAATCGCGACTCGTCATGTTTCATTTTATTCTCATACGTATATCTACACATTGTGTACAGTAAAAATACAGGTCATTGTGGCTAAGGCCATAGTTTCAATCACTATGGTTCTGGAGGTGAGATCGCCACATGAGGTACGGCTACGGTCGGACTGAGGAATGTGGTATCACTTGAGCTGGAACCCAAAAGATCTCCCTCAACTTTCTCTTTCCCTTCCTCTTCGATCAACTGCTTAATACAGACCTTCCCTGCCTCTGTCTGGAAGTGCCTTCTGAGAGCGTCAGCACGTGCAAATCTTCTTCCGCATCCATACGGCGTTCCGTCTTTTAAAACGCCTTTACATTGGAACCGTTTCTCTCCCGTATGTAAATCTTCGTGACGTTTTCTATCATGCTGTCTAGCGAAGGCCTTACCACAAATGTTACAGATAAACGGACGTTCATCTGTATGCGTTCTCAAGTGAGACTTCAAGTTATATGGTCGTGTGAACCGCTTGTCACACAAATGACAGGCGTAAGCACTAGGATGTTTTTGAGTACGTTTAGACACCTGGTTTGGTGACGCAAGCTCAAGCATTTTTTCTCTAGTTGAAATGACATTCCTTGGTTGCGAATCATCGTATTCAAAATCTTCTTCATCGTTAGAGGCCGACCCTGATCTAGATCTTGAAATGGATCCTGAACCAGATCTGGACCGACTAAGCGACTTTTTTCTTACACGGCCTTCATCGGGAACAAGGTGATTCACTTCAGAGTAGCTATGTGACTCATCCTCTTTCTTAACAGATGAGTTGTGTGACGAGTTTGAAAATAACGAGGGTGTTCTTTGAACTTGTTCTGTTTCATTGTTTTCGTCGAAATCGGAAGGATATACAATGGTGGGAGGAGGTTTATAATTTGAGTTAATCTTGCTCATTTCTTCCAACTGATGAGAGTCGTAAAAAGGAGCAACCTGGTGATTCTGTAATCCATTCTGTGGAGGATCAATACTAGCAAGCTGCATTTGCACAAGCTGGTTTATTTGGTCATATTGGCTTGAATCCAAGTCCAAGTTAGCGTTGGCATCGAACACTTCATTTTTTTGTCCAAATTCGTTTCCGTTTTTTTGATTTTGGAATTGTGTTTTCTGCTGATTCAAACTAGCCAAGTTTATGCTCGAAATGGAGCCACCCAACCCGATCTCCTTATCAAAATTAGAATCGAGATACATCGGGGCGGCACCCATATGGGTGTTCTCTGTTTCAACCAACCCAGGAGAATTGCCCTGGTTATTTGACACATTCAGTAAAGCATCGAAATAAGGAGAGGCCGGATTGGAAGAGAAATCCGAGTACAAGCTGTGAGACAGCTGGTTACCAGGGCTGTTTGGGTGCAAAAAACTAGAAGAGTTACCGGAAATTGATTGAACGTTGAGGTACAGCAGCTGTGTTGACGAGTTATACTGACTGGAACCTGTAGGGGAGACTAGCGTGTTGTCTCGGTAATGAGGATTCAATAGAGACAGTTTCATCCCAGAGTCGGGCAACATATGTCTATCGTTAGATGTAGGGGCAGGCGGAGGAGATATGGTATTTGAAGGTTTATCACTAAAGTCCTGATGATGAGGTTGTGGGCCTGCCACGGCGTCCAAGGAAAAGTTCGGGTTCATATTTAAAAGATCATAAAACTGGTCGTCTTCGGCCTTGACATGGGGCTGGTATGACGACGACATTTCCAGATACAATAATAGAGCACGATAGTTAAAATAGCAAGGTATGTTTAGCTGGATATGTTGGGGTATCGGACGCTTAGAATATGGATAAGGTATTTTTTGAGCGCGAGTTTTATGACAGTGAAAACTGCCGCGATGGGCCTAGCGCTGCGACGGTTTTGGTGCGGCGAAGGTTCCGGGCTAGCATATGTCCCATTTCTTAACAATATACAGGTATACACATAAGAGTGTCGAAACATTATTTGATTTTTACTTTTTTGGGTTAATTTGGCATTGTTTTCGGTGCATGTCTTTAGTATAGCTTGGTTGGTATCGGTAATTATAAAAATAACCTTGCCCAGTGATCATCGTGTGCACTTACATGACTGTAGATTATCCCTTTTTTACTTGCCCTTCGGAACAATTCTCCTGAAAATCCTGCTTCGGAGTGTATAGTTTTCGAAATCATGCCTTCGAGCCATGCCAGGTTATTGTTTATTATTTCTATAACCAATGGCTTTCGTGTATCCTGTCAGCCATTAACTTCGCAACACAGCCTTTTTTTGGTTTCGAATTAGTCGTGTAAAATCCAGCAGTATTGTTCGGGTCGCTGGGTCACCTATTTAAGGCATTAAGGGCAGGGGCGGTGATACGTAAGGTGTAATCACACGTATTTGATTGTATTATTTGTTCCGTCTTCATCGAAAGTATCTCCAGGCCTTTGGTACAAAATTCGATTAAAGTAGTTATATGTGTTGATTGTATATGAAAAGGCTGCAACTGTTCGAATCTGGACGCGACAAGTGGCTTAGATGGTTGTGTGGCATGCTGCATGAAATGCCTTCACCACGGCATGGTATAAGCCGAACGCAACTTTCCCAATTTTCAGATAACTTTGCAGCTGATAATTTGCAGCCATTGTGACCACCATCGGTTTCTTCCTTCGAGGAAGAACCGTAGTATGTTCTTTATGGTACGTTAAAGCCTGTTTGTAACAGAATTCCGGCAAACACCGTTGATTTTATACGTTAACGAGACCCTATATGTAAAGCTCTGTATTATATTGTCTGTGCTATGACCATACTTTGAGTTGATATAGTATCCAATGCCACGAACTAGAATGTAAGTAGAACCCCCTTTCATGTCACCATATTCGTTCTAAATTTATCAGCTCTCAATTCAACTGTGACTTACCACTCTGAAAATCAGCTAATATGGGTTTGAAAGGAAAAGGTTTTGGGCAAATCCAGCGCCAGAACGCAGGATCTTAACGTC
This sequence comes from Yamadazyma sp. yHMH685, assembly GCA_030571055.1. NCBI lineage: Eukaryota > Fungi > Ascomycota > Pichiomycetes > Serinales > Debaryomycetaceae > Yamadazyma > Yamadazyma sp. yHMH685. Next base: position 1,596,205 of record JAJLXC010000002.1, read on the forward strand.
TTATACCACAACCAGGCACTTGTTCTATCTTTCGATTATATGAAAGACATAGAAAGAATGTTCATATAGCCTTTGAAAAAAATACTGAATATGCTTGTGCTCGCAGTATACAGGAGATTACCTTTTTGCAACACGATGTCAAGTGCAAAATTTTGGTTCTTTTGGGATCCGTAAGACCTGTCTCCTCACATATTACGGAGGATAAATTGCTTCAATTTTGGTGAGCAATAGGAAGAACTAGCTTGTTAACCAGTACCACGAGAGCTTGCTTTCACTCTTCTTCCTTATTTGAGATCCACGCGACTGACTATAGAAAAATTTCCTTATGAGGTTCATAAGGTGTTACTCAGTGCTTCCCAAGCCCAATCTTGACCTCAAATCACTCATAGCCAATCATGAACTGATACGAAGCTCCATTATAAAACGTGAGAACCCTAAATTGTTAGAAAGCTTAGATTTTGTGGTGAGCAACAGACCTAAAGAGCTAAAGCTAACTGACCAATTGAATAAATTGAAGCATCGTAGAAAGTCAACAGCTAAAACAATTAACAAAGAGAATAAAGATTTAATTCTTTCACAGCTAGCCGAAATTAAGAAAGAAATAAAAACTCTTGAATCTGAAGTCGATATATTATCAACTAAAATAGTTGCAGAAGCTGAACGTCTTCCAAACTTAATAGACAGTTCGGTCAAAGAGCACGAAGAAATTATAGAATACATTAACGTTGCTCAAAACGAAATTCCCACGAGATTGTCCGAAAGCGATGAATCAATTGCTACATTTGACCATAAAATTATTGGAGAGAAAAAGGGTATTTTCGATTTTCATAAGGCATCGGAAATCTCAGGCTCATCCTGGTACTATTTAGTAGGAGATGGTGCCCTTCTTGAAAATGCATTAGTTCAGTATGCCCTATCACAGGCTACGAGAGTGGGCTATAAGTTTGTAATACCTCCTTCCATAGTGAAAAACGAAGTTATTAATGCATGCGGATTCAAACCCAAAGATCAGCATAACGAACAACAAATCTATGAAATCAGTGAAAGTGAAAGTTCTTTGATCGGCACTTCTGAAATCCCACTCGGTGGATTCCATGCAAACACCCTGTTTAAAGCAGGTGAGGAATTCCCGAAAAGGTATGTCGGGCTTTCCAGGGCCTTCAGAGCAGAGGCGGGTTCGAGAGGAAAGGATACTAAGGGATTATACAGAGTTCATGAGTTCACTAAATTGGAATTATTCCACTTCACACAACCTGAAAAGTCGGCCGAGGAGTTGAACGATTTGATTGAATTCCAAAAGACCTTAATTAAGAACCTAGGTTTGAAGGCTAAAGTCATCAACATTCCCTACAATGATTTGGGAGCACCTGCGTTTAAGAAATTCGATATAGAGGCATGGATGCCCGGCAGGAACAACTGGGGGGAGCTAACTAGTAGCTCTAATTGTACAGACTACCAGGCAAGAAGGTTGAATATTAGATACTTCGACAAAGAAAAATCGTTAAGGTATGTGCATACATTGAACGGGACTGCTGTAGCTGTACCTAGAGTGATTGTGGCTATAATAGAGCAGAATTTTGATCCAGAAACGGAAAGGATAAAAATTCCAGAAGTTCTTATTCCTTTCATGGGTAAGGAATACATTTGATACACTTGTAAATAATGTTTTATTATTGTATATATTATTCATTAGCTTCATTGATAATGGGAGTGCTGACTATCCTTTTCTTATCCTTCTTCATCTTGATCTGGGTGAGTCGAAGGTTATGCAAACTTTCTACGTTATTGACCACATTGAAACTAGGTATGATTTCCTCTTTAGTTTTTTCTATCAAACTCTCATACCGCTCTTGTAAAGATTTCAAGGACTCGTGTTTGGAAGCGTACATCTTGCATAACTGGTCGTACTTAGCTTCAAGGTCATTGCACTTATTTTCGAGATCTTGGTATTTGTCTTCGAGTCTTTTGAACTCGTTTACCAGAGACTTGATTTCCACCTGTGTTTCAACTTTGGACTTCGCTATTTCGTCCTGTTTTCTCAAGTTATCATTTTCTACGTTGAGCCTCTTCAAGATTGCCTGTAATAAGTTGGTCAGCTTGGAATCAAGATGGACAGCCTGAAGCTCATCTATTATAGGATCCACGATGTCTCTTGGATTGATTTTGTTTTCGTGAAAAATTTCATACAAGTCGTCCTTGGTGATATTGTTGTTCTCAACCAACGAGTTCAAAAGCTTATTCAAATTTTCATTATTGTTTCTCAGTCTGTCTACTAATTCACGCAAATCGACTTTACTCTGGTTCGTATCGACTTCTATATTATGTAACTGACTGGAGATGTCTATTTGCAAATCCTGGATAATTTGAAACTGACCTTCAATTGTGTCACTCTGTATGAGACATGACCTCCCACCGATGTTGATGGGTGGGGCAGATCCCGAGGGCTTTCTGTGGATGGGCAGGGAATCCCCATTTTCACTAGTTGACATTTGAATCAACTCTTGCGTATTTGTATCGTGTATTTAGGTAAATAAATATCGCGTTGGAAAATTATTTTTGTATTTTGCAGCCTAGAAACCAAACTTACTTTTGAACGCAGAGGAATACATTTCCTTTTTCTGGCCCTCGATCGACTCACTCATAGCTTCACTCATGCTATTGGCGTAACCGTTGAAGCTCTCTTCGACTTGCTCTATTCCGCTCTGTAAATTTCTCATGAACCCTGGCTGGCCCATTGATCTACCAGAAACTCCTGTACCAGTTCTCCTGACGGGCTCTTTGTAACCCCGAACGTCTTCCTGAGACTTTAACGGAGCGCCTCCATAAATGTTTCCGTAACCAGCCACGGGGTTATTTTCAGGACTGATGTTATGGGCCAATTGACTTTCAGGGTGTTTCGCAGGCTTCCTGTTGGGACCCCCAATCAAAGTATTCAAATCCAGAATGGATGTAGCCGTAGAACCACCCTTGGCCCATTGCAATGCACTTACGCTCGGCTTAGGTGGAACTGCGGCATTTTCGTTGAACAACAAATCGGTTGTGTCTTTGTTATTCTTTTTGGAATCTTTGATGAATAATGCAAGATGGATGAATTCAGACTCACCCGTTCTAACAAAGAAGTCTCCGGTTCTGAGAATGTTGGACTTCGAGATCGAATTGAAATCATATGCCTTAACAAGATCCTTTGATAATTTGTAGTCAGTGATATCACTCAATGATGGCAACGAACTCATCTTGATAAATCCAGTTCTCAACATAGATGCCAATATTACACCTTTAGCCCCTACATCAACAATTCCCACATTACAGCAGTGCTCCTCGATCACTTTATGGGACAACTTTTGTTTAGGCGCCTTCAAGACCCTGATATCTCTATCAGAAGCGATCACCACATACCCTGGAACCAAAATTCCTTGTGCCAACTTATTGAAGACTTCCTGAGTTGGAGTCGCTGGTTCTCCTTTGTGGTTAATAGGAATGATCTGTTTTATGCAAGAGTCCTCGTTGGATCTGTAGTTGAGTCTCATACTCTTGTCTGCGAACACTACTTCAAACCCCCCATTGGATTGAGGTAAGATCTTGAAATAAAGCAAGTTTCCTCCTTCATTCGTACCTGCAATTAATAAGATAGAAGAGTAACCTTCTTGTCCATACTCCATGATTGCAAACTCCAATGAAGTAGCGTGACAAGCAGGTGTTGCAGTAGGAATTAATGAGCTAAGGGAGTCGACGTTATAAATGACCGCAGGACCTCTACCAATATCACACACGACCAACCTTCCAGACATGTAACCAATTGCTACAAAACCAATACCACAAGATTGAAGGCTAGTGATTTCATCCTTCTGATCAAGCATCAATAAATTTACTGGCAAGAACGTAGAAGAATCAGCGAAAGAACCTCTAATTCGGTCCATGATGTTTATGATCTTAGCGTTACCATTTTCGTGCTGAACCGGGCATTTAGAGTAGTCAGGATCCAAGAGCTTACTACTCGGAGTCACTTTACCAAATCTACAGAAAACAACATTACCGTTACCCAAACCAACAGCCAAGTCTCTGCTTTCAAATGCACAGGCCACATGAGAAATGACCAAATCATTGTATGTCTCAGCTACTAATGTTTCTTTCAAACTGATTTGAATCAATCCCTCCAGCTCCTCAACTTCACCTCTAGTAATATCCAACAATCTGATAATACCCCCTTCATTACCTGTGACCAAAACCTTGCGGAATCCATCGTTATGTCCAATGGATTTAACAATACTTTCATTAACGGCAGCACCACCTTCTAACAACAATTCAGTCTTTGCTTTGACACCAGATGAGATCCTATTTGTCTGAACACCGTACCAGTCAATTCTTCTGATGAGTTCCACTTTGCTGAAAGTAACTGGAGGGTGGATAAAGGCAATAGAAGGAGGAAGTAATAATTTGCCCAAGTCAGTATTATCGTTGTTGATCATCAAATCACCGAACGCAGACAAATATATATTACTCAAATTCGACTTCAACAAAATGTAGCCAGGGTTGTGACCACCATTGAAGTAAGGACATCCCAGGTGTGCCAAGGGGGTAATATTATCGAGATATTCAAATTCACTGGTTTTGTTTTGATAGAAGTTGACAGCTAGCATTTTTTGGCCGTTCGAAGGTTTGGAATAGAATTCGCCCTGTTTGTCATATGATGTGATACTATACTTTAAAGTGAGACCAAAGTCAAGGATATATACTCTATCGGGGTTTTTGCCGTCACCACCGCAGATTAAAAGTTTGGTGAACTCAGGATCAGCACCGCACACCCACCTTACCGATTGAATCTGTAAAAAATTGTCTGGTGGTTGTACGGGCTGTCCTGGCTTGTGCAAGTTCACGTCATAAATACTTCTAGATTCAAGCAAAGTAGCGGAGCTCGAATCCCAAAACACCAAAGAATTATCAACGTGAACAGTAACAATATGCAACCCATTTGGATGGAAATGTGACTCCAATAGCTCAGGGATCACTTCTTTAGGACTGCTAAACAACTTCTTCTTACCCTTGTTTGAGACATTGATTGACCACACGAAACCCCTGGCATCCTTGCTTAGGTTGTATATGAATGCCAGTGTGATTTCCCCGGTGGTTATGGAGAACAAAACAGCACAATGTGAGAATGTTACCAAAACAGAGCCAATATCTCTAGGGTGCCATTCAATATGCAAAACCGGCGACAATTTCTCTTTTGGTAATACCTTCTTCTGCAAATTGTCGATTCTGAGAGGTGCCAAATTCAAACGGTCCACATCGTAAAATACAAGAGATCCATTCGTCAATCCTATAATCAACCAATCAAGAGAAGGATCCAGTGCCACACAACTTATGGATCCAGGAGGTTGGTAGTTGGTCAATATTTTCTTAGAATGAAGGGATAAAACTGTAATGGTGGAAGTAGACAGAACTGCCACTAAGTAAACCCCCTTTATAAATTTCAAGTCGACAATTGGACTAGAAGAATTCAACTCAAAAACAACCTCAACAGTACTCTGACCCATGACTCTAATTTCATTGTTTGTTGTAGACAAGGCAAGTAGGCTTTGTACTGGATCATAGGCAGCGGCCAAGATGGAATGATCTTTTAAGCCATATTGGATTAAGTTTTCGATTTGAAGATCTTTTGGCCTAATTTCTGGTGAGATGTTCGAAGAGCCTGAATTCTTTATGACATTGCTGACGCTATTCAAGGAAAGCGGCGCTTTCTTCAGCTTAAGCTTATTGAACATGTTGATATATTGGTTTCCGAGCGGGTTTGAAGTAGTGAGATTCAAATTTACACGACCTGCTCGGTTAATAAATCGTGAAGTAAAAGATTTAGTTTAAGGAATGGATATATTACGAAGGAAGGTGGGTGTGTGGGGGCGACTGGGTAAACCTAAACCACGGAGCCCGATTGCGAGAGAATTTATAACTTCTCTGAATTTTAACGCTTTTGGTCAGAGGTATTAGCATACTTGTGTGATTGCAAAAACGGAATCAATCCACTACTTTGTATTTGTACTCTACATTTGATAACACTCATTCAGGATTGTGCTTTCCTTACTAATTCATTATTATTTCAGTAAGTATTGGGAATAACAAAGACAACTCAATAATCTCAATTTACTATTAGTTTATTGTGTTTACTAGCTACCACAGATGGATCCGTCTCCTCGAAGCTTCAGAGAAGGTCCACAACCTAAAACACTCACTGGAAGTTTCTCCACTGCTCTGACTTTTAACCCTGTTAGCTTCATTTTGCCTAATAGCCACCCGCTACTGTTTTTCTATTAATTTCACTGTCAGTGATATGAAAAGTCCATGAGGCCTATCGACTCTGTATACTATATTATAGATAAAAATTTCATAGTTGGGGTGAATGAAACCAGGTAAACAAAGCTCCTAGCACCGTCCTACAATGAACAGAATTTGCAACCTATTGGGGTTTATAAACTGGTGATTGCACACTTTTGAGAATGTTGATTGAAAAGTCAGAACTACGTGTTTAACTGATTTATCTAGGTATTTCTTATATCATGGTACGTAACTGATCAGATTACGGGAAACAAAATAACAATTCTGTTTCATATAGCTATTCTCTTCGGTTTTCAATACTAATATTTCTAGCTCGATCAATTAGTGGGTTTGGCTATGCTTGGTGTCGCATCAGCTGTCTTTGTATACTATTCTACCTGGGTTTTGGTTTTACCATTTGTCGACGAAGCCAGTTTCTTACAAAGCCTATTCCTTCCTAGAGACTATGCTATCAAGATTCCCGTATTGTTATTGTTGATTGGTGGTATCGGTGTTGGAGCTTTTATTTCCAATGTCTTGATAAAGGAATCTCAAAAGAAGGCTGCCAAGGCCAAGGCTCAGAAGTCCGAATAACTAGCACGGGAAACAGCACATATGCTTGAGGGCCTGCTGTCAATGTCAAGCTACTAGAATTGTATGGTTAGCAATGCAGTTTAAGTTACGGTATACGTAATATAAATGCTACGATTACTCTCTGTTTGGTATATAGGATTAGTTTCTACGACCTGATTACAAAGTCACCCGTTTGGGTTAAATATTTGACACCCTTGTAAGGCTTGACCGTCTCGCTCATACCTTTGGCACTGATGATCTTTAGGCTCTCTACTCGTATACCTGAAGCCAAACAGCCCTTGTTGCTGTAGGATAGTTTGATGAAAGAAGGTTTCAAGATCCCCAAGGGTTTACGAGTCCCCTTTTCATCCTGCTCGAATGTTTCTGTGTCATACTCCAAATCACTGGTGAGAATAACTCCATACAACACAGGGTTGATACCGGTGGCCAAAGATCTCAAGTTCCATTCAGCTTGGCCGCTTCCTTTGTAACTAAAGTCACCATGTGTGAGTCTGTTGGATTTGATGCTTGTCAAATTGGCAGACGGGGCATCGATCTGTACCACTAAATTCTCTATTCTGGACACTCCCTTCATCAACGGTATGTTGAGTTTGATTTCGAACTCATTTTGGTTTACACCCAAACCATAGTTATATTCTACACTCACAGAGCCAGCCAACTCCATTTGGTCTTTTTTGGGGAACAGGTTTATATCAACGGTATAGTTCATCAACTTGAACTTCCCATCAGGAGGAATAAATGACAAGGTGCCGTTATGTTGAATCCAATTCTCTAACTTCACACAGCGGTGAAATCTTGGACTGATATTTTTAAGCCCAGCAATATCTAAAATCATTTGGAGATACGGGACACCCGTAAGACGACTCGTAAAGTTGACCTGTCCCGATATGCTAGCAGAAAGAGGAACCAAATTTTTGTTGTATAAACTGGTTGCAGTGTTAGTCGTGGAATAAAATGCCGAATCAAACTGTTTCATATTACCAACGTTCAAACTACGACTTGAACACTTCAAAAGGACATCCACTGTTTCTGTTATATCTACATACATCTCGTTGTTCGTATGCCGCACATTGGATCTTCTCCAGGGAATGGTAGAGTCATCCTGAGGTCTTGGTAAATTCTTTATGGAAGTTGGCTTATTGATAGAGTTCGAGATCTGGTTGGTACTGCCCAAAAGTTTAGATAAAAAGCTACTGAACGGCACAATATCTCTTAAACGGTTGAAATCCGTGATATTGGGGATTCCGTCGTCGAGCATTTGGTTAATGAGTAGAGTCAAAGTATCATTGTTGGATTCGATTTTTGGAATAGCAATTGGGTATCCGAAGTAGTCATGGATAGCATCTATCAACCTTAGAATAAAACTATAGGGCAAAATTGGGTTAATATCCGCAATGTTCAAGGTGTATATGGTAATGTTGGATGTGACATAATTGTAGACCGAGTAGTCTTTGTTGATTTCAATGACGTGGTCTCTTTCTGTAGACAGCGTTGAAATTACAGAAAGGAGAGATTTGAAACTGGGAGACGATAGATTGATTAGGTACTCATAGATGAGGTTATTATTGCTGTCTGCTATATACACTGCTTCGAACATGATCCTCTAAGAACTTGACAGTTTCGCGACGAGACCGGAAAATATGGGTAGCGTCACAACAACTAATAGTTACATTCTACCAAGGTCCAGCAACCTTACTCTACAAGTTTTTATTGGGCATGTATATTAAGAGGGGAGGGGGGGAGGAGAGTCGAGCTTTTTCATTGGGGATCTTGAGAAAACTTTAAACAAAAAGAAAGTCATTGGCCAGTGCCTCTTCTAACATAACATGGTCTTTAGACATCCGGATATTTCAACACACACATAATTTTAACCGATCTGGAGTCCTTAAACCAAGGTTTCTGAGCACAATAACATATAGAGAAAAAAATAACAACACAAATTAAAGATTAGCAAAACTGAATTCTCAAAGCATTGAGACATAAGTATTATTCACAGGCAAATTAGGAGACATTTAATGAGAGCTTTCTTCAATCAAGGAAGTACCTTCAGAATCATCATCCTTGACTTCAACGTCCAAGTCTCTAGCAACTTTGGCTTCGATATTTTTGATGTCAGCCATACCGTAAACACCAATCATGATGAGACCGAGAACGGCAGCGATACATGAGAACACCAAAGCCACAATACCTCTAGCTGTAAATCCAGCTGGCAATGATTTAACCTGTAAATTTTCGTTGGTCAAATCAGTGAAGTCCTTAGTGTTGGCAGCAGCATTACCTTCCCAGGCAACGTCGATGATTTCACAAACTTCTTTGTGATTGTCAGTCAATTGCTGTTCAGAGTCCTTGATGATTTCTTCTGGAGCTTCGATGAATTGAAGAGCCAAACCTTGTTGTAAATGCCATTCAATGTGACAGTGGAAAAACCAGACACCTGGATGGTCAGCCTTAAACCTCAACACTATGTAGGATTGTGGATTCACGTAGACGACATCTCTTTGAACTGGCTTTTCTGGGAAGTCACCATGCTTATCAGCATCGAATTTAACTGGATCATCATCATCTGGAACACTTGCACCTCTGGCAATCACCTGGAACACATGTCCGTGTAAGTGGAAAGGATGCTTACCGGTATCAAGGTTATTCAACACAATATCAACAACATCATCTTTTTGCAAAACAAAAGTATTGGTGTTAGAACCGTAGATAGCTGGGTTAGAAGCATCATCACCAGCAGACAAAACAGTTAACAAGGTTGGCACTTTAGGATAGACATAGGAGAGGTTGTTGAAGAAAGCATAGTTGATACCATTGCCCAAGTTGTCCATTTGAACATCCACTGTGACAGTATAATCGGCGTCATCAAAAAGAGTTTCGTTATTTTGAGGAGTTAAGAAGAAGTCATCAAGGAACAGGTATTCTGGAACAAAGTACTCGTCGAGATCAGTGCTCTTACTATCGTCGTAAACAATGGCATTAGTTTGGTTTAAAACCAAATCGTCAGGGATAACATCCAACATATCGGTGTCGATACCTTGCATAAAAGCGTAGTTCTTATCAGTTGAACTCTTCGTATGGATCAATACACCATAACGTTGAGCAACTGTGATATAAAGCATGTCAGTAGTATTGGAGTTCACATAAACACCATCCACTTCAACGACTTCGAATTCATGATCTTCCATGTAAAGGTACTGAGACACAAACCCACCGATGTTAGCAATTCTCACAAAGTAGGTGGTATCAGGTTGAACAGCCCAAGTGAGATTGGTAGTTTCATTTACCAAGATGTTCAGGGGAATTGGCTCAGCGCCAGTTGGATTGTACAAGTTCAAAAATGTTTTAGTCAAATCATGACTGTAGTCATGGTACCAGTCGGACACAGTCAAGACGACTTCTTCATCAAAATCGAAAGGATATTCATCATCTTCAATGATGAAGACACCTCTGAAACCGTCACCAGTTTGACCACTGGTATGCGAGTGGTACCAAAAAGTACCAACTTGATCTCCAACAGTAAAGTTGTAGACAAACGAAGCATTTGGAGCAATTGGACATTGAGTGATCATTTCTGGACCATCCATCTGGTTAGAACCTGGTTGAAACAAACCGTGGAAATGTAAAGTGGTATTCTGGTCACCCAAGCCGTTGGTCAAATTCAAGACAACTCTATCGTTCTTACCAACTCTTAAGGTTGGCATAGGCCATTCACCATCCCAACCAATGGCCTTTCTTTCAAAACCACCATCAGGATTTGCGTCAACCCATTGAACTGTATGGTTCCAGTAATGAGTTTTACAGTAGCTTAAACTAGCAAAGCTAAACAAGAAAATTAGAGACAATAATTTCATGGCTCTGAGAAGTTTTTGATCCCCAATCTAAAGTGAAAAACGCTAGAGAAAAAAAAGAGAAACTAAAATGCTCAACGATTTTACTTCTTTATAAGGCACTGCACGGGGCGAACAAAGGAAAAAAAGTTCACATTTTTTAACCAATGAACAAGAGCGTCTAGCTGCAGCCCTTTCGGGAATTTTGATTAATCTGATAATTTTTTTTTTTTTAATCTAGTTTTGAGATGCCGCTTCAATACTCGCAAATTTGTCACTTGAAGCCCTACACTAGTTGAGCATAACCTGATTGCACTTACCCTCATGTCTACCTTCCATGTAGTGCTGTACCTCTCATCCGAAGGGCACGAAAGAGACAAAAAAGAATGGTGCTTGTGTGCCTATCCCAGAAATACGTCAATATGCGTGCACATGTCAAAGTTTATCTAAAATATCAACGGGCCGGTGCGCCTCAGAGCAGCCTATGATTGGCTTTGGAAAGATATTTTTATACGAATTAAACCCCTTTGAGTGCCGCTTTTACGGCCATGGTCTGTGTTTCGTATAACTTGTGACAATGCGATATGTCTTTGTCATCCATGTATACGTGTATCGGTTATGATTTTTACGTAGCCAGATCACAGGCTAGAGAAAGACTTCGTTGTAAGCGTCCCCGAGATTCACACCCAATAGCTCATGAATATTCTGGGCAATAGTCTTGACCAGTACCGTTTGTTTCTCTCAACAAAGCCGATGAAATAAAGTTTGTGTTTTCTTTTTTATGCACTACTGAGCAGCCGGTTGGGCATACAAAAGAGAACATATAGCAGAACTTTGAGGGCTCGAGTCTCAAGAGGCTTTCTAATATGTGAGGTAAAAGTCTTGGGCTCAATTATCCATAGGTAATTACGTATGGTGGCCAATCCCAACTCCTGTTGGTGACATATTTGACTTTGACGGGGAGGCTTTTGTGTGGTCAATTATCTTGGCAGGTATTATTGTGTGCAGGACGGTTAGGTAATTAAAATTGGAAAATTACATCGGGTGACAAAGGAGCCGCACACAACCGTATTGTATCTTAAAATATCGGTAACAGAGGATAAAGAATACAAAATAAGACTTTTGACATACACTAAGAATTGTGAGGCTTTAACTCGGATCGAATGGCGCCCCGGGTTTAACATTTCTCTGCAGAATTATCTATACAATTAATAGACAATTGCTGTTCTGCTATGCCCTACGAGAGCAGCTGTAAAGGGGCATTTCAAGTTGAGTCTTGAATAGGTCTAGGGATTGGAAATATTCAAGTATTTTGACAATTCGAGTTGATGGTAATCGATCGTAGTTGATTTAAGCATCGAGTAGTTATCCAGGTTCACCCTTCGGTCGTCCACATTGAACCATAGCACTCCACTATTTCTTTTGTATCACTTCAAACAACGATATAGTCAACAAATCAACCGAACTTTGCTATTATTAAGTATCTAACTGAATAGTAGCAGGAGAAGGACCTTGCATTATCTATCAAAATGTGTACAGTTTTAGAGGTCTCCATCCAATGGAGGCTACATGCAGAGGAGAGTCGAAGCATCTTTCTGAGATAAAGTGTTGTGACATGAAGGACATGCACACAAGTATGCGGCCCGCTCACTGACTCCATAGTGATAACATAGCATATGCTCTTCATCAACTCTAGCGTAATCAAATGCCTGTAATCCAACTGACATTGCGGTGTTGAGAAAGAGAACAGGTTAATTTAGGACATTCCTAAAGTTTAACTAATGCTCCATTCCTCGTCCACCAACCTATTGTCTGTATAGAAAGAAGCAACAGGGATGTAAGGCGTGCTGTATTATTTCAGCTTTTCTCCAAGATCATTTGCTTCCAACAGTAGATTGAGAATAGTACGGGATATTCTCATAGGTACTATATATCAGAAGCTGGTGGTTTTAAAGTTCCCGTAAATAGTTATGTGGAAATATGAAGGTCCTTTAGACAGTAGCTCTATTGCTCAATCAACACATTTTCCTAAACCTACAAATATTTTATCTACTATATTAAGATGAGAGAATATTAAAGTCACACTATTAGAATTATTATATTGCTCCAACACAATGTGTCTAAAATGAGTGCAAGCTATTCTTTTTGCTCTCTGGAAAAGAATTTGTCCGATCTCCATATTTCGATCAACTATAGGCTGCAATTTATTTTCGCGACCTATATAGTCTTTTACATCGCACTGTTTCCTATTTATTGGCATGTTGTCATGGACACTCGAAAGTTTTACAACAATCCAATAATAAACTTACTCAAAAGAAGGTCTTTACCGAAAGCTTCTACCCGAAAAAGTGATCCTATAAAACACTATAAAAGGTCTAGTCCTCCAATATCTGTTCCTCTCAACAAGTTGTTCTCAAATACATTCCCATTAAGCATCAAAGAAAGTATACGAGACTACAAAATCAAAGACAATCTATTTAAGTTTCAATATGATCTATTGTCGACTTTGTCGTTCTTTCCCCACAGAGATTCTTTTGGGAGGTCCTCCGAAGTTATTCAGACCCAAATAGATGATAAAAATAACTATATCAACGAGTTTGTGATCTATAGTAGCGAAGAAGCCAAACAAAATTATACTAATACCAACCACTTGGTCATGGTTCATGGATATGGGTCTGGCTTGGGATTGTATTTGAAGAATTTCAGTGGTATTACTCTGGGGAACTGGGTAATTCATGCCATCGATTTGTTTGGGTACGGCTGTTCCTCCAGGCCAGCTTTCACCCCAAAAACTTTCGAAGAACTGGAAGATTGGTTCCACAAGTCCTTCAAGACATGGATGGTAAGAAGGGGTGTTCCCAAGGAGAAGACGCTTGTGATGGCCCATTCCATGGGTGCATATTTGATGGCTAGTTATGGGATCAAATGTGATCCAGATTTCTGTAAAGCTCTCATCATGGTATCCCCTGGAGGTATCACAGATCATAAAAAGAAAGTTTCTGTGCCCAGATACTTTGAAAAATTGTGGGAGAGAAACATAAGTCCTTTTTCTCTAGTTAGAAATGCTTCATTCTATGGCTCCAAATTGGTCAGTGGATGGAGCTACCGCAGATTTGCCAAGTTGCCTGATATCGAAAGGGTGTTACTCCACAAATATGTGTATGGGATTTTTCAAGCTCCAGGATCTGGGGAATATATGTTGAATTATCTCCTTAAACCTGGGGCTAACCCGAGACACCCTATGATTGACAGAAGTATTGAATTGTGCAATTGCAAGTTCAAATGGTGGTACGGAAAAGAAGATTGGATGAATTCCGAGGGAGGCGAGATTTGTCTGGAAAAGCTCAGAAATATGGGGAAGGAATCGGCGGTTGCTGAGATTGAAAATGCCGGGCATCATCTCTATTTAGACAACTATCAAAAGTTTAATAGGATGTTGGTCGCAGAAATGAATGAAATGGAAAAGGAAAATAAATTTTAAGGAATAGAAAAGTTAGATGTATTTAAAGCAATAATAAATTACGAATACTACGTAAGCAATACGTTGATATTATCTGGTTCGTCCTCTGGGCCAACAAACTCCAACTTGACCCGCAAGCTGATAGGTAAATTGGGATCGGTTATAGCTACTTCATCATCTATATCCACAAGATCTTTCATTCTTACTTCTAGATTCCCCTTTGTCTGGTCATGCAATTCTTTAGGCTTAATGAAGTAAAGACGCTTTGAGGTGGTGGATAAAGATGGACTTTTTACCTGAATTTCAGGGAGTAGTTTGATCTCATCGATGAATCTTTGAAGGGTCCACCAGTTCTGACACCTGAGGGTTTTAGATTGGGTACCACATACAGGGCAGTTTGGGTTCTTCGAAGAGTTGAAGGTGTATGTAAAGATTTGGTCATCTCCTGAGTACATCATATAGTTTTCCAAGTACGCGTTATTGTCAGTCAAGATTTTGAAGGTCTCGTTGCAGCAGGAAGCTGCAATAATGGCATTGGTGGAGGCAATAGATGGAATAATGCTCTTTACCACACCCAAAGTCAAAGACTTGGTTACCCCTTCTATGTGGAAAGACATAGCACGCCTTAACGCTGTCTGGTACATCCATTCAACATGCTCGGGATCATCCCCATCAAACCTATATGGAAAAGTCTTCGGCCACTCTATTTCATTAGCCCATTCTATACAATGCTCTGGCAACCTCGGGGTGTTCGCAATGGTACAAACCGGGTACGTGACTTTGGGTGTGAGCATGTGAAGCGTGCATTCGTAGCACGAAGTTAGGGTAGGCATGATAACCCTAGACTGACCTCTGAAGCCTTCGGTCCCTCCATCGATTAATGGAATAAGGTTGTCTAGATTGGGTCCTACTAATGATACCACTATAGCATTTATCCATCTTCTCGCCTCAACACTGTCTAGGCCACAAATGATGCAGTTGAATTGCTTGTAGAAATCTGTTGGTTTATCTTGAATCTTCCCAAAAAATGGAGTTATTTTCATGGATGGATCATTCACTCTGCGTTCAATGAACTTGGCAGCAGCCTCTGCCTTTGATTTTCCTATATCGTGATGTCTGAAGAGGAATTGTCTATTCAAATTAGTAAGGTCTATGGTATCCATATCGATAATGTGAATATCTTTAAACCCGGTGAGTGCAAGGTTCTTGATAATCTCGCAGCCAAGACCTCCAGCTCCGATCACAAGGATCTTACTGTTGAGTACCTGTGATCTGGCGAAGTCATAGTCATACTCTCCAGCACTAAGATTGTATGGACCGATATGCCTTAGAAGGGGTTCAATCGAGACGTTCATTATGGTCAAGTTCGATGCGACTAACAACTAAAGAGGCCAATATTGGATCACGTGATGCAAGGAAAATAATTTAGTGGAAATTTACTTAACCTGAGTACGATTCATTAAGTCGTATACCGAAAGTAACTACACTGGAGACTAAGTCTATCATGAGAAGCGTTACATAGGTACAATTAGTTTGAATAAATAGTCATTCAAATGAGCGTGAATTTTCATTACATATGCGAGCTGGACCTTTATTTGTGGATCTTTTTGAGAGGTGGCCTTTGATTGGGAGGCATACCTATCAATCTCTTATTGCTGTTTGACAGACCACTGACATTGAGTATGGGGGCAGGAGGCTTACTTGGGGTCTGAGAAGATGATTTCTCACCACGTCTCACGGGTACGGATTTGGTAGGATCTAGCGTTCTTCTGATATTAGGAGATACAAACTTAGGATCGAACAGAGGAATGCTGGCTGACGGAGTAGCCTTAAGAAGATCAGCTTTTTTGGCGCTCACAAACAATGGAAGCTCTGATGGAATCTCCGGGTCATTTTGAGCACTATTTTCTGTGGATATAGGAGTCTTGTCAATCGCGTTGCTGAGGTGAGCAGGTTCCTCGTTCTCTTTGTCGCTTTTGTTCATTATCATTTCCATTTCATAGTCATCGATTTTATTCATTTCCACGTTGTCACTGAAAAGGAAGGAGTCATCGAAGTCATCTTGAGATGATTGGTTAGGTTTTACCGGTGCAGGGGTCTTGGGTTCGGGTTCCGCAGGTTTATCTTCAATGGGACTGGGTATGGGCTTCTTTAAGGAGGTAGGGGCATTAATGTGGGTTGTTGGGTTTGATTGCTCAATGGGAAGTGTCATGGTATTCGCAGCTTTCGAGACAACAGTACGAGTAGTCTCAGGAGGGCTAGCCTCTTTACTTTGAGCTTCCTGTTTAGGCATGATATTCACCTTGACTGTACTCAGTCTTTGCTCCCGCATCTTAAGAATCGTATTATCCCGATAAAAGTCATTAGCTCCAAGATCAGTCTGCTGCTTCTCAACCCCCCTCAACTTACTCATCAACGTTTTATCATACAAGCAGTTCCCCAAGACATTTCCAAAACAACGAAGACATCTCTTCACGCCATCTGTTAATGCTTCCTTTTTACACTTTTCGTATGCGGCTGCCTTGTTCTTCGCATTATCAATGTATCCATAGCCTATATCCTCATGGTAAGTACCGTCTTTGATAGTCACCCGAACAACTACTGATAATCCCATCGAAATACGGCCATCTCTCAGAATATCACAGAAATCAAGTGTGTACCCTACAATCTCCGAGGACCATCCATTGAAACCAAAGATTTCATTCGCTATGTTAAGAGCCTTCCAGCCTTCCAAGTAGGCAACAGAAGTACCTCCTCCGCCGGGACGAGAGCTGACAAACTCAGGACCAAGGGTTTTGTCCAAGGATGTTTGGATCTCTACAAATTCATCTTCTGTATATCTGACGGGATCAAAGGGCCTATTGGACAGGAAGCATTGGGCCACGCCTGCCATTTTAGTGGCATCTAGACGCGGTGTAGGGAGTCTGCTTTGCTCCATATGAGGGTTGCTTTGAGGAGCATTGGGACGCACATTGCTATTTGTACTAGGTACACCTCTAGGCCGGCCGTTAGGGTTATTCATGTTAAATAAAGTATAGTATAGCGATAAATATGGATCGTGCTTTTTATGTTTAGTTGGTGTTGATCTAAATATTTAAGCAAGCGCGCGATATATCGATGTAGAGATGCAAGAGGAGGAAGCTGGGGAGCATATTGAACAAGGCCGCAAAACCACCGAACATGACCAGTTGACTGAAGACTGTGTAGAAGATTATTCAGGCTCGAAACAGGGCAATACTGTGGAAGACCTGGAGCCTGTAACTATGAAAAAGAATATCACAACGCTGAGACAAACCGAAGTATTGAATATGGCACCCCCACAGGAGCCAGAAGACCTGGACGAAGAGTGGAATCTCAGCATAGCGATTCTCCGCAAGGGTCTCGTGCGCCGAGAACAGAACTCCATGGAAAGAAAGCGTCGAATCCAGGAGTACAACGCCAAAGTGCTACAAGAGTCACGAAAAGAACGTATACGACGGCGCCAGAGGCGACTTTCTGACCTGGAGGAACACTCTGATGCGATATCTATCGAATCACTCGAGAGTCCAAAAAAGAAGAAGCGTGTAAGTTTCGTGGAGTAAACATAAAGAGGCGAGATCATTGTGAAGGTGATGAATAGTAACGACAAGTACGAATTAATATATATTGATACAATAAAGTAATTATTTTCTAATACCCATCAGAGCTCTAAAGAAGATATCAAAGTTATATTATCACCCTTAAGCATAATCCTTCCCAAATCCTCCTTACTACCGTCTTTGGTAGAGACTTCTATAGCATCATCGAGCACGATATTCATGAACTCATCGAAACCGCGGATCCTGCCCTCTATTCTGGTATGTGTCTGTTCAAATAACCATATAGAAACCGGGAGACGCTGCTGCAAGCACGTGAAGATCGTGTGGATTGGCGTGTGCATGGCTCTGTTGGAGCCTCTCTCTCTAGACATAGTTAGATATTAAATGAGATTCGCGGTCTTCACTTAAACAATCAATATGAGTGGGCTTGAATCCGAAGATGTCACCGTGCAGGTACTTGAATGGATGCAAATGAAACTCGAAGAAGCTGAAAGACTAAACACCCAGGCGGTGCTAACGTATACGAAGGCGAAACAAAATGTGAGGTCGTTTGGCAAGCCCATAACAAGTCCCAAGACGCTCAAGCTGATTCGCAGCGTGGGTGATAAAATGGTGGCTACTTTTCTGAAGTATTTGGTTGCAAAATGTAAAAAGGAAAAAAGGCTTATTCCACCAGAATTTGATCCGGATATACAGCAGTTAAAATTAAAACGGAAGGAAAGTACCTCAGACGCTAGCCAGAAGCCAAAAAAGAAGAGAAAAACCGCTCCTTACATCCCCAGAAAACGATCTGGTGGGTACGCCATTTTGTTGGCATTGTATTTCAAGGACAGACGCCGTCAAGGGATGAAAAAAGATGAAATTATCGAGTTTGCCTCCAAATATTGTGATTCCTCTTTCAAGAATAATTACGCTAATAACGAATTCTATTCTGCTTGGAACTCTGTCAAGCAGTTGGAAAAACACGAGTTGGTAACCGCATCGGCAAGACGAACCTTGTTCCATATCACAGATGAAGGTATCACGGTGGCAGAAAGATTGAGGGATGTAGAGGGATTGAGCTCGTCGCCTGTGAATGAGCGTGTTCACTATACATCGTTTGATAATGGGGTCAATGTAACGATGGATAACACGTCCATATTAGGATCTGAGATCGAACTTGTAAATGATCCAAAGGATTTGCTACCACCAGGCTTTCTCAACTCTTCCCCAGTCAAAAGAGATCTGAAGCCAGCTGATCCTCCAGATGTTGAGCACCTAAATATACAGTCTAAACCAGTTCACGATAAGAAAAAGAAAACGCTTAACAATGTGAAATACTCAATATGGCTTTCCGGTGAATACACCATTTCTATAGTTATCGATAGCCGAGAAGTCAGGTCTCTGCTGGATAGGGAGTACTTTGAAAACAGGTTTAAGGGGTTTGGTGTATCTAGTGAAATCCGTCAGTTGCCGATAGGTGATGTAGCGTGGATCGCACAACACAAGATTTCCAAAGAGGAAATCGTTTTGAACACCATTTGTGAAAGGAAAAGACTCGACGATTTAGCCTCCTCCATCAAGGATGGGAGATTCATGGAACAAAAAAACCGCTTGGTGAAAAGTATGATGAAAAGGTACTACTATCTAATAGAAGAGATGGGGTCCGATTTGAGGTCTGTCGCTGATTTTGGTTCCCAGCTTCGAACTGCTCAATCCATGACAATGTTTCTTTCCAATTTCCAAATGAAGAAACTCAAGAACATCGACGAAACCACAGTTTTTTTGGCATCGCTCACCAAAATCATAGAAGAAGACTTGGAAACCAACAAGACAAAATTGGTTGTTATGAAGCCGAGAGTAGTCAATAGTCAAAAAGAGTACCGGGAATTTACAGAGTTGTTCAGGGAAGAGTTTGAAACCGGTAGATTCACGTCCAAGTACGAATGCTGTAATTTATACACTAATTTCAGGGACAGTTTGGTGAAGACAGAAATGTATACTGTGAAAGAGATGTATTTGTCAATGCTAATGGCATTGAGAGGGATGTCGCTTGAGAAGGCATTGAATGTGCAGAGAAGGTTCCCAACACCCAAGCACCTCTTTGAATTTTACCATCCTGAAGATGATGGTCGCTCGGAAAAAGAGAAGTCTGAATGCTTGTATAAACTCTTCGCCGATGAGGTTGGAAATAAAAAGATAGGGAAAGTCTTGCTGCAAAAAATATTCGAGGTCTGGGGAATTTAGTCGTGCGCGCAAAGATATGTCGCCGCGAATGGAAGCACGGAAAAGTTTTTCACTCACTATTCGATCTTATACCAATATGGGTAATCGTACGTTAAAGTATGGGGGCAAATCTGGTATATTGCCTAGACCACGTCCTATATTCAGACACAACCCAATCAGACCTATGACTGAAGAAGAGAAAGTGAGAGAACAAAGCGTGGAACAAGGCTACTCAGATAAGGTTCCCTTACCAGTGAAAAAGGGCTTTACCTTCCAGCGCAGAATGGAACCAAAAAAGGTTATCACTGTTGAAGAGAGAATTAAAAATACCATTGAAAACAGTGCACCCAAAGATATTGACACCAGCAAGTTGAATGAACAAGAACTATGGAACTTGAAAGTGGGTGAAATACGTAGAGAGCACTTAAGAGAAGCATATTTGAAAGAGCATGAAAGATTAAAGAAAATTGACGAGTTGGAAGCCATCAGAGTCGAGGAAAAGAAGGGTGCTCAAAGTAATAAAAAAGAATACGAAGAAAGCGAAGCTACCAAATTGACCTTGCCTACTGTGGAATCGTACTTGCAGGGTCCAATAATGAGACACAGAACCCCTACCGAGCAGGCATTGCTAGAACACAAGAGAACTTCAAATAGAAAGAAATATGAACTAGAAGTCGCCGAAAGCAAAGCCGACCAGTTATTAAGATTGTATCATCAAGCCAGCAGTTTCATCACCACGGAAGAAGAGTTGGAAAAAGCCATTATTGAAGCATTTGAGGTCAAGTTGAACAAATTCAACACGTCTTTCCATGCTGTCAGAGATAAGTTACAGGGTTCCTCAGACGCTAACGTCAGAATGAGCCAGAACGAAGACTTGATTTCCGAGGCTGTTCATGGACAGATCAACAAAAAACCGGGTTTGAACGTCGTTAAGGATACCATTGATGGGCAGCTTGAGAGGTTAAAACACGAGGCTGCTGTGATTCACAACCAAAATAACTACTAATACATGTACATAATATAGAATATAGTAATTTCAAGTAATGTCTATTTTTCAATCCTGGTGATTTTTAAAATCCTCTTCGCAGCGAAAAAAATACCATCGAATACACGCTTGAAATCATACAACGTATACTATGTCGGAAGTCAACGGCAACG
The DNA here is from genome assembly GCA_030571055.1 of Yamadazyma sp. yHMH685. Classification (NCBI taxonomy): domain Eukaryota; kingdom Fungi; phylum Ascomycota; class Pichiomycetes; order Serinales; family Debaryomycetaceae; genus Yamadazyma; species Yamadazyma sp. yHMH685. The sequence goes on from JAJLXC010000002.1 coordinate 1,617,336, forward strand.
GGAGAAAGAGAACCTCCACGTATCAGGAGCTTTGTGCCAAGGTATTAAACAAAAGATTGCAGTTCGTCAATAACATTTCGGCCATCTTGTCCATTGTTATTGCATTAGCGTTGGGCTTACCATATGGACATGTTTGGTGGAATCTTGTATTGGTCTTAATAAATGCTCCCCTAATTTTTGCCACTTTGTTTCTAATCAAAGAAGTCAGGTCTCGAACGATAACTGTCAATTATTCGTATCACAAAACCTTGGGTTCCCACCTTTACGGTGCAGTTGTTTCGCAAAAATTCTGGCTAAGCTTTATTGCTTACTTGGTTTCATCTTTCGTTTTTGCCGGCATCTTTCTGGTTCAAATCGGCTTATTGACGAACTACTATACCATTTCCAAAGAGTACGATGTAAAGCCCAAAGTAAATGATGAATGGGTTTATTTTTGGTACTACTCTGCTCTCATTGCATTCTTCTACACCATGCAGCAGTTTGTCTTTGAAAGAAATAGGTTGAAGTTCGACTACGGTGTGAGCAAGGTAGAACCGAAAAACGCTTTGTTTAAAAAGATCCCCGAATTGCTCAGCCACTCATTTGTGATCAATACCCTCTCTATCATTGTATTGCCTATCATTTACTGGCTCGTCAGATCCACTTTATACAAATTTGGTTTCTTATGGCTCTTCGTATTGGGGTTGGACACAAGACTTCCTAAGTATGGCTTGTCTTTTTCCAACTTTTTCAGCTTTGGATTTTTCTCATATTTAGCTATATTCACTTGGGAGTTGTTCAACCACATTTTCAACGTTTATGCCGCTATTGGCTGTTTGGATGGGAAAAAACCTATCAGCACATACAGCTCCGATCCTATCAACACACTCTTGAGTGGATTGAGAAACACCGATCCCAACAATGAATTGAGTAAATTAACTGCTTTCCAAGAATTAGCATACATTTCAACGCTAAATACTTCTGAAGGTACAAAAATTAGAGCAGCTATTTACAATGCCCACTCAAAGAATGGGTTTATTTGGTTGGCCATTCTAGACGAGTGTACCATTTTAATCAAGCAGACTACACAAAGGATCAACTACAGATCCAGCTCCGATGCCAAGATTATCCAAAAGAGCCAGATCCATATAAAAGACGATCTCAAAAGTGACCAGTCAGATATATTCGGTAACTCATTTATTTCAAGCCCAAATAGGTCTTTGAGGAGTAACGTGAATTCATACGATGAATTAATCAACGCACATAAAAAACCTGCAGCATCATCTAACACAAACCAGGACAAGTATTTTGAAATGCTCGATAAACATGTGTTGAAGCCTGTTAATAATTTCTTGAAGACTATCCTTTCTGACTCCCAGGCGTCTAACAAATCGCCAGTCATTGTCAAGATAAAACCATATATAAAACAGGGCTTGGCCATCTACGAAACCTACAGACACAACTTTTTGGCTACGAGTTTTGGTATGCCTTTCAGAGTCACGCTTAAAAGAGATACAGAAAGTAGAATCTTGAATCCTGTCAACTATGGGAATGCAGTTATTGCTGTGTCTAATCTTTTGATACATGCAGTGGAAGAAGATAGACAGCTCAGTATCATCAACCAGCATGTCTCGGATGCTTTGAATCTACTCGAAAAGCCAATCAGAGCGTGCTCCGTTTATGTAGACAACTTACCCCCTTCGGTGTTCCTAACTCTTCAACAAAAGAAGACGGATGCGCTTCATCAAAGGCATTTAGTCAACTTGTTGCGTGATTTGACTTTATTCAATTTCAAAAACCTCTGCATTGCCTATAACTTCAAACTAAATGACTTGTTGTTATCAGCTACTTGTTTTAAATTGGCAAAGAGAGTCATCGATGAGGAGATTGCAAATCGTGGCAAGGCATGAACTTTAGCTGTATATATATGTATAAAATAAATTGTTGTAGAAGAGGAATCGTTCTAAGACAGTTGTAGGATTGCAGAATACAAGCACCTCTAGCTGTGTATAAAATACTATAAATCATTGAATATCATCACTATTTCTTTTGGGTATGGTATCCAATAACACCGGCTTTAACACTTCCTCATCAAACCTAGTAAACCATTTCGCATGCTCTTCAGCACTTAAGAAAGCTGATAGTATACCGCTTTGAGCATTTGTGTTGGTAGCTGGATTTTCAGAGATTATTGGAGGAATCAAATCATCACTGTCGCTAGGAACATCATCCTCATCATCCTCACTGAGTCCGAGAGTGTTGAGACTAGCATTAGATGACCTTGAAGGTGGTAGACTAGCGTTAGACTCGTTTCTAGATCTGACATTGTCATCCTTATATAAAGAGTGATTAGAAGATTGGGATCTGGCAAAAGTGGCACTATTGTTAAACCTTCTATTTCCTAATGGAATATCACTGGATGATAATGGTGTAGGATTTTGAGAAAGCGGCAACCTGGGAGCTTCGATATCAAACTCGTTGTCGGAGTCCATATGTTGCTCCACCCCGGTCTTAATCCCCAAAATTTCCAACATCGAGGCAGTTGATCCTCCAAATAGAATAACAGTAAGCACCACTACAACTAAAACTGTGGCCAACAAGGTCCACTTGGCCTCACCTTGAAGACCCATGGCCAAGGCCACACCCACGGCCCCTCTTAATCCAGCCCAGAATATCATCATCTGGTACGAGTGACTAATTTCATCAGGAGCCAGTTGAGACGAAATACCGCCGTTGATGTAGTTTCTATCCGTGAATTCCTTGAACTTTGCCCTATACAAAAAGTTCAAGAAACGAGATAAGGGGAATACCGCTGACCACCTGGCTATACAAATTGACACGAAGGTGACGATAATCAATAATGGCTTAAAAATCAATTCAACTTCAGTGAATAGGGAAAGACCCAAATAAATAAAAATGAAATTTTCAGATAATTGTGCCAATAATTGAAAGATGTATTTTGTGGCAATTTGTGTCCTTCTTGACATATTATAATATGCATAGTGCTTCAAGGTGATACCACAGAATAACAATGAAACGATCCCGGACATGTGTGCACCATTGGAAAAAAAGTACGACTCGTATGCAAACAAGAGAACAAGACATGTTTCGATCTGCGGGTATCTTCTAATGTGGGAGTGTTTCAAGATCAAAGCCACTAAGATCCCAATAAAGATCCCAATAATGGTGGAGATGGTAAAACTCATCAAGAATAAACCTATACCTTCAAAAAATGTCGAAAAATGAACAGGTTTGCCATGAAACTTTTGGCATGTTTCAAAAATGACAATAGAAATGGCATCGTTCAACAAACTCTCACCAAAAATAATGGTGTACAACTTAGGATCTACCTTATAAGCATTGAAAATTGATAAGATTGTAATCGGGTCAGTAGCAGATAAGGTGGCCCCCACAGCTAAAGCGTCTACAAATTCCAAGCTTACGCCGTCTACGCCTAAGGCAGTCCACACGTATAGAATGATGCCCAAAACTAACGCAGAAATAAATGTCCCTGGAATTGCAAAAGTGAGGATCGTCGCTATGTTACTGAAAAAGTTAGCCTGGTTCAATTCAAATCCAGAATTCAAGATAATCGGCGGCAAAAGAATGTTGAAAAAATATCCAGAGTTGAATTTGACAGCATCCTGAATATAGTGTCCTGGGCTGACTCGAATGATTAGGCCCACAATCATACCATAAAATATAGACAACACTGTTTCATGGATAGCTTTGATACGTCTTTGTTGAAGAAAGTAAGAGGACCATAATGCAGCGCATAACAACGAAATCAAGATGAAAAGTGCCCAAGACGAGAAGATCTCGTCTGTGACGGGATTTTCTGAGTCTCCTTCATCGGGAGTCGTAACATCTGGAGTATCATCGAGATCATCGTCGAGTGTATCGTCACCTACGACTCGTTTGATGAGCTGTTTGGCCACAAAGGTTAGTATACTCGACATGTTGTGGATATTTTGTTATCACATTAAACTCGCGCTTTAGGTTGGGTCGTGCATGAAGTCGGATTGCAAAACTCCATTTTGTTAAACTGGTCTTATTGACGAAACTGTATTTGAGGAATCTGATGCTTGCTTGTCTTTGATGCTGCGACCATGGATAGTTGTGGGATAATATTATTACCCTATTTTGGGAACGAATTCTGGAACCATTTTTTTTTTACCTTCAGAATCAAAACTCAAAGCGGTAAAGATTCGTTTCCCAGGGCTCTATCTATCTCTCTCTACGTACATGGTAGAAACTCCAATAAACGACGGGTTGCCACAATAAGCTGTACTCTGTTGAGCTTGGAAGTTGCTTTATTAATAAAGCTATCCGTAAAGCTCATTAATATACTTTAAGCGCGTGCTCCTTAGTATCTCCTACCTCCTACCTCCATAGAAAGAGCAGTAAGAGGGTGAAAGATTGAACTTGATCTTTTTACTTTTTTCAAAGATGCTGCCTAGTGAACCCATAGAAGATAATCCTGATAATTCCAATGTAATGTGAACAAAGACTAGATCACACGACATAACATTCTCTAGTTTCTATTACGAGCCTGCTATTCCTTGGAGCAGGTTTCAAAAGAACACGAGATAGAGGGATCTTCTTTTAAGAGTAATCCAGGTGGATGGGTTGGGTATTCTGGTTATGTAAGAAATAAAAAAACATTAATAGTGTATTGTTATCAAGATGCGAGAATAAGGCTATTTTATAGCTAAACGTAATATCAAGTATCTCCGCCCTAGCCACATAGTACCGCTTGGTACCCGAAATCACCACACGAGCCCAGCCCACGGTTTCATGCCCGCGCACGCCTGAACATCCTCCAAAAAAAAAGAAACCTCGAGCCTACCATCGCATAAATACCAAACAGCACTCAGTTTCTGCATCTCCTCGAAGTTCATACTTATTCACAAGTACCCCTTAAGCAACAAGGTTCCCCTACACGCTGCTGGCTTCGACTCGAATCTCCTGTCCACACAACTACCATCGCTTCTTACTTGATCCCTTTCGCTATCAATATCTTTACGTTAGACAGAAAACGTTTTAGTCAATAATGTACTCATCCAACCCCAGTTATGAGAGCCTCAGAAGCCACTCCGATAGACTACTCTACCAGTCTAGTGTCAACCCCAATTTGTCTACCACGAACTTGACGAACTTGAACTTAACTCATCAACTCTTTGAGCCAGTACCCAAGAAGTTTGCTCTCCCTATAACTCCTCCGATTTCTAACAGTGGTACACCAGTAAAGGAGGGATTTAAGGTGGATGTGCTAAATATTGAGAACACAGGCCGCAGGACGGCGTTTTTGTGTTTCAATTGGTACTTGACATCCATCATATCCAACTACTCAACGAAATTAATTTTGCTGGACTTCACATATCCTACAACCCTCACGCAGTTTCAGTTCTTACTCAACTCACTATTTTGCTTGTGTATGTATGGATTTTTGATGCAAAATCCAAAATTTGCTGAAAGTTTTCCCAGGGGCAGCATCCCTCTCTTAAATGGGTTTCGCAGCTTTGTGGTACCAGACAAGTTTGTGTTGAAAACTACCATTCCAATGGGCATGTTCCAGTTTGTGGGACATTTAACTTCACATAACGCTACGAGCGTAATCCCAGTCTCGCTCAACCACACCATTAAGGCATTGAGTCCCATCACTACTGTCTTGATATATAGAATTTTCTTTAACCAAAAGTATCAAATTGTGACGTACTTGACATTGATTCCGTTGATGGTAGGCATCATGTTGTCGTGCTACAAGCCTAGCAGCAATAAAAGCAGCAGCAGCTACGAAAAAGGAGTGATATTTTCGTTCATATCAATGATGATTTTCGTATCCCAGAATATTTTTGCAAAAAGTAAATTAACCTTGAAGTCATCAGATCTATTACCAGGCGCCAGCAGTAAAACTGAAAGAAAACTCGATAAATTGAGCATTTTATACTACTGCTCATTGACTGGCTTCCTCTTCACCCTCCCGGTCTACTTGATCCTGGAATACAACAACGCGAGCCTAAGTTTGTTTGAGTTGACAACTTTCAATGCTGGTCTCATTTTGGTCAATGGCATGAGCCATTTCCTACAGAGTTTGCTTGCTTTCCAGATCTTGGGATTGATATCGCCAATCAGCTACTCTATTGCCAACATTTTGAAGCGAATCATTATCATTTTGTTTGCATTCGTGGTAGAGGGTAAGGCATTATCTATTTCCCAAGGCTTGGGGATCACGCTTACGTTTGTGGGTCTCTTTGCCTATGATAGATATGGGTGCAAGAAAAGAATGTAAATTAGTGTATTATAGCGTGGCCGACGCCAGGACAAGATTATTCAAATACAATGTAATAGCATGACATGAGGTCACTACAAGCCTTACAATCATTACCACTAGTCGTATCTTAGCTACCGACGATATATTCAATTTAGTTGCAAAGTATTAGTAAATGAGCAACTCCTTATTGTCGTGCGAAAATGGCTGCAAAATTGAATAAATATATTGACTATTAGCGAATGCTAACAATAATAATAATTTTAATGACCAGCATTCTTGACATTGAGTAAGTTCTTGACTATGTCACCGAATGCAACCATAAATACTGTCTGCCATACTCCCAAACCAATTCTAGGAGTCACACCTCTATACAATCCCTTGATACCATTCTGACCATAAATGTACCTGGCAGCGCCAAGCACACTCAAGTTCTTTGGTCTGTTTGGATCAGTAGTTTTACTTTGCATTTCGACTCTAATGACCTCAATTGGCTGGTTCCATGCACTCAAACCACCACCAATGACAGATCCTAACACCTTTTCGTAGGCACTTAAGGGTTGAGTTTCGTTTTTTCCGACAAAGGTTCTAATGCCTTCTTCTGCCAACCTAGAGAAACCAAAACGAGAACCCCAATTGGTCATTTGTCTGATAGCCACTGCATTGACACCCCTGTTGATACCTCTGATACCGTCTTTCTTGAAGATTTCTTTGAATACTTGGAAAGATGTTTGTTGAGGGACTCCAGGAGTGGCCGCTTGTTTAGAACGAGTAATTTCCACAGTCTTTAAACATGTGGTAAAGCCCATAGTCAAGTAACTCTGAGCTAAACCACCACTAACGCCTCCTCCCATACCAGCAAGAAAATTGTTAGCACCCAACACCTTGAATCTGTACTCAGCTTCAGCAGAAACAAACAACAAAACAGCACCTTTGGTGGATGCTTCTATCCAGGCCCATGGAATCAACCCCTGGTAGAATCCGAGCACACCACCTCTGGACCACACGTGTTTTGTAGCCTGGAGTATGGTAAAACTTCTGTTAGCAGCCATGGTGGTCTTGACAACTTCAAGGGGTTGACCTAAGGTGGTGACTTCGGACATGTTCAATGCAGCACCCAAGAGAATGTTGGAGAAGTTGACAGGTTTCTTCTCGACCACGGGAGCTTTGATTTCAGTGGAGGCCATAGTTGATGAAAAATCTCTTACGGAAGAGTAGCTGTTATATGCGAACGTTATATGCGAAAATTTTCAGAGGCCGAAATCGGGGGGATCCCGGATCAGGGGAGGGGTATACTCGAGGTTGAGCGCGTCTGGCATCGTGCTGGCGCTATTTGTTTAAACCAGTTACCGCGACTCTATGGTGGTAGCTCAGTTGTAACTCAAGTGCCCAATTTCGATAGCCCGGGGTAGACGGAAGAACTTTACAATTTCGTAGTTCTTGCTGCAAACCGGAAAAGAAAGGAAGTAATATGAAGTTGTTCATTGGTGCAATTTTTTCGGAGAATAAGATCGCAAATGGCCTTGAGTGATTTATCGTGGATGGTGGAGCAAACAGCTGAGGACTTCTATGCATTATGGCCACAAAGTTCAAGAGAGCAAGAGAGCAGCTAGTTTTTATTGTTGTTGCTCATCACGTAATGTATGGTTTCATATCCACTTGGTCACTTTGATGATAATTCTACGAATGATGCCCACACCTCTCTCTTGAAACCGTCAATCTCCGACCAATACATTTTGAATGATATATGAGTCCCATTTATGGTGTGGCAATTTCAAACTTGATCTTCAACTTTCTCCATTATATTAATTACGAGCCAAACCTTGAATAGAATTGAATACTCAGGAAGAAGAATCTCATTTATAGTATACGATATGTGGAAATATGGTGATCTGTCTATTACAATATCTATCTGGTTACAAGTATTTCAGTTTCTACTTAGCAATTTTCGCAACTTTCACAATTTTCGGGACTTGGTTGAAGGTAACGTCCGAAGAGTTCATCATGTAATTCATCTTTCAAGATTGTACTTACATTCTGTAAGCACGTCAACAATGACCTAAACACATGCTATGAGTTCAGAAACCATTTATGCCCAACCTTGGGTCGAAATTTCCATTTTATATCAACTTTAATCTACACTTTTCTTATCTAGAATATCTTATCTGCACTTCATGGTTTTATTCACTTTATCAACAACATCTTCGTTATTTCTACGGGAAAGTTCCTATTACATATGGATGCCAAATGGCCTAATTGCTACACCTGTCGCATGCTTGCGAAAGGTGGTAACCACCAGAGGAGATGCCTCGGCCAGAGCTAGTTTAGATGCGTTTGTGCCCTGTTCTGGTTTGCCCCAGTCTCACGAAGGTCGCGAAAGTTGCTGTGGTATTTATGCCACGCTGCGTGCTTTTTGAGAGTGTGATCTCTTTTGCATACCCGAAGTCCTGCAGGTTGGAAGAAGGCTTCATTATGTATCAACCCCCCTATTCCAGGTTTGGCCAAAACGTTATATCAATAGGTAGCTTTAAAGGACAAAGACCTACTTACTCTTACAGACAAATTTAAGTTTATGTATCCATACACACATCCATTATGCATCATATAATTCGTCTAGGGAGTATTCAAAACTATTTGTTGTGTGATTTTGATCGTGAGATTCTCAACTTTTTTTTGGGTGAGATAGAGTTGAGTCGGGCTTACAAAACCACAAAAATACTCACTCTATGGTCCAATTTCTACATCAATCCTCTCTACGTAGCAACCCCTACATATTCACATATATATACTTTGGGATGTGCTTTAAACGTCGAGTGAATCATCATTATCACACTTGCGCACGCCTCATCTTTTCTTTTTTGGGTAATGAAAAATTATATATAAGACCACATTCGCATTTTCATTTACTACCTTCTTTACACCAATGAGTCAAGTCAACACCTCGGGTGCTATCAACTCCACCAGCGGCTCTGCCTCCATCAATAGAAAAGGAAATGTTGCCAGTTTTGGATCTACTCTTAACTCCAACTTGACTGCGATCGATACCTACGGTAACACCTTTGAAGTACCTGATTATAGCATCAAAGACATTCTTTCTGCAATTCCAAAACACTGCTACGATCGTTCGTTAGTTATATCTTTCTACTACGTTTTCAGAGACATCTTTTTGCTTGTCTCTGCTGGTTACATTGCCAACACATACATTCATTTGATCCCATCCCAAGCCGTAAGGGCCGTCGCTTATGCCGGATACGTCTACTTTCAAGGATTGGTTATGACTGGGTTGTGGGTCCTCGCCCATGAATGCGGTCATCAAGCATTCTCTGACTATGGGACTGTCAACGATGCGGTCGGCTGGGTCTTACACTCTTACCTTTTAGTGCCATACTTCTCGTGGAAATACTCTCACGCCATGCACCACAAATCCACCGGTAACTTATCTAGGGATATGGTTTTTGTTCCAAAGGATAAGAAGGAGTTCTTGGAAGCTCGTGGTTCTACTACTTTAGAGGATATCTTGGAAGATTCTCCTATCTATACTTTGGGCCAATTGATTGTGCAGCAACTTTTCGGTTGGTGGGCATACATTACCGTCAATACTTCTGGTCAGCGTTTACCTGACGTTCCAGTGTCTAAAAAGAATCATTTCAACCCCAATTCTGTTTTGTACGATAAGAAGGCTTATTGGTACATTATGATTTCTGACCTTGGTATGTTCATTCAGGGCTTTGTATTGTACAACTGGTATAAAAAGTTCGGTGGTTTCAACTTATTGATCAATTGGGCTATACCATACATCTTAGTGAATCACTGGTTGGTTTTTATCACCTTTTTGCAACACACTGATCCAGGTGTACCTCACTACAAAGCCGAACAATGGAACTTTGCTAGAGGTGCAGCTACAACCATTGATAGAGAGTTCGGAATTGTGGGCAAGTATTTGTTCCATGATATCATTGAGACGCATGTTTTGCACCATTACGTTTCTAGAATTCCTTTCTACAGAGCTAGAGAAGCTAGCGAAGCTGTTAAGAAGGTAATGGGTAAGCATTACCGTTACACCAGTGAAAACATGTGGGTTTCTTTGTGGAAGACAGCTAGAAGCTGTCAATATTTAGAGGGTGACAATGGGGTGATGATGTATAGAAACACCAATGGTGTTGGTATCGGTACTAAAGTAAAGTAAATGAGCAAACGATATCTAGCGAACATAGTTATTTATTTGCTTATTTGTTATTTGGCCGATTATGTCAGATCCACTCCAGATGTTATATAGCTAACTTAGATATGCTTAGATAGTGTAGATAATATTACAAAGTATTAACATTGAGTTTAGTATTCGGTGACTCGAATTGTTACAAACATTGTACCAGTTGTAGCACCACATGCGAGATTGCTTACTCACCCAACGCTGGTGTGTATTGCGTCTATACCTTCTATCAACAGAATATCAGATTCCATATCGGAACAACTTCATTGTGATTTATTATGCCCTCTAAGATTATGTCTATATGCTTATCCAATGAAGGGAATTTTCGTCCCCACATGGGACCGATACTTCAAGTAGTCTTCTCCAAAAAACTCCACAAGGAACTGTTCCTCAAAAGAGATCCTTTCTTTGAAAAATCGCCATATCCTGTATCCCCCATATATTAATACCAACCAGCTACCCATAAGCAAACGCAAGCCCAAAAACCACCAGAAAAAGCCGAAATAGCTCGGGTGCCTCGATATGGAGTATACGCCGTGGGTCACAAGGACATGGGAGTCACTTTTCTTTCTCTGTATATAATGGTTGAAAGACTGTTTGGCGGTATACATACTGAGTGTTCTAAAGATTTGGCCCGTCGCCGTAAGTACAGCAGCAATTGCTACGATGCTCCCGTGGTGGGGTATGCCTAGCGCGGCCCATAGCGCGGACTCTACCACCGTAGCGAAATTCACTAGAAGCAAGTCGTAGTCAGTCAAAATGAACGAATCATCGTCGATCTGGCGAGGGTTCCAAAGGCTGGTAGCAAGAAACTCTAGAAGATGGAACGTACATATGGATAGCATGTACATGTTGAAATGGATGTAGTATCTATATGCTATGCCACTGAGACTCGCGCTAGCTACAGCACCGAGCCCGAACGCCTTGAGGCTCACCACCGTCGGGTCCACTTTGTGGGGGTTGTACGACATTGAGGCTGCAAGATAATTCGCATTCCAATTCCAATATTTGATCTGAGTAAACCTTGACATACTATTTAATTAAGATTTTTCACCTTCCCACATCAGTAGTGTGCTTCAATTACATGGCTGTATGTACACAGTTGAATAAAATTTGATAACTACTGAATCTATGTATGACCCCAACAAAAACGATCCTACCAAGATAGCACTAACTCTGGCGATGCTTGGCGCGGTGGTGGCGCAGGCGGTGGTGCAGACGGTCATTCTGCCGTCGCGGCTCTCGTTTTACGCTGCCACGGTCGCGGTGTTTCACTGGTGCGAGTTTCTAGCGGTGTCTTGGTACTCTCCGTCCACCACGACTGATGACCTGTTCTTGATATGGAACAACAGAGGTAGCAAAGAATACTGGATCGTACATGTGCTCAATGTTTTAGAGTACACTCTTTCTAGACTGTTCAAACCACAGATAGGAAATATTGTTTCGCTTCTAGCACTGATAGCGTTGGGGCTGGGGATCGCACTACGGGTGCAAGCTATACGACACCTAAAGCTGTCATTCTCTCATTACATAACCACGGAAAAGTGTCAATTACGTACAGACGGTGTCTACGCGTATGTAAGGCATCCCAGCTATCTTGGATTTTACATTTACTGTCTCCTGTTGGAAGTATTCCTTAATAACTGGCTTATGCTAGTGCTCTCTGTAATGGCACTTCGTAGCTTTTTCAGACAGAGAATCAGATTTGAAGAATATCAACTCTTACGTAACCACGGCGAGGTGTACAGAGATTACATGTATCGAGTAGGCTCGTATATTCCGTTTATCTAGGAGGCAAGTAGATATCAGATATAAACTTTAGAATGTCATATAGATCTTGGATTGAGCCAAATCCCTGAAGTCTTTCGTTTTTACCCTACGCAAGTGATTGAATCCTTTCATTTATTAATATAAATCTCTTAACTCCATCCGATCATCTGCTTTGTTTGAACATTGAGAATTCATGTTCTCCATCAGGCAATTTTAATCTACATTTCCTAGCAACTGCTCTTAATTTATCATACATTCTTACACAATTATAAGCTCTTATTCATAAACCTTCTTCTCGTGAAGGCCAACCAATGCTTACTAGGAACGTCTCCGCCCGCATAGATTCTCTTCAATAACCTTTCGGCCAACTCTTGACGGAACTGCAGCAAGTAGCCTCTCAATAATTCAGCCTCATTCTTATTTGCTGGAGCAAGGTACAATGAGCTCAATGGGAACCCAATATCCCCAGGCAAGGCAAAATGGTCTAAGGCCAAGTTGTTCAATACTCTGGTAGCTTCTTTAGGAGAAACACTCTTGTTCAACTTTGATAAACACTCGGAAACAAACAAAATGCCATAAATAAGAAGTCTATCAGCCGGCCCTTTGATTTCAAAGTTTTTGAAGAAAGAATTGGCTCTGAATAAGTCCAACACCTCGTCGGCAATGTCGTATTCTTGATTGGATGGGTACGAAGGACCACGGAAATTTGTTTGGAAGGGGAGGAGCACCACATTGCCGACGATCCTGGAGTCTCCAGCTCCGACAAAGGTTGAGTGATAGGCAGGCATTATCTATAAATCAATAAATCGGTTGTAAGCAAAAGAAGTGAGACTGAGACTGAGACCGAGACTGAGACCACGACCAGTTTAGTAGAGTGTCCGCGAAGGCTGAAATTTTTCCAATCGCTATAGCAAACCCAACTCAGGTGATACTGTGATAAATCCATACTTTATTGTCTGTCACAGCTCTTCAGCTTCATAGTTGGTATTGTCAGTGTGTTGATAGCCGTACAACCTACTTGCCTTTTTTTGCTGTAATTTTTTACGGGCATACTGCACTTTCCCTCACTTGATCTGCCATGTCGGGGCACCCATACAGAAAGCAGAATCCAGTGAACATTCCTGATCATTTACTTCCGCAGATATTTGTCGACAAGCGTGGTCAGGAAGAAATGACCGAAGGAGACTCGTCATCATTTAGAGTGCCTTCTCTTGACCCGAACTCGCACGCTCGTCAACAGACTAATACGAATATTCAAAATATGAATATTAATACAAATATGCATAACCTGAATCCAGCTCCATATCCTGTGACTGGGTATACAAACACTAGACCCCTGGCTTCAACTGCAGCTCCAACTCAGACATTTAGTGGAAGCCAGAATTATCAGAGTTTCCAGCAGTCTCAGAGTCAGGCCCAACACCCTAACCATTCTCAATCTCAGAATCATGGGGTCCAGAGTGCTCAGAATTTCCCTGCAGGATTTCAGCCACAGATAAAACCAAGTCAGCTGTATCAGACTCGACCTCAGCAGCAACAATACCAACATTCGACTCAAAAGCCATACCAGAACTCGTATTCGCAAGTGCAATCGCAGCCTCAAAATTTCCAGCAGACTCCAAACCAGATGTACAGTGGTCGCAATTCCTCGGAATCCTCGTTGACTTACTCCAGAAAATCCACCCAGGATCTGTTTAAGCATCGTCAGAACTCCAACGGTATTCATCAATTCCAGCAAGAGAACTCCTATCCCAATAATGTACCAATTGATGTTGATACTGCGGGCACTGTAAGTACTCATGGCAATGCCAACATAGCAGCTAACGGAAACGGGCCTCGTCGCAAACCAGCGCCTGGATTATCACCAATTCAAACAGATAGACGTATTGTGTCCACACCTTCTGTCCATTCTGCCACGGAAAGAGAACCACCAATGATTCAGAGGTATGAATCAAGAACAAAATCTTTATCTTCAGTATCGAAGTATCAGCAAACTCAGAATCAAAATCAACAAGTGTTTATGCAACCCATCCAACAGGGACAGGCTATGGTGCCCCAAGGACACAAGCAAACACCCTCCTCATCCACAAGCCCATCTCTTTCCAATTCGAATTCCAATATCCATCACTCTTTCTCTTTATCATCGAAATCGAGATCATTTACTTCCTTAAGTAAATTGTCTTCTTTGTCCACAAAGTTCAATTCCTCTAGTTCTCTTCAGGGAAAAGGTATTGATAGAAACGTGTCTTCAGGAACTATTGCATCGAGCAGAACGGTGATTCAGATGTCTAAGAAGCCTCAAGTATACCCAGCAATGTTGTCTCGTGTGGCTAGAGTTTTCAGGGAATCCGTCTTCTTGACCGTCAACACAAAAGATGGATTAGAATACCATGATACGTTCACAGGGAAGATGGCTGTAGATATAATTTCAAGGATTATCCGGACTAGTGACAGAAATTTGGCACTTTTGCTTGGAAGATCCTTAGACTCCCAAAAGCTTTTCCACGATGTGACGTACCAACACAGATTGAGAGACTCCGTGCATGAGGTTTACGCGTTCAGTCACATATACACGGATGTGGAGTTGTATGAAAATAGTATGCCTGGAAGTTTCTCAGACTTCCAAAAGAGCAGTACTACAGATTTTCAAAAAGGGTTGCCATCTACTACCTCATTACAATCTTCTTTGTCAGGGCCGGAACAACAGCAGCAAGTTGTTCCTGTCCCTAGCACAAAGGTTAATGGTGTCTTTACCATTTTGACCGACTGCTACTCGCCCACTTGTTCAAGTAACAGGTTATGCTACAGTATAGCATGTCCCAGAAGACTAGAGCAACAGGCAAGATTGAACATGAAACCACAGGGCGGATTGAAGAGGGCTGTGTCTAGATTGTCTTTACATGATCAAGATGAGAATAAGTCGTTGTGGCACGAGACCGTTCCCAAGTCTACTTTGGATAAGTTGGACAAACACGAGAAAATGAGACAAGAGTTGATTTACGAGTTCATTTATACCGAAAGAGACTATGTAAAGGATTTGGAGTTCATGACGGACTTTTATATCTTGCCGTTGCGAAACCCATCAAATAACATCATCCCTGAAAGGGAACGAGAAGCATTCATTAGGACTGTGTTTGGAGGCGTTGGTGATTTGTTAAGATTAGCAAAGAGCATTAGCGAAGCGTTAACTAGAAGACAGCAACAACAGAAGCCTGTTGTTCTACTGTTCGCTGATGTGTTCCTTCAATTCGTACACAGGTTTGAACCGTTCATCCAATACGGTGGGAACAAGGTGTTTGCTAACTTCGAGCATGAAAGACAGCAACAGGTAAATATGAGGTATGCAAGTTTCTTGGATGCCATAGAGAAGAGACCTGAAAGTAGGAGGCAGAACTTATCTTCTTTCTTGATGAAGGGTATTCAGAGACCTGCGCGGTACCAGTTATTATTGGGTGGTATTTTGAAGAATACCAAGCCTGAGTCACCAGACTATGAGTACTTAGTTAAAGCCAAGGAAGAAATTGAGAAAGTATTAGTGAACATCAATCTCCAAACCGGTGAAAGCACAGACCGCCATAAAATCATGGTTTTGAATAGACTTTTGGGAAAGCAAACGTTGGAAGACAAGTTCAACTTCAAATTATCATACAGCAACAGAATAATTTATCAAGTGACTCTTAATAGGAAGAGGGACAATGAAAAGATAGACCTCTATCTTTTTGAGCATACATTGTTGTTGGTGAAACACAAGATACAAAACAAAAGAGAACAGTATAAAGTGTTTGAGAAGCCTATGTACTTGCCGTTGCTATATGTAAACAGTGGCTACGAAATACCTACTTTTCGCAATGTTATCAACACTCGTGTGAACTCGTCGATTATGAGTGACTCCAAGCCTAAAGTCGACTCTTTGAACACGAAGCTACAAATCAACTTTTTAGGTATGGGGAGCCAACAGGTTCATACCACCTTAAATGCCGACGATGTAGTTAATCAGAACCAGGTCTTATCTCAAATAAGCGCTCAGCAGAAGAAATTGATCGAGAAATACGATATTTTTTCTTTGTCCAAGTATGAGACCAGACGGTTCACAGGTAACAACAAAATCAATTGTGCTGTTCCGTGTTACGGGGGTAAAAAACTCTTATACGGTACGGACCTGGGCGTGTGGGTATCCACCGTTAGAACCATTAGTATGACCAACAATGAGAAGATCTGTTCTGATCCGACGATGGTGATAACGAAATTGTATGTGACTCAAATTGAGGTTTTGGTCGAGTACTCTAAGATTTTGATTTTGTCTGATAAGACCTTATACGAGTTTGACTTGAGCTGCACGGACTCCTTGGATCATGTGAAGAATACTAGATCTGGGAAGTTGATATTGTCTCACGTGAGTTCGTTCAAAACTGGCATTTGTGACGGTAAGTTATTGGTTTGTTGTATCAAACAAGGCAGTAACCACGCAATCAACATTTTCGAACCAAGTAATCCTTTTGACAAAACTAAGAATAAAAACAGGAAATATGATATCAAGGAAATCACTTTCAGCAGTGACCCTGTCTCGATCTCGTTCTTGCGGACCAGATTATGTATTGGTTGCAATAAGGGATTTGAAATCTTGTCACTTGAAGATGCAAAGAAGGAGCCAATTTTGGATGAGGCAGACCCTTCGCTTGATTTTGCAACCCAAAAGGAAGCAGTCAACCCACTCGCTATACACCGCTTGGGTAAAGACTTTTTATTGCTGTACGCTGAGTTTTCTTTTCTCATTAACCGGAACGGGTGGAGAACTAAGCACGATTGGGGAATTTTCTGGGAAGGAAACCCTACCAACATCGCATTATTTTACCCCTACTTGTTATCTTTTGAGTCGAATTTTGTAGAAATCCGGGACTTGGAAACGACACACTTGATCAGGGCTTTAATCGGCGAGAATATCAGATTCTTACATCTGAATGAGCACGAGGCGATGTATGCATGCGAAGAGAATGGATACGATGTTATCGTATCTATTGACTTTTTAAATTTGAAACCTAAAGAAAAGTGAGATGGAATGGAGAAGTTGAGATAAGCTAGAATATGATTAGATAATGGAAGAACACTACTTAGATTATTCTGAAATCGTAGAGAGCGAGAACTGAGGAGTGCAGATAATTGTGTTGAAAATCGGCAGTGAAAGAAGATCAGTAGCCATCATGGCCTTTCATTGATTGCTCATTAAGATTTATTTCTGTTCCAGCCAAGCTGAATGCTACAGTATTGAGATGAGCACGACCGTTGATTCTCCATATTGTGTTTCACTCGCGTTAAAATTTTCAAGCATGTTTGAAGTTTCTCTTCCCAGCGTCGACCGTCCGTTCGGCCTCCACTTGTGGCCGATCTTCGATTATGTATTCGAGAAAGTTATAGGATACCCAGCTACTGAGTTCCAGTTTGTTTACAACGAGACTTTCTTGGCCAACGGCTGGCACGCCATCTATGTCATCATAGCATACTATATTGTTATTTTCGGTGGTCGTTTCACGTTGAATGCTCTCAACGTGCCCGCCCTCAAATTGAACTTTTTGTTTCAGTTGCACAACATCTTGTTAACGGTTTTTTCGTTGCTTTTATTGTTGTTATGTATTGAACAGATTATTCCTATTATTGTAAGAGATGGTGTTTTCGGAGCCGTTTGCTACGAGCTGTCATTCACCCAGAAGTTAGTTACCTTGTACTACCTTAATTACTTGACGAAGTACTTGGAACTTGTCGATACGGTTTTCTTGGTGTTGAAGCGCAAAAAGTTGTTGTTTTTACATGTCTACCACCACGGAGCCACTGCCCTTTTGTGCTACACACAACTTGTTGGAAGCACTTCAGTTGAATGGGTGCCTATTACCTTGAATTTGGGTGTTCACGTCGTGATGTACTGGTACTACTTCCTCTCAGCTAGAGGTATCCGTGTGTGGTGGAAGGAATGGGTCACTCGTTTCCAGATCATCCAGTTTGTTATCGATTTGGTGTTCGTGTACTTTGCAACCTACACTCACTATGCTTACAACTACTTTCGTAATCTTCCACAATGGGGAGAGGACTGTTATGGTAGCGAGACTGCTGCTGCATATGGATACTTGATCCTTACCAGTTACTTGGTCTTATTTATTCTGTTTTACTTTAGAGTTTACAGGAGTAAGAAGCCCGTGAAGAAGGAAGCCGAAGTCTCAGCTAATATTACGTCTGCTACTTCTTCTGGTGTCAAGACTGCCAAAAAGCCTCGGTCTAGAAAGGCATAGGTTTAGATTGGATCAAATTATTGATGAAGTATTGGCTGAAAATTTTGGATCGGCGCGAGATTTCCAGCCGTGCCGATGATACTGTTTATAGTCATTAATTTTTAGAGTAATACAGTAATATCAGAAGAGGTAGACTTAGATGCGGTGGATGTAGAGGTAGCGAGGATATAAGTGATCAATTAGTAAGACCTCTAATACCAGCTTATGCTGGGGAAGGTGGCGAGATTGGCGCCCATACAGAGAAATCGGTCAAAAATTGAGCCTGTAGAAAGTAGACGTCAAGTGGCAGTAGCAATAATGTCACAATACAGTCAATAGTTAATAAACTATAAGGTAAGCTTGTTTTGTCGCCTGTGTTAATATCTTCCTTTCAAGTTTTACTATATAAGGTAACCAATCTGATTAGTATAGCTTGTGACAAGTAACGGGTACTACGGCGTCGGAACAGCCCCGCCACTCGTAATTCCGGTCGTGCGTTGGCGCACTAATATGTCAGTTCGTCCCCTATTCCCAATAGAGCGGGGCTCAGATAGTTGCCGAGCCGTGCGTCCCAGAGATGAAGTTTCCTTTGCTCTCCGGATGTTCCTTATCGAATGGTACATTATACACATGGGTGACTGAACAACGAACTCGCTTTTCCGCCCCAATCCCTTGTCTCCCCGTATCATCTTGGACATCAAGTAAGTAAGCTGGCATCGCCGGATTTCGAAGCCGCATCGCCATCATCGCGCATATACCTACCCCCTCTAACAGGATTATTATACGAAGCGAACGGCGCACAATATTGGCAGAAAGGGAGCCTCAATTGAGCACAATGTGGCTGGATGAAGAAGGGCACTCATCTCACTGGGTTTCGAAGTATGGCGACACATAGGGATCTAGTTGGAACTAGCCCGTGTTAGCAGTAAATGTTACGTGTTACCTAGGAAGCGCTTGGTAAGAAATAGGGGTAAGCCGCGCTTGCCGTGAGCGTGGGTAGAATCGGTGAATTCGGGCGTCGGCCAACACGGTAAGCACAGGTTTGGAGGTGGCGCGGTACCAGCGGCGGTAGCGGCACACACTCCTCACTGCACAGATGCGGAAAACGGCTGAACGAGACGGCTGAAACTGTAACCTACTTTCCGGCGGAGGTGCCGTCGGGGTTATTCTGACCAAGAAGTGCACAGAGGGGATCGATTGTACAATAAGCAAGTGTAGTTATTTCGTTTGCGTATGTTTTGTGTATAGTGCATGTTTACAACTCATAATTCACCTAGCTTGTCCGAAACCACTGGGAGTTACGTAATCGATTAAAAAATCGCCAAGTACGGGGTTGATCGCGTGGTACGCCCCGCGCCCAAGTGGGACAGTATAATAAGTATAATACAAATGCAGGATTATGGGCTATGCTCTATCCGGCACATATTGAGAAATATCGGTGTCGGAAGATATAGAGAGAAGCGTGGAGGAGGCGATACCGTAGATTTAACATCAGAGCCCAGACCCGCGCCGCTGAATCGGGTAGATATATTTAGACCGGCCGACCGCGCCGCCCACATACAGCCTTGTATTACCCAGGTATACGAGGGCACAAGTAATGATATCAGAAAAGGATCAGAAAAGGATAATCATCATCATTCATAGGGACGAGCGTACATACAATCAGGTAGATTGTATACCGATAAGTCTGCACTACCACTATGCGGCATAGAAGTCTACGGATCACCTTCGCACCAAAGCCGAACCTCTTTACTAATTGCATTTCTTTTTCTTTTCCGGCCCCAAGCGTCCTGTTTACACAGGGGCGTCGGTGGACCACCAAAAATCACTTAAAAGCTCATACTTTGGCTGCGATTTCCAATCCCTATTATTATGGACTTATTGGTGTTGCCCCAAGCTAACTCTGCTATGCGTCTGACAGCAACACCTGAGAGACTGTTGCCTTCCATCAACTCGTTACCACTAATGTCGCTTACTCCAACGGCTCCTGCCGGTTTCCCTTCTTTTCCCTCCCCAACACCTATTTCAACCGCTCTGAAAGTTCGATTACCTTCAATCTCCCACTTAAACTTGCCTTTCGGTATTCCACAAGTACCATCACATTCATCGTTACAGTTGTCCCCCGGTGCTGGCCCTAATGGGGATAGCACAACCCCTCCACCTCCATTACACCCGCCTTTCAGAGTTCAGTCAGTCGCCGCCTTCGCGCCAGGCTCGGCACCTTCCGCACCCAACTCTAGGTCCGCTTCTATATCATTATCTGCACCTTCTATATCTGTGCCATCACTTTCTGCATCACCTGCCTCTGTCGGTTCCGCTCGCTCACCTACGTCGAGCCCAGCCACCACCGCTACTGATGCTGATGACCATGATCATGATCGGAGTCATCACCTCGATCACATCCACCTGAGGACTGAATCAGACGGAGAGTCGGACCTTGAACCTCCAACTAAAGTTGCTCGGAAATGGAAACCTCGAAAGAAGAGACAGTGCCCAGACTGCAAGCTCTTTTTCTCTAATCTTGCAACTCATAAATCTACCCACCTCAACCCCACATCTCGCCCTCACATTTGCGAATATTGTTCTAGAGGGTTTGCCAGACCAAACGATCTTTTCCGCCACGTGAAGTGCCATTGGAAAGAAATTGGCAGCGACAAAGGCCAGTTCAAATGCCCATACAAAGACCACCATTCTGGAGACCATTGTGGACACAGTTCGGGAATCTTTTCCCGTTGTGATACCTTCAAGAATCATTTGAAGGCTATCCATTTTCAGTATCCGAACGGAACCAAGAAAGATCAAAGATTCCGTAGTAGCGGAAGCTGCAGGATGTGTCTGGAACAATTTGAAAACGTTGATGACTGGCTTGTAAACCATTTGGAGAAAAGCCGTTGTCCGTATGCTAACGAATTTAAAAAGAAGTAATTATGTCTTTTGATATTCTTACTATGAAGTATGAACCTTATGTATTTATGTATCTTTGTATATACCTTAATTATGCATCTTATTTAAGACTGTAAGTTTGAGAATAATAGCTGATGTTGACCATTTAAAGTAAGTGTTTAATGCTCCATTCTAAACTTATACAATCACACCCATGGAAAAGAACAACGAAATACTACTCTCATGCACCAAGAAGCCTCAGTATACCGTGTTCGTTAGGCATTCCACTTTACAGTTCCGGGGTCGAATTAATTATCATACCTATTAAATAGCTTTAATTAAAATATAAAAGTTTATTTGGATATTTATCAACAATGTCTTCAATTGATTGAACCAGTATCTAGCTCTATGTTGCTGCTATATTATCTACTGTCTCACACGATTTCTGATTGCCTGCAAAACTGCAGCTGCGACAATACTAACCCCCAACATCAACACCAACATCATATTCGAATACTCAAATAGACGGGCCGCGTCCTCCGGCCATCCAGAATATAACGCATAAGTAGCAGTTACGGATCCCAAGTTCCCTAATCCACTGACAAGGGCAGCACTAACAGCAATCCCTACATCGCCGTACCTATTACCAAAGATCTCAGCTGAAAGTGACATACAAATGGGAACAGTCGGGCCAAGACCATAGCCGGCAATAAGCAATCCTGCGTACCTGTTCCATGAGCCCTTGGCATATGTGGCAACAATCATTCCCACAATAATTATCAAACTAGCACCACTAAAAATCAACCATCTTTGGTTCTTATATTTGTCAGCGAAAGGTGTGATGGTGAGGATTCCTCCAAGATCAAACAACCAAATAGGAGCATACAAAAGCGAAACATCAATTGAAGTAAGACTAGGATTGTTGGCACGGATGATGGTGGTTGCAAACACAGCCAAACCAAAGCCAGTACCTACAACACCAAAATACATGATGACTAAAGGCCAGGTTCGAGCGTCAGTTAAAATCATCCAGATGTCTTTCCAACCCCAGGAGATAGTCTTATATCTAGATTGAATATCATGGCGATGAATAGCTTGTTCTCTCTCGTTAAGTGGGTGTGAAGGGGTAAAGTAACGATCGTAGAGCGCAATAAGCTTATTCTTGGCCAGTTTCTCCTCCCTGAAAGGCCTATCCGGCAACCACCAAAGCAAGACAATACCAACTACAACGGTACAGGTCCCGTAAATGATATACATCCATTGCCAACCGTAAAGGCCTCTTGCTCCGTCCATTTTTTGGAACCCAGCGTTGACCAACCCCAGAACGGCGGCCGAAATTTGTGCAGCTGTGAAATAGAAACCAATACGTTTTGTTTGACGATGTCCCGGGTACCACAAGCTGATATAATAACTCATTCCTGGCCAAGTACCAGCACCAACCAAACCCGAAATAAACCTCACGGCTATGAGACCCCCAGCAGATGATAAAGCAGCATAACACGCATACACAATCCCCACCGTTAAGACGATACGAGAAAGCCAGCTCTGTGGACGTGCCTTAGTCATGATCAAGTTCATTGGAACATCGAAGATAATATACCCCACATAGTATAAAGCAGAAGCAGTACTGGTATCTTTACCCATCAACTTCAAACTTTGGACAATTGAATGTCCTTGTTCTGTATTCATAGTAAGAGTTAATCCATAAGAATTAGACCCAAAAGAGGTCATAAAGTAAAGGCACCATAAAGCAGGAATAATTCTGTAGTCAAGCTTTCTATAGATCCGGTCAAGTTCTTTGGAGTCGTGTGACTCAAGGTCCGAGGTATCACCTTCGATGAGAGCGTCATTCTTACCATCTTCATGAGAAGCCTGAGAGAAAGCCTCCTCCGTTTCGTGCTCTTTAAGAAGATCCGAGTGCATTGATGAAAAAAGTAGGAAGATGAAGAGTTTATATAGATGAAAAATCCGTACCAAATCTAGCTGCAAAATCCCAGGATCCGCGCAGGCGTGAGTCAAATGACTCAAATATGTTAGGGCACGCACAGTTTCCATCGAATGTTGGGTGCGAAAATGATTCAAGGTGATTCAATTAGAATATATAGCTAATATGATTCGACAATACGAGAGACAATGGTGAGGCTTTGTATAAGGGCGTATAACCAGATATATGCATTAGTGAGACCATAGAGAATGAAGAAGAGAATGCCGTACTGAGTCACGAACTCAACAATCCATTTGTTGTGTTTTCCCAGTACTTTGTACATGTTGTGCTTGTGTTCTAAATGCGTGCAAAATATTCACCGCAAGAAGTGGTGCCTCGGCTCTCATTCCCTTGATTAGCTTATCATCTTCCAAGAAATCATAAAGCAAGTCTGCTTTTGAAGCTACTGAATCTAGATGCTTTCCCTTGTATTCAGTCAAACGTTGAACTTTGTCTTTGATACCTTTAGCCAAGTCTACCATCTGAACGTTCCCAGATATATTGAGGAATGTAAGGGTCTGAGGGTTATATATATATGTTCTCCATTTGAAGAATCCAAATACTCTACTAAAGCATCAAAACTTTCTGTGAGACCTTCTGGGTGATTCCTCATTTGTGTCAACGCTTTTGCATTTGAGTCAGAAATGTCGAACTTTTCTCGAGTGGTCTAACATGGTCTTTCCTATTGGCTTCCAACTGTCCTCCACTTACCACTGTGCTTTCACTTCAAGTGACGTTCCCTTTTTATTGTCATAGGCAGCAACTTGTTAGGATATTTTCTAAGGCTGTACTTTTTTATAAACTTGTATTTCCCCCAATCCGGCCTACATATTGGGAGGCTTTCGTAGTTATATTTGATCCAACGGTATGGGATTTTTTCATGCGGAGACAAGAGACCGTCCACTAAGAACCCATGCCTATGCTCCTTCATGTTCAATAACTCTATCACTCGATGTACAATTAACTTTGACATTACTCTTATGCACTCATTGCTTGAATGGTAACTCAACCTCACTACTGCAAGGGTTTCTATTACTTGGGTAATTGAATAGTATTCTGACAAATGGTTGTTAGTGTCATGGTCCAACCCGGCTACACTGTTTGTGTTATCACGCAAATTTGTAAGCATTCTAGACAACTTTTCGGTCAATGCATTATGTACATTCCCAACGTACAGATTTCTAACGTCGTCCAGTTTTTGCATCTCTGGGAAATATGTTCCTAGTTGCAACATTAGTAGCCTTTCAAACTCTTGATAGAAGTACAGCTCGACAGCCATTCCACGATAATTTTGATTTGTCCGCTTTCGGTTACCCCACAAAGCATTTGATCACTAATTTGGGATCTGAGAAGCTTGCTTGATACTGAAAATTTGGCAATTGTTCCTGTTCCATTAGATAAGTTCCTTATTTTGCGGAGCTCGTTGAGCATTGGTAAAAGTTGTTCCACTTGTCGACCGGCCATTCCTGAATAGAGACCAAACAATTCAGCATCTCCCTCAACCTGATCAGAAGATTCTTGTACCTCCAACAACCGTTCTGAAGCTGGTATACTAGCGGAATCCGACATCAAAGATGATGATATCTTTTTCCATCTGCGCACTGAAGAGATCAAGTGATTACACGGTAGATGATGAATTTGGTAGTCAGATGTGATCAGAGGTTCGGCAGTAGTCTGGGAAACAAGGACATCTACTCAATCCCAATAACTCTCATTAACGCACCTATGGAAGTATACTCTGCCAATTGGCTGAGTGAACCTTGATTGCGAGCATGATTATCGTGAAATACGACCAGTTCATTCTTCTTAAACAGACTAGAGATCTTATGCTTGAAGAATTTACCTTGGTTTATTCCAGGAAACAATTCTGTATCCTGCTAGCTGCCTGTAATACTTCTAAACTCATCAAGCTCTGTCGCGTTTATTTTGTTCACATTTCGCATCCAGTTAAAACAACAACATGACTAGAAGAATCAGGAAAACACCTCTCATAGAGAAGATTCAAAACTACCCATATGACTTATACCTTTTCGCCAACGAGACGTTTGCCTCAATTGATTGGGACGAATATAACAGTGTTGCTATATTGCTTTCTAATGCATTTACTATAGTTTTTATCCTTCTTAACAAGTTCTCATATGCTCCACCTACAGTCTCCTCTAGTGTTTTCCAGGTTGATCCATACGCCTACGACAAGTATAAGAATGATCTCCTCCTGAGAACAAAAGAATTCAGGAATTCGGGCCTGATACATACCAGGACTAGTTCTATATTGGGCAAA
The DNA here is from genome assembly GCA_030571055.1 of Yamadazyma sp. yHMH685. NCBI lineage: Eukaryota > Fungi > Ascomycota > Pichiomycetes > Serinales > Debaryomycetaceae > Yamadazyma > Yamadazyma sp. yHMH685. Next base: position 1,642,971 of record JAJLXC010000002.1, read on the forward strand.
GTGAATGATGCAGTTTTAGTGATAATCTTTATGTTCTCGTTGATTTCAGCATATCTGCTACTTTTCAATTCAACCAGATTGTATTCGTTGATGAACTCTTCCTCTAAGCCGAAGACCCCCAGTGCCAAAGAGACACTTTTAAGCGGAGAACCAGACGGAAAGCTTCTTCACATCTTAGCTTCTGTATTAAAGTATTTCCATAGGGAATCAGAAGATGAAAGCTACTATAATGACTCCACCACAACGATACACGAAGAAGTTAAGCTTAATGGGAATAAACTCGTTTATGAAATTGGAGTATGGCAGCCTAGCCAGTTCAATTTGATCATTTTCAGCTTTCTTAACCCCGTAGGTTTGCTTTCCATCAAGATTATGATCACTTTATCTGTGTGGAAGCTTGGATTGATGGTATTGTTATTTGATTTCCAAATATACTATATGATCAATAAGTTTCTTGTATTAGTCAACGATAAGCAGATCCTATACCAAGAAATGTTCCTGGAATATAATGACAAATTCGTCAAACCTAAGACAAACATACTAAAGCAGGATGTCGGGATCGATGCTACGAACAAGTACTTTGAATCAGAAACGATTGATCAGTCGAACCCTTACTACCAGAACACGAAGCTGAAGGTATTTATAGTTCACGACATCAATGGGAAGCCTTTCAACACCATCTCTAAGAATGACATGGATGAGGAACGCCAACAGTTTGAGAGTGAAAAAATCAAATTTGAATTGGAAAGAGATAAATTCAACCAGAAGATTAACAGTAGTATGGATTCTGATTGGCTCAGAAATACAGTTCATTCAACGCCATTCAAGGCCCCGGGGAGAGAAAACATCTACAATGGGTCGGATAGAGACTTCAACAGAAGTTACAACAAAAGTTTCAACCGCTCGTTCAACCCTGGTTCTGCGAGAGAGAGAAGCTTTATTTCTGATACATCTAGAAGGTCACCGGGGAGGGTAGGTATACGGTCGCCTACGAGGCCAATTTCTCCCACCAGGCCGAGATCACCTATCAAAATCACGTCTCCTTCGCGTACTGGGAGAATATCCCCGGAGAGGATTATAACGACCCCTACTTATGATAAGAACAGGTTCAGTGACAGAAGTACTCCGCTGAAGAGGTGGAAATGAACTAGATGTGACCCTACTGTGTATAGACATTTATATGCGACCTGAATGTATATTAGTTGGTACTGCGTGAATGTACCAGTTTACCTGGATTATCGATACAGAATCATTTGTTTAACTGAGCACATTACAAAGCATATGAATTTCGTCAGTATTACTGACTATTCAGCGTCTCTCCATACACCTTAAATCTATTTACACACATAATGAACCTAATGTACGCCCTGAGCCTGTCTCTAGGGGTTTGATACGATTTCACGTTTGTTACAATCAACTTGTCTATGGTTGAGTATGCTTTGTTACTGATCAAGACCTCCGTGGTATTGTCGTGTTGTTTGATCAATTTAGTGGTATTTTCTGTCTCGCCATCAGAGTATACAGTGTCTTCAAGTCCCATGGGGCTTCCTAGCCCAGATTGCAGATCAATCAAGACACCCACTTGATCAAAACCATCTGTGAATCTGTTGATAATATTCGTCTGCATGAATTGTTTGAGAAACCTGTTATAACTTTTCAAGTCTTCTACTCTCTCAAAGTTTTTATCCTCGTTGGTTTGCATATTCCGGAGTTCTATGCTCAAACTTCTGACAACCTCCTTCGCTACAATGATTTCGTGATCCATTTCGTTGATCTTCTGCCTCGAGTTCTCTAAGTCTACATTCAAAGCATCCACTGTACTACGCAACTCTTCATTGGAAACATTCACCGAACGCATCCGGCTCTCATACTCGTGCCGCATGTTGGCTAAGTTTGCAGACTCTCGTAGCTTTGCCTCATTCACTGTCTGTAACTTTACATAGTTATCTTGTTGAAGGGAATTGTTCTCATATTTGAGTTGTTTTATAGCCTGTTTCAACTGTGATATTTCCAGGCTCTGATTGGCTACCTTTTCGAGAAGTAAATTGGATGTAGATGCAGGCTTGAACGGTATATGAGGCTTGAGCTCAATGCTATTTGGAAGGTCTGCAGGCCCCAGCTTTGAGGACGATTCAGGCCCAAATGCGGAAGACCGTTCTGGCTTTATTCTACTTGGTCCAGCCAGCAATGCAGGGTTCGACTCGGGAACTCGTGGCTCCAACTTTTTGGGATTTGGTTTTGTTTTCTCACTGATGGGAGATGTATATGTAAATTTTGGAACTGGTTTTGGGGATGGTTTGGGACTATTAAACTCAGTATTAAGATCAAGAGGCTTCAATTTTTCGCTTCTTTCAAACCTCCGTGGCCTGTATGGAGTCTCTTGTTGGATAAGATGCTGGAGCTGGTCTTTCAATTCATGGTTCTTAAGCCGTATTCTATCCAAGGTATCATCCATGTTAATCCAAAGAAAGAGCGTATTAATTTGAGTCTCGGTTTGTGTTTTAGGCTTACGCGTTTAGATTTCACATTTTCTTCTCTTTCTGGGCCACTTAGTTTTCGTTCGCGCACGCTCTTTCTATTATATATTCTACTACAACTCGTTGAATCCAAATACATACTTCATGATGTTTCCAACAACCCCAAGATTGTCGGTGTTACTTTTTGTGTCGATATTTTGCTTGCTGTCCGTACCTGGCTTTGAGCTTAAGAAAAGGGTAGAACCATCTTTCACATCTAGTTTGGAATAGTTAGAGTTACTCAAATCTTTTTGGTCATCCTGCTCTTGACTATTGAAATTCTGGTTTTTAAATTCAATTCCACTACCTATGTCTTCAGAATCTTCTAATTTTCTGTTCTGTAATTTTTCGACCGCATCCTTGGTGTACGGAATTACTCCCAACAAAGACCCATTGAACACCATCCCATTTTGCAAAAGCGCTTCCAAGGCAGATGCTGGGTTATCGTATGTAATTTTGACCCATGTTTGTCCGCTTAAACAGGCAATTATCTTATCATTCTGCTTCCCGTTGATGGTCTTATAGAGGTTGTTTCTATTGACTTCAAAGTCCTCTAATATGGTGCCGAACTCCTGAAAAAACTGGATAACTTCATTTGCTACATGCTCATTGTATCCAAAAACCAATATAGCACTCTCTCCGTTTTGTAAAGGATTGATTTCCTTCTTCGTTGTTTCCTGTTTATGTTCCATCTCTCCTCTATTGAACACATTACGGTAGTCCTTTGGATCCTTGTTTAAAAAGGACTCATTGTGGTTGTTGGGCTTATTCAAGTTCAACAAGATCTCGTCGTTCAAGTCGTAAATTGATCGAGATGGAGGTAAATCATCGTCCATCATGTCGTATGAAAAGTCATCTGTGATGGTCTTATTTATGGTGTCATCAAATTTCGTAATATCGCTCGTACTATCATACAAGCTGGTATTGGTACTAACACGAGAGTCCAAGGGATTGATTCCTGGTTTCCTGGGTGATCCAAAAGAAACAGTGTTGAAGGATGTTTTGCTTTCTTTCTTTTCGTTCTTCCTGCTTGTGGAAATCTGAAATCCCGGCTTTCTCTTGGATGTAATATGATTAGGGATTACATGTTTCACAGGGTACTGCATCCACGAAGGCTCGTCGTTACTGTTGCTTTGATTAACATGTGGTTGTCCGAAAGCCGTAGACATTCTTGGGTTCAATATTTATTTTCCGCGCTCGCTCCTGAGAAGAGCTCTTCAAGATGCTTTTATCACCCGCTGAAAGACAATATTTATATGACTCGCTTGTGCAGTCTCCCCCTATACGGCCTGATGCTAGAAGTGTATACCAGTTCAGACCCCTAGAGGCTAAGACCAACTTTTTACCAGGATCTAATGGCTCTGCAAGGCTTAGAACAACCGATGGTGGTGAATGCATTGTGAGTGTCAAATCAAAAGTGGTGAAAAAGGAGGAGACCTCTAATCTTTTGGAGGTAGATGTTGACGTTCAAGGGTATAGGGATGATTCAAACTTTGTGGCAACCCTAAAGTACAATTTGACTAGTTTATTGTTGAAGAACTTTCCTTTTGAAGCATTAAAGTTAACTAGCAAATACAGCTATAAATTATATGTGGATTGTATTGTTTTCAGCCATACTTCTCACCCCTTGACGATTATATCTCTTGCAATATACTTGGCCTTGAAGACTACTAGGGTGCCTAAGCTAGTAAGTGAGGTCGATGATGTAAATGTGGAAGAACAACCAACCTTTTCTGACGATTGGGAGGATGCTAAAACCCTAGGAGAATCCATTGGGGCAAACTTCCAGCCTCCAATATTCGTCACATTAGGTGTGACTGGGTCAGGTCTTATTTTTGACCCATCAGTTGACGAGGAACAAGTTTTGGAGAATGGATTGCTTGTCAGCTTTTATAATCAAAGGGCACAAACCCCTTTACAGAACATAAATTTAGCATTAAACACAAATAAGAAAAGCTATAGAGGGTTGAATCAAAACACCATTATGGAAGCCATTGCTATGGTAAACAAATACTGTGCTTTAATCATTCGTGCCTTGGACACGTTAATTGAACAGGACGATGAGGTAGACGGACAGATCTTCTAATGATAATGTGTAGTAAATTGATAGATAGAGTAATTTAATTAACAATGTTGTGATGAGTATGCATGAACAATAACAGCAGCAGCTGTTTGGATGTTCATGGATCTAATAACACCAACCTGTTTGATTTCAACGCAGAAATCCAACTCAGCTAGTAAGTCTCCGGGAACACCTTCTCTCTCTTTACCTAGGAGTATTAATGTCTTCTTTGGGAACTTGAGATCTCCGCTCAACTCAACTGAGTTGTCCGTTTGTTCCAATCCAACCAACGTGTAACCTTCCAGCTTTTTAACACGTAAGAAACCAACAATATCTGGGGTTGCAACTTCAATCATTGGCATCCAGTAGTCGGCCGTAACGGCGACATTTCTGAATTCCGGATGTTCCTTCACGCTGATATCATGTAAGGTCAATAATCCAGTACCTAAAACGTCACAGAGTCTACATATACCTCCCAAATTAGGGGGCTTGTCAACCAAGGAGGAAACAACGATAAGATCACTACGTTTGATTTCATTACCTCTATTCCAGTCATCAAAATCCATCACTGTATTCCAGGCGCCACTTTTGGTCTGTAGAGGAGCCTTTGCAAGCAATTCAGGCTTATTAATTGTCAATGTGGTCTTGTTCAAAGTTCTCTTCCTATTTTGTATCCACGAGTCTTTCAAATCCTTTCCAATTGCAATATTTAAGCCATTTACCTGTTCTATTGTTAGGTAGTCACGAAACTGTTTCTCCGTAATGAAATCAACTTCATGGTCATTAATTCTCATCAAAATAACTCCAGAGATGTTGACCAAAGTATAGTCCTCTTTCACGTCCCATAACAAAGCATCTCCATTTCTGTGTGCTCCTAGTATTGTGTTACTAAGAGCACTTTCATACAAGTTTTCTAGAATGTTTATGAAGTCTTTGGAAACTTCAAGTCCTTTCTTTTTGAAACTTGGGTACAAAGTACAAAGCAAGGAAGTGGAAAAATGCCTCACCATGGCTTTATTCGAAGTAGCACAAGGAATAACGATTAAGAGTAATGTTTCGTAATATTTGTGTTGGGCTTCAATCGGTAATTGATTTATGAACAAGACCAATAATCTTTGGTAGGAACAGATTAAAACTGGTTTCATGTCCTTGGAATCAATCAAAGTTCTCAAACCTGCGAATAGTTGGTCCTGTAGGTCAAGGAACTCAACGATTCTGATAGAAATAATCCATTCCAAATATATTCTTACCAATGGACTTGGATCAGTTTCAAGCAATTGAATGAACTTGGTCAAATGTGATTTGATTGACTCAGTCCTGACTTGAGGGATGATACATAAGATTATAGTGAACACTTTGACCCTCGTCCACTGTTCGTAAGAGTCCGTGTTCTTGACCACCTCAAATAAATTATACCTCTCCTGGTTATCAATAATGTAAGTAAGTAAGCTGAATGCAAATTCATGGGTCTTGATAGACGTGAAAATGGCCATCAAATTGATTTGGCTAGCAATCTCATGCACGTCGTAGACTTCCAAGTATATATCTGAATTTTCACCCCCAAATACGTCATCAAATAGCTTACCAATCACTCCTTCCAATTTGAAACCATTAGATCTTAATTGATACATGGTAAGAGCATCAACCAACACGGGACATAACCAATGGGATTCTTCAAATTGTTGGGTATGATTTACCTGATAATCAGAAAGGCTTTTGGTCAACGAGGGCAATAAGCATCTTCTTCCATAAGAGTTCTCAACAACATCATCACAGAATTTGGAGAGGTTTCTCGATAAATCTGAAGAACTGACGGCCAAATGAAGAATCTTTGGATGTAAAATGGTCTGAATTATAGTCTTATGTAAGTCTTTTTGGTGCAATTGTAATCTACTGGAAATCAAGTTATCCCATACTTCCAATAATATTTCCAGGATTTGTAGCACCTGGATACTTTTAACATCCATAGCCAAAATGTCCCTAAGAAAGGCAGTTATGGAAACGTTGGCTTGGTAATTAGAAATATTGGAAAAAATCTCAGGCAAAAGAGCTTCTAAATCGATAAGATTTATCAATCTCCTAGAAGTCAAATGTTCAATGGTCCGGTAAAATTGACCTAGCATATCTTCTTTAACCTTGTAAAAATCTTTTGACTGAATCTCTGCAGTTTTTGAGTTAATAAAAATAAGCTTTTTAAATTCAAGCAATTCCTGGATTTTGAAGATTTCTATGTTGGAATCGTTCACTAAATTGTTCAAGATCTTGTATTTGAAGACCAGGGTACGAAGGATTTGTTCTTGATCCAGCGTAACGTCCGTTTTAACAGAATCCCACAACTTTTCCAAGTTACACGAGATAGGGATAGGTGAAGATCGAGCTAAGATTTCATAAGTAGCTTGTTCTTGTGGTTCATTGATTAGGTTTTTTAAATGGTTGGTGAAATGAGTGCAGGAGCTTCCATCTTCAAACATTTTCGTATCCAACGATAAACCCACCAAAGTAGCGAACATTTTGCTGTCATTAATAGTTATTGTCTGTTTTCTCAATATCGATTGGAAGTAAACAGATAAAGCTGTTATCAAACCATCACCGGAAACGTTCTCGAAACTGTCAGGAGTGACCTTGTTGGAAGTCAAGTAACTTTTAATAGTGTGAATATTTTCATTAACCAATCTAGAACTGTTGAAAATAACAAACTTACTTAATAATCTCAAGAAGTGAGATGCTTCAAACTTGAAGTTGAAAATCAAGTTTAAAGTAATAGTCTGTAAGCTTCTGTGGTATAAAAATCCCTCAGACTTAGTTTCAAATAAAGAAATCAAATGATCTGCTGACTGCTCGTACTTTAATACTGGCTCACCTTTGAGACCTTCATATAAACCCATCAAAACATAAATTTTAGTTGGGTCGAAAGCTTCTTTGGCATTATGCATGACTTTCAAGACCGAGTTAACAACAGCTCTAGTATCCACCTCTGTGTCACAACTCAATATCATACGCCTGAGAAAATCTCTTAAAATATCACCATAAGAACATTCTTCCTCAATCACGATGAAATGGTTGGAGAGCATCATGTAGGGCAAGAAGATTTCTTCCAAAATGGGCAAAGCGTACTTAATTAAATACAAATTTGGTGAAGGAATTGAGTACAAAATATTCAAAGTGAATTTTCTAACAGAATCCGTACCTGCTCGAAAGCCAGTGGATAGTAATCGAAACCCCCATGAAGGATGAATTAAGGAAGTCTCAGACATCAATTGAATTATGTCATTTGAAGCAGCTTCAGTTTGGTGTAAGGAAGTGTCAATTGCAATGATTTCGAATACGGTAAAAAATCTTTCCCATTCTTTCATATATTTGACCTTCTTGTTTGTTTCAAATTTGAAGACTGGATTCATAACGTCAGAGTTGATTTGGAGTATAGACATCTTCAAAATTGAAAGACATAACTTTCTATGTTCAGGGATTTCGCTTATTAGTCCGTTTTGTAAGTAGTGGAAATATGGCGACCCTTGTAAAATCTTGTTTTGATAAGTGTCGTCGTTTTGGAAATTTGAATTATCATTGTTCAAATAACGAAGCCAAACAATATAAGCATTGGTAAGAAGATGTTTGTGATTGGTGTCGATGAGTCTAAAGATAATTTCCCACAAGAAAACAGTTCCATATGCATTCTTCGTGATTGCAGGCAATCTCCATCTGGATGTTTTTAAAGCTTGTTGGTATATTTCTTCGGCATTGAAAGCTAACAAGTAACACAAAAGTTGATCTACCTTAAAATCAGGATCATAAGAGACTTTTGAAAAGATGGACTCCAAAAGATGTAACAAGTAAACGATGTATTCTAACTCGTGAAACTCACCATCTTCTCCAAGCAAATTGCTTGACTCAACCAACTCTCGAATACCTGGAATAAACCTATGTAACGAGTGTTTAACGTATCCAGACAATGTAAGGTAGATTTGAAATGTCGAGTATGCATATAAAGATGGTAGTCTTTTGCATACTTCTGATAGGTTAGCAAAGTGAAAATCCCCGTGCACAGTTCCAATAATCTCCTTTACATATGGTTTAAGTACTGAAACTACCTCTGCCCGGGTATCTTCATCTGCCTCATCCAAAAGTTCGCATAAACTCAGAAAATTTTCGGGGCTCCGAGAGACTGTACCTGCTAGTTCAAGTGTAATCTCTTTCACCTTATCAGAACTCAAGAACTTAGATATCAAAGGCAATGAAGACATTTCTAGTACACCAGTATATTGAATTTTTTTTCGACTTCTATGCAAGACTTTCGCACTTCTATGTGATGGGTAAAGAGATGGGGTTTGTAGTCAGTGATAAGCTTCAATGTGCACACTTAACTGCGTTCCGAGCCTGTTACGATAAAAGAAAACAGGGTACATGGTGCGCCCACGAATACGAAAGAAAGAAGAAATGAGTTACAATATGAACCTGGGGACGGATAGACGGGTATCATAGCTCTGACATATTATGGATTCAAGCCTACCTATAAGCATCCATGAAATCACGGAATGCACTGACCAGACTTAGCGGTTGGATCAAAGATCTCAAAGCAGATTGGCGATCGGATAGCTGTAGCGGGATTCGCATTTTATTTCCTATTTTGTAAGGTACTATCGAATAAAACCCTATAAAACTAATCAATCTCTCACCTGGTATCATTAAATTTTTGAACTACGGTTATAGAAGAATCAATGACGATACAAACTTTGGAACATCAAAACCAAATCTGGTTGTCCTTTCGTCCTGAATTGTCAAATGTTTGGCTAGAAACCATTTTAATTGTTGCTATGTCTATTGGTCTCTTCTTTAAATTCAAAAGGTCGCAAACCAAAGCAGGCTCTACAGCCAAAAAAAAAGGATTCTATACCAATAATGATATACATGAGTCCTGTGTGATCAAACTGATAGACCCAGATTTCGTATGGAACAAAAACCCACCATTAAAATCTTATCCCTTCAAAAATTCTGAGTACAAATTGACAATGGGAGCCAAGAAACTAGACCCAGAAAATTGGCTTTTGGTAGAACCCGGATACTTGGACGTGATTGATGAAAAGACCAGAATCGTCACAAATACACATCCAGATTACGATCCTGATTTCGATCTTGGAAAAAGGACTGTCTTCTCTACCCCACAAAGTGAACCCGCAATAAGAGAGTTTTATGACGTGGCTATCAATCAAATGTGTGCCAGATACCCTATGTATTTCAAGGTTGTAAAAGATAAAGTCCACAATTTAATAACGGACGAGTATATCCCTGTACAAGCGGGTGCTTTAGATGTGAAAGAACTCATGATTCACTTGACTAGAACTATAGAAGAGGATTTCATCATTTTAATGAAAGACCCTGGACATCAGGAGCCTGAAGACGAGTACGTTTTCAAAGGAGGGGTTTTTGCGTTTGCAGCTGGATTTGATCCTTCGGATAAATTTAACAAACCAATGACTGCAATACACCAACCTATTCCAGGGTATGAAGAAAAGCTTAAAACGTCTATGAACAGATTTTTCAATAGACTCACTCCTGGCCAGTTCATCAACAGGAATAACTTTTCGTTACAAACTCATAATTTGTACTTTGTGCATAATGATAACAAAGGATACCATAAAAAGAAAGAAGACATTGTGCCCAAAAAAGAAGAAGATTTGGATTTCAAAAATCTGGTTCACTATAGAAGTGAAAGACAAGTATTGACACGACTCCCCAAGTCAAGAGCAATTATTTTTACCATCAGAACATACTTGATTCCATTGGCGGAGTTTCGTAAAGAAGGAAAGGAAGTCCGGGAAAGATTGATCGGTGCCATTGAAAAGATGCCAGAAGATATGAGCCATTACAAGAACTTTGGGGAAACGGGAGATGCAATTATAAGCTACTTGAAGAAGTCTGACCAAGAGTTATAATATTCAAAGTTTGAACGTTTATTATCATAGCTTCACTATCTCTTCTCTGATTTCCTCCCATATATCCAAATTCTTCTTTGCCCAGCTGACAAGGAACCCATTATAACATAGTAAAATATCGTAAATGACTTTCAATTGCTTTCTGTGGAAGTTTTCGAAGTTTTTACTCAACTCATCTGCAATGTACGATATATCTGCTAGCATTATTCCCTGGCATTTCTCCAAAGTAGTTATCTTTGTTTTCAAGCTACTGATTCTCTGCTTCCTAGTACTTTCGGGGTTTTGATCCATAATGTCGCTCACATACTGGGTTATTTTCTTTATAGAACCCATACTAGGAAATTTGAATTTAGACGAATACAGATCATTGGCCCTCTGGTGTAGAACATAACTATTATTTTTCGAAATTTGATCATTCCTAATGACATTTTCAAGATTTGAATTCTCCTCTTCTGCCTTCAATAAGCTTTCGAGTGTATCTCTCTTCTCGCCAAGTTCGGTATCGAGTAACTCTTTCTGTTTGAACTTTCTTCTCTGGAACTTCTGAACAAACCGTAGAGTTGAAGAATACTGAACTTCTTCACCCAAGGGCTCTGAGAATTTAGTCTCCAAGTCACTAACCAAAGCATTGATGGTGATATACAGTCTATCGAAGACCTGGCCCATTTTATCTAGAATGATATTAAGTTTAGCCCCTTCTTTCTCCTCATCCTGTACTTTTTTTGTCCTTATTATCGGAGCATCAGCCAATAACAAGGAGAAAGAGTTAAACACAGTTCCAAGCTCCGTATAGTCGTTCGCAAGACCTATGAAGTTCAACATGATCTTTTTGTTTATATCGTCGATGTGTGAGGTTTGAATAGATTGGCCTTTTCCATCAACATAAGCTTCATTTGAATCTCTTGGGGAAAGGTCACTGTCATGTTCATCACTTGCAGACTGGGAATTAGTCTCACTAAATTCATGATTGTTAGTGTTATTGTATCCATTGTTGTTGTTGTTGTTATTTATAAACTTCCCCGTTTTCTTACCCAACTTTTTCGAGTTGGACAGGATGGTGTTCAAGAACCCAATATTCATATTGATAGCGCTGCCTGTGGGGTGAGGCAAGTGTGTGTATACAGCGTCTGTTTTTAATCCATTTTCTGGATTCAGATGGTATATGTCCTTTGGTAATTGGCTTGTGATGAGGTTAATTTCATCCTGCCAATTTGTGTTCGGGTCCAAGAACTTTGAAAAAAACTCAAGATTTCTGATCTGCTTGATACTCAAGCAGTTATTTACAAAGTTAGTGAGGAGCCTCTTTCTATGCTCAATAAGCTTGTTTGAATTGAGGTGTGTGGAGTTGATATACGAGTAGTTGATATCTTTTTGCTTTGTACTACCGTTGGATTTGCTTCCGACAATGTTGTTCAAGATGGAAAAGTTTATGTAGTTCTTAGGTGGGATGGGAGGGATAATGATCAAAGGGAATACCTTAGTAAGAATACCACGAAGACTTTCAAAGTCGCTGTACCTGCGTCTTGTTTGAACTTCTTCCTTGGGGTTGTGGATGTTGATCAACTTGATGGTATAGACTATATATTTTTTCAGGGTATTCAGCATTCCCTCACTAGAATTGTTGGCTTCTGTGATCTGCACCTTGACTTGGGAATTGGGTCTGAGGAGCAAATTCACTCTGCTTTCAGAATTTATAATGGAACTAGCAGCCACCGAATTGGGATTATTTAGAATATTGGAGCCGGAGGGGTGGGGATTAAAAGTATTGGAACACGGATCGTTAACATTGAGTTCAGTAGGAATCTGATCGGTAGGAATCTGGTTAGCAGAGTTATTGTTTGCCTTCGAAGCATGATCAAATAGGAGAAAAGATTCGTCATTAAAGTTTTTACCTTCTTCTGCATCCCTTTTTACCTCTTCTTCATTATATTGGCCGTTTGAATTCTGGTCATAGCTCTGGTCCTTGATCATGCTTGATAACAGAGTATGTTCGAATGGGTTATTATTTTCATCGGCGAATTGTTCAACCAGTTGTCTTCCAGCATCCCTTTCATCCAAATGAGTGACAGCATCCTGAATAATGGCAGAGTCTGGGTCACTCGATTCAGAAATCTTCGTCATGGTGTGTGATCTCCTTTCCCTTACAGTTTCTCACTCTCTACTGATCATGCGCGCACGACAAGAATACTAGCGCTCAGTCTTCATCGCGACCGAAAAATTCCCTACTGCTTGTTTAATATTGATATATAATCGGCAGCATGACTGAACTGATAGACGTAGAGGTGGTGAACGTGGGCATAGAGTCACGTTTTGCAGAGACATTGGAGAAGTTAGACAAACACGAGTTTGACGATCCTTTTTCTCTCATACAGCTGTTTAGAGACATTGCATCCACGAAAGCTATTCAGGTAAAAGACGACCTTTTCGATGTACAATCGGACGAATTGGTTGAAGCTTTCGATACTTGGCAATTGGAGACTAAGCTTTGGCATTTGGTCGAAATTTTGTACAGTTTTCGGTTGGCTAAAATGGACACTCATAGAGAATACAGCTTCAGTTCTCTCCCAGTGAAAGAAGAGAACTTTAGGAAGCAAAATAAGAAATTGGCAGAGTTAGGTATGATTGTTGAGTGGATTCAAATCAATTCTAAAAACATTGATACGTCGAAAGTACCTCTTTCAAGTAAATGGAACAAGACCAGAAAATTCTTGCAGACGTATGATTTGAATGTTCTCAAGAAACTGGATTCTTCCAATCCGTATACGACTGAATTGGACCCCGATGCTCCTTTGAGATCTGGTAGACCATTGCACCGCGACGATGTGAAAACAGATGATGATGTGTTTAAGACTATCTATAAATTAGTCTTATACAGAAAGTTTGATGAGGCTATCACTATAGCCAACGAGTCAGGCAACTATACCTTATCCATGATATTGGTCGGGGATATGCTTCCATATATGGATAAAACATTGGATAAGGAGTACCTTGAAGAGAGAGGCCTAGAGATGAAGTGCCAGGGTTGTAGACACAAATTAATGTGGTTCCAGGCCGTATACAAGCTATCTCAACAGAACGACTTGAACAAATACGAAAAGTTGATCTACAACTACCTCAGTGGCGCTAATATCCTGGAGAACGTTAAAGAGGTCGAAGACTGGGATGAGTGTTTGTTGTTATTCTGTAACCAAATACTAGTGTGGGAGATCTCGCAGTTCTATAACCAGTACTATAAATCATATGCAGAGGAAAATCTAGGTATAGCTATACCGAAACCGCAAACAGAGACTATAGAATCAGTTCTCAATGCATTACTGAGCTTCGGAAACGCTATTAGTAATGACTCTAGACACCCTATAAGAATTATAATTGGTGGTGTGATGATAAAGAAAATTCTGCCACTCGTGACCGAGACAATCACATCTACCTCCCAAAAAACAAATAGCGTGTACAATAATACCTCCTTGTTAAGAATCTTAACTCATTTATCTATCTTCATCAGGGTAACTGGTGTAGAGTACATTGATCCTACAGACTTTACAAAATTAATTATCTTGTATGCCACAAAATTATCTGATCTCAACCATAAGGAATTGATTCCGCATTATTTGGCCTACATTTCTAACGATGACTATGCTATTGAGTACTACTCGGACCTCTTGTCCAGTATCAGAACGAAAGAAGACAAGGTCAAACAGATCCAGGTGTGTAAGAAAATATCGTACTTCAACTGGCCCGTTACTTCTTCCTCTACAGAAGAGAGATTAGGTTTGTTTTTAAAAAGAACCGTTCAAAAGGTTTTAGATAAGACAGAATCCCATTACACACCAAGTTTGCAGATTTCAATTCAAGACCAGAGGGGAAGCATTGACGAAACAGATAAAGAATTGTATGAGTCGGTAGACTGGCTCTTGCTTAACACGATGCATGAAGACACTATCATTGTATCCATGGAGATAATTAAGCGGTTCTTACTTTCAGGTAAGCTTGCAGCTTTGAAGGAATTCGCCAAAGAGAAGAACTTCAAGCAGATTATCAACAGCTATGATGGCGATGTTAGTACAAGACAGTTCAATAGCGATAAGATCAGCTCGCCAGTGCCGGCTATAAACGATGAGGAAAGGGAGCAATTGTTAAACTATGACTTGTTGATCAAAGGTCTTAACTCAATAACCGAGTGGAGAAAGTTCATTGAAGATAACGGGAAAGACAAGGCTAACTTCAGAACAAAAGATGTGGAACACTCCATCAACAAAGTCACCACCCAGTTGAATAATCTCATCATGAAATGGCTTGTGAACTCAAACAACACTCTCCTACAGGAGTTCAGAAACCTCTATGTACCATACTTGATTATCGAATTACTCAAGATCTATGAATTTTCAAGATTTAATAACATTGAGTATTTGCAGAAGTCATTTGATTTGATCAAATCAGTCGCTAATGAGGACGAAAATGATTTGTTGAATTGTTTCTTAAGGAGTGGAAAATTGAACGAATTCTTGAACACGTGCGGAGAGGTCGGATTAATCGCCGTCGAGAACGGTGTGAATGGTATATTCACTTGATATATCCGTTAGAGTGTACTTTTACATTTGGTATATTTTAATAATTAAGCGCTGTGTAGCGTTACCCAGAATTTGCCGTACTGGTCTCCTAGCTGGGGAAGAGTCTCCTGCATATGAGCCTGTGTTCCTTACATTGCCATTCCTCAAGGAACAGCTGGGAGATGGAGAGAGTGTTCACGAATTTACTGAGTGGTCGATTTGTATGAACGTTGATTTACCACGTAGTAATCTTCAATAGCAGGACATTCATTCGTTAAAGAGAGACACCTCTAGATGGGGCTGTACTCATTGGATTTCGCATGAAGGGAAATCCATCAACAACTACGTGGAGGTACATGGGATGATTATTTTTACTAGTTTATATTACTACATCTAATTCAATGACGACGCCTTCTCATACAACAAATCAACTACACTCGATAAGTTCTTCACCAAGTCCAAGGACGCTTCATAAGTAGAATCTTTCTTTGGCTCATCATAGATTATCAACCATCCATTACCTTGGTCCAAAACACCATAGAAAACCTTATCCAAGATCATCTGCGACAATTTCCCCTCCACCTGTTGCAAATTCAAGCCAATAGTTTTGGAAATATGTGATAACTCAACGCAGCTGTAACTTTCAATGATCTTCAAAAGATTCTGCTCCAACAAGTTATCGTACAAGGCATTGAAGTGATTCTTGATGATAGGATCAGACTTTAATTCATCCGAGTAGGTCAATAAAGCAGACTCAAATTCATTCAAAGATCTGTTGGAGTAAGCTTTTGCAATAGCCTTCATGGCATCGATATCTCTGGATTGGAACTTGACGACATTCTTGTGACCCAAGATGTTGTTGATATCGTCAACCAAATTCAACATAACTTTAGTCAACAACATGTATTTCAAGACATTTATCGCCATAGAATCCTCCTGCGAGTTATAGCCTTCGAAACTCTCGTAAAAATATGAGAACGCAGTCTTATAGTCGTGCTCCTCGGCATTCAATATACCACTCTGACAGTCTAATTCCGCTTGTAACAAAGTAGGACAGTAAATGGAGTTGGCCGATGTTCTGGCACCCGTCAAAGAAGCTCTGGATTTTGGAATGTTACGTAAAGCATGGTAGATCTTGGATTCCAATAATTGAACCTCTACCAAAGACGATTTATCGTCTAGTTTCTTATATTCTCTGTTCAAATCAGTAATGATCTTCAAACTCTCCTGGTAGTGAGTTTTAGTGTATAACAACGAAGACAACTTCAATTGTAATGATTGTCTCAAAAATGAGAGCTTACTTTCAATCGCCCACTCGATGCTATCTCTTGTAGAAGAGATCTGTAAGTCAAGACTGTCGGGTAAACTATCGAAATCCTCGATCAAGGTTTTAACTATCTTGGCCGTTTTCGACTTGGCAAAGTTCCCCAATACTTTTCTGGATTCTGTTATCAAATCAGACAATTTCTGAGGTTCATCTTGGCTCTGATAAATCTTACCCAACTCTAAGATTCCCAGCTCTTGTTCTTGGAGACTTTTGTGAGATGCTTGGTCGGAAATGGCCTTGCCAGAAATAATGTCCCAGTATTGAGCTTCTGCGTCCTTGTAATTACCATTTGATGCCAATTCTCTGGCTTCTATTAAAGTGGGTGACACTGACATGTTGGAGGTGTTCTCAGTATTTGCCTCCAACAGATATTAGTCGCGCAGAAGTGGAAATGCACGACTCTAATTTTTCACTCCATGATGCTTGGAGTAACGATTAAAAGAGGCCTAGCCCCTATGGGTGCAAGCATGTCATGGAACAGTATCTCTTGTGCTAGAACCTTGAGTTTTTCTGTGGCGACTAAATTTTCAGAGCCCAGTTTGAACCTTCTCCACCTATCAGTAAGAAGCATTTCCTTCTCTCATAGGTTATGTAAATCTCCATTCCCAGTCAATTCCCAAGAAACCAAAGACAAGAAGAAAAATGATGCATTACCTAAATGGAAACAGTGGGCAATTTACTTTGAAAGTGAAGAATTTAAGAAAAGTGCTACCGTTTACTATATGGGTGGGTTTGTTGTCATCTGTGTGACTTTTTACTTTTATATGCGGGACAGATACTATGAAGATAAGCAGATCGAACATATCAGGGCGAAGTACCATGTAGATTCAAGCACTTTGAGTGAGTATGAGTACTTGAAGCTCAAAGCTAACAGTAACGACAAGTTGAGGCCAAAGGAGGAGAAAAAGTATAAGCTTTACCAAATGATGAGAAAAGAGTTTCGAAGGAAGCATATTCTCGATAAAGAGGTCATGTTTGAACCTACCCCAGAAGAATTGGATGCTTGGTATCAAAGCCAGCATAGATTTGGTACATCGAAGACTCCATCGGCTGAAGTTAGAAGTGACACTGTGAAATCCGTGAAGCCTGAAACATTTGGGTCTGCAGATCCCAAGCCGGAACCTTCAACTAACCACAGCAACCCAAGCATAGCCGCACCAGAAGATACAACCCCATTTTTTGATGAAAAGGCTGCTCAATATGATAATGAGATCAAGTGGGAAGAAAGAGCCATGCTTATGGGTAAAAGAAGGAAGTGGATGATGGGCCAAACTCATGGTGATACTCTAGAGATTGCTTGTGGTACTGGTAGAAACATTCCCTACTTCGATCCGACCTCTGTAGACTCCATCACATTCTTGGATTCTTCGGCTAAAATGATGGAGATTGCAGAAAAAAAGTTTAGAGATAAGTACCCTAAGTTCAAAAAGGCAGCATTCACGGTTGGCAAGGCTGAAGATCTCGTTAAGTTAACCAAGGGTAACGATAGCATCAAGTATGACACAATTATAGAAGCCTTTGGCTTGTGTTCACATGAAGACCCTGTCAAGTCGTTGCAAAATATGGGCAAGTTGTTGAAGCCTGGTGGGAGACTTGTATTATTGGAACATGGTAGAAGTACCTGGGATTTTATAAACAACCACTTGGACTTCAGGTCTGAAAGAAGAATGAAAACTTGGGCGTGTAGATGGAACTTGGATATCGGTGAATTGATCGATGAAGCAGGGCTTGATATCACCTACGAAAAAAGAGTGCATTTTGGTAGTACTTGGCTTTTGGTATGCAAGAGGCCTGAAGATCCAATCAATATGGACGAAAAGCCTTTCTATAATAAACTTTTTGGAAAAGAGTATGTCCCAATCAAGAAGGAATAAGAAATAGTCAAATGACACTCATCAGAGAATCTTGTAAATACATAAATAAAAATAAAAGTTTGATATATAAGTCAATTGTTATTAATTGTACGTTCAAAGATACACACCGTCATCATTATCATTAGGATCTGTTTCTTTTTCTTCAGTTTCTACTTCCTGCTCCTGTTTTTTCCCCTGGTGTGCTAAAGTAAACCCTCTTCTTATTAATTCTGAATCCAACATTGAAAGCCTTTTATTCTGGTTATCAATCACTTCTTTATTTTCGCTGATTACCACTTTATATAAATCGGCGTCATCACCAGTAGTGTTTCCGCCCCCGATTTCATTGCTCAATTCCTCGTTCGTCAGATGTAGTTTGCCGAGAGATGTCTCCAACTGTCTTTTGACAGACAGAAGTGTGTCATCGGGTAACTCTTGAATGGCAGTTGCAAAATCGTTTAGACTAATTGGCTTTGCAGCTGAAGACATGAAGTACACTTTTCCTAGATGCGAAACAATTTTTCAACCCATGTTAAGATCAATTATAACGTTTAAGTCAGTACCAAGACGATGGGGTAAGCGAACTATAGCACGAAGTTTCTCTACCAGTGAAAACTATGACATACCTTCTATTCACCCTTTACTTCTCAAAAGAGCTGAGGGCATGAAAGCTGAGTTTAAGAAGCTAGAAAGAAAAATCGCTGAAGGAAGCTACGACGCAGAAGTAACACGGAAATTCTCCAATTTATCGACCGTTTTGGAACATTATTCAAGGTACACAAATCAGTTGGATGCTTTAAGAGGACTTGAAGAGATTGATGATCCAGAATTAATGGAAGAAGTTCAGGATGAAGTGGATGCGATTCTTCCCAGTTTAACGAAGTCTAGTTCGATTTTGCAGTCTAAGCTTTTACCACCCGTAAAGCACTCAGACAATGCGTGCATCCTCGAACTACGGCCCGGAGTAGGTGGCTCCGAGGCTGGGATTTTCACTCGGGACTTGGCAAACATGTATATCAACTTTGCCAACCATATGAGATGGAAGCACCAGATCCTTCTGCAGCATGAAGGTACCACCGGACTTGTGAACGAAGTCATTTTGAGCATAGACGAGCCAGGCTCATATAATACCTTACGACATGAGAGCGGTATCCACAGAGTGCAGAGAATACCTGCTACCGAAGCAAAAGGTCGCATCCACACGTCTACTGCTGCTGTTGTGGTATTACCCAAAATGAGTGAAGGTGACGAAAAGTCTCTTGTAAATGATGAGAGACAATTTCAACCCGGAGAAGTAAGAATTGATACTATGAGAGCTGGAGGTAAGGGTGGACAGCATGTTAACACAACGGATTCTGCTGTGAGGTTAGTTCATATACCTACTGGAATTATGGTGATGCAACAGGATGAAAGATCTCAACCTAGAAACAAGGCTAAAGCATTTTCCATTTTGAGGGCAAGGTTGGCTGCATTGGAGAGGGAGAAAGAGGTAGCTGAACAAAGGAAATTGAGAACTGATCAAGTCAGCACTACCGACCGTTCAGACAAAATAAGGACATACAATTACCCCCAAAACCGTGTCACGGACCATAGATGCAACTATTCACTTCACGACATTGATGGTTGCATACAGGGATATAAGTTGAAAGAAATAATCGAGAAGGTTGAGCAATCCGAATTCGAGGATCGGTTACAGCAGCTTATTGATCAAGGGTCGTAAAATACTATAATAGAAGCAACATCTGTACATAGAGTGAACTTGATATAATCGAGTTCTGTAATAAACTAGTTGTGGGATTTGTAGTCAGTCTGTGTTTATATCTAGAAAATCTGAGAATCTTACTGCAAAATGTCAAATAAGTCTAGTATGAATGGAAAAGTATCAGGTTGGGAGCCTTTGGTTCTAACCGAAGTCTCGATTCGAAATGACGAAGGTGCTAAGTCGAATATTCATGGAGTCATACGATCTTTTCGACAAGCATGAATATAGGTATCAAGTCGAAATAGTAATACGTGCATCAGTGTGTACTTGGAATAGCTCCTTGTTAAAGTTGTTGCAACGCATTCCAGGAAGTTAGTATCATATCTCTGAAGATTCCTCAAAGTCAACTCTCAGTTGAGACCCGGGAATCCACCTACCGAGTAATACTCTCCTCATGTTCTGTTCTGTCTTGAAGAATATATATTCTTCTTAATGTCTTCAAAGGGTGTGTACTCTACTGCTTACTTAGACCCATTCAACATAAAGCTAATTCGATGCGGGATCCTACAGTACCTCTTTTCCGAATTGTTACATATCTCTGGTCTAACCTTCCATGTCTATTACCGGCTTATGTAGCTAGTCTAAATAAGCTTTCCATGTCCCCCAGAATTATAATCTAATTTCAGAATACATTTCTCACTAGCGCGACCACTAAATTGTTGTTCACCACTACTGCCCTCAAGTAACTTTAATTCTGTGGCATTCCTTGTTGAACCCTTGTTGATCCTACTTACCTCCCACGGCACTCGAATAAAATAGCAGTTTGTCCCTTTTTATGAAACCGATTCGTTTGAAGTGGAAATTATAAAAGAAATCACGTTCCAACATGCAACGATCTAACATGATACTCCTAGTATGGTTGGCATTGTGCACTTATGTATATAGTATAGGCATGACAATAGAGCCTGTGTTGGAAAATGACAAATCAAAGTATTCCAGTCTAAAGAACCTCAATCATTGTTTAGGTTACCACACAAATAACAATGAATTGATCATGGTCCAGATCCAGAGCGGTAATAGAATAACATCCCAATACTTGAACTTCATAGTGTTTGACTCAGAAAATAACCTATTGCGATACTCCAAGGATGTGGTCGACGATTTCACTTTGATATTCAAAAACTATAACAATGATCCTATAAACGATGAAAACAACTTGAAGAAGGCTAGATCAAACATGTTCTACCCATTTGGTAACACAGAAGGAGACTCTAAAAAAGCCGAGGAATTGTTGAATAATGACAAGGGCAAAAACTTAGTATATCTATGTTTTGATAACATCTACGTCGACAAGTCCTTTTCTTTTGAGCCTTCACCAAGAGAAGTCGAAGTGTTTGTCAACTTGAGAGATGTGTCGAAGATGAAAAACACTGACTACAGCTTATACTCCCGGTACTTTCACAAGTTCCAGGCAAATGAAAATAGCAAGCATTTATTAAAGGATATGAATGAAGAGGAGTTTGAAAAGGAAGTCAGGGTGCTTGAAAACGAATTAAATGACATTGTGGAAAGCTTGAAAAACACGGAAATAATACTAAGAAATGTGCTACACCAAGAATCAAGGTTAAGAGATGTCAATGAAAAAATCTACTCCGGATACACCGTAATGACAACAATAGTCTTTGTCACTATCGTTCTCTTCAACATTATCCAGATCATTTATGTTAAGCGTTACTTGACTAAGAAAATCGTCTATTAATATATATATATATATATACTACAGGTTTCCTCTCATCTTCTCGTTAGTGATTACATCCTGACATATTTGCTCCATGACTTCTCTATCTACCAATTTGCCAACGTTGGCGTATTGTAGACTGCTTTGGTATCCCATGCTAATTCTTTGCTCTGTTACTCCTAACTCTCCGTATCCAAGAGCCTTTATCACATTGTAGTATCTAGTGATATTATCTCTCACAGTGTTACTGATGAACTCGTTATCGTCGCTGTAAATCTCCCAAGAGCTCTCTTCTTCCAATCTAGTGATTGACACTGATCCAGTTCCAGGGTTATACGAGCCTTTGGCATCGAGGGCGGACTGAAGCTTATTTCCACCAATATTATTACCATTGTTGGCAGTGAGATTGGTAGTGCTCGTTTTACTCAACCATATATACCCATTTACCCCTAGAATGGCACTAACGTCTCCCGATAAATTGTGGGAATGGTTTTTAGATTTGATGATTAAACTGGATGGAATAGTTAAGAAGATTCCATTTCTTAATTTTCCATATTTTAAAGATCTAGTATGTAAAGAAGCACTCCCATTATTGAACACACTTTGCACTTCAGCATTCAATAAGTCTCCTTCCTTTAAAAAGTTTCTCATTTGTAACTCATCGCTCTCAGACTTTCTCCTCAAAACTCCACCCGGTAAATTGACAGACCCTAACATTAATATTGCATCCTGTTTGGCCCCAATATCCACTTTCCATCTTTTATTACCCACCTCCGTAATTCGTCCAATCACGTGATCACCTGTTTCTGGTTGGTACTTCCCTCTTAGCGGTATCACACTTAACAATCTATTAACTCTGGAAACATTTCCTGCCACGGAAGAATAAGTATTATCATTCAAAAAATATGTCCCATGACCTTTCATCCATACTGGATCATCTGTAACCAATTCACCGGGAGTCACGATAGAGCTTTCTATGTTAGTTGCGGAATCTTCCATATCTATGTCAGAATCTATATCTATAGCTTTGGAGCTTGAAGGCTTGCTTATACTTATAACATCACACACTTCCATAGTAGTTGCAGTAAATGCTCATCGATAGTTTCGCACCGAAAATTTTATGGCTAATGCTTAAATGGTTAAAGCCAGTACAAACTTCTAGCCTTATTCCCACCACACGGATTTTCCATTACCTAAGCAAGACACAAAGACGAGAAACCATGGATACGAAGTTTGGTCCTCCCGTGAACCGGTCAATGACGGAGCTAGATCGCTCCTTTTTTAATAAACTGATTACTTTACTCGTAGCTTCTTTCCCAGAGCCGAAGAAATTGGGACAATTTGTTAAGGAGTGCAAAAAAGACATTTTGTATTTACCATCTGTCAAACATATCGTTCCTTTAGGTAACACTAAGGGTGTCCTTTTGAGAGCAGACATTGATGACGTTAATAATTACCAATCTCAAGTCACCCCAAATACTGCAGAAAAGATTAAAGAGTTTGGTTTGGAAATCAAACCTTATACTTTCACTATGGACTACAGTTTCTGGAGAGCAGACGATATTTTGAGAGCCGTTTTGCCCGAGCACTTGATTAACGATATCCCTACAGGTTTTGCCCAAGCTGGGCATGTTGCGCACATTAATTTAAGAGATGAGTTCAAGCCATACGGTAAATTAATTGGTCAGGTAATCTTGGATAAGAACTCCAAAGTTGAAACTGTAGTTGACAAAGTGGACACCATCGATACCAAGTTCAGGACTTTCAAGATGAATGTTTTAGCGGGCAAAGATGACTTGGTGGTTGAACAAAGTGAAAGTGGCTGCAAATTCAAATTTGACTTCAGTCAAGTATATTGGAATTCGAGATTAAGTACTGAGCACGATAGACTCATCGAGAGGTTTAACACGAATGAAGCTGTTGGTGACGTCTTTGCAGGTGTTGGACCATTCGCGGTTCCAGCTGGCAAAAAGAACGTTTTCGTTTTAGCCAACGACTTGAATCCAGAGTCTTATAAATACCTTAAATATAATATCACGTCCAACCGCACACAGGACTTGGTTCAAAGCTTCAACTTAGACGGGAGAGAATTCATCAGAGAGTCGCCCAAGCTCTTGTTCAATTGGGCTAATGAAATAAAGGTTGTGAAACAAAGAAGATTGATTAAAAAGAGAAAGATCACTGAAGCTAAACCTGCTCAGTACATAACTGATGAATATCCGATCCCGAGGTTTTATAGCAACTATGTCATGAACCTTCCTGATTCAGCATTGGAGTTTTTAGATGAGTTCGTGGGTTTGTATAGTAGATGCCCTGAGATCGAAGAAACTGTTAAAGAGTTGCCTGACTTTAAGCTCCCAATAATTAATTTCCACTGTTTCGAAAAGTTTGCAGCACATGAACCAGAACCATCGATGGAAGAGTTACACAAACGAATCCACACCAGAATGGTCAACCGTATTGGGTATCCCCTTGCATTTGAGGATCTTGAATTTCACTTGGTCAGAAAAGTGGCTCCTACAAAACCAATGTTTTGTGTTAGTTTCACCTTGCCAGAAGAAGTAGCATTTAAAAAGCTGTGAACAATCATTTTGTAACATATATAATATAGAACATTTAAACTAAACGTTACACTCTTTGATACTCAGAAATTCTCCGATAATGTATATCTTACTTGATCCCGGGGAGTTAAAAATCACAACTCCAATGTTTGAAGTTTGAAGTCTTTTCCAGTAGAATCTCAACAATATATGTGGTACGCTCAATTTAGTCAGGTAAAATCTTGGCTGCAAATTTCACACCTTGTTGCGAAAATATAAAATACCTGTACCATGCTGACCATCCTTTCAGGGGAAGAATACAATTATGCAGAGCTTACCTATAACTACATGGGAGTCTTCAACTCCCAGTCTTTCCAGCAATTCCTCAATACCACCCAAACCGGCCATGCCCATTCCTCTTCAGGGACAGAGCTTTCCCTTTTATTTAAAACCATTTTTACATCTTTCTCCCTATGTACCGTTCAATTGACGATGTTTTGTTTTTTTAGGAATATCTTCAAGTCGTTATACCAGCCCCGGTGTTATTGCGTACCCACAAATGAACGGATAGCGCCTCCAGAAGATGGGTTTCTAAACTGGATTTTACCCACTTTATCCTATAGTATACATCACTATCTTCCACTTGGACTCGACACATATTTCTTTGTCAGATACATTAATATTCTATTACTTTTCTTCTGCGTTATTGGCAGCCTCAATTTGATGGTCTTATTACCTACTAACTTGTTGGGTAGCAGTTCTGAATTTACAGCCTCTGGACTCGATAAATTCAGTCTTTCCAATATTTCGGCAGATAAAGTTTACCATTTAAACGCACACTTCGTTATGAGCTTGGTCACAGTGACCTTCTTTCACTGGCTACTCGTTTATGAGTTGGAAAGTGTGATCAAGATAAGACAGAGCGTTTTAGCATCAGCTGCTCATAAGAGCACAGTTGTATCGAAAGTCTTGTTAATCACGAATGTGCCTGATGGATTGCTCAATGTCGATTCTATAATGGATAAATTCTCAGTTATCCCGGGAGGTGTACAACATGTGTGGTTTGTTGACGACTATAAAAGGATATCTAGCAGAGTTCTTAGGGCCGATGAGGCTGTAGATCGTTTGGAGTCGGCAGAAATTCTGTTCATCAAGAAGTTCTATCGTAAAGTTGGGAATAATAGGTACAGAAAGTATACTGACTTGAAAAGGCTTAGAGAAAAGTTTCACCCACCACTCTATACGAAGATCCTAATTCCCTATTTCAAAAGAAAAATATGCATCAGGTGGAATGGGTATTTCAGGTATTTCCTTTTTCAAAAGAGAGTAGATGTGATTGATTGGAGTATTCAAAGCATAAAGGAATGCAAAGAAGCTATTGCTGTGGAAAAGAGTAAGTTAGCAGAAGGAAATTTACATAGGTTTAACTCTGTTTTTATCCAGTTCAAAACACAGGCTGGCGCATACACTGCACACCAGGTCTTATTATCGAAATCCCAAGGATTCATGGATAAATCTGTGGTTGAGTGCCATCCTCGTGATATCAAATGGGGAAACCTTACGAAAAGCAACAAGATTACCCTCTTATTACAAAGATACTTTGTCACCTTCATCTGTATTTGTCTTATCATCCTTTACATCATTCCAGTATCCTTCATTGGGCTAATTTCTCAAATCCCCTTGATGACCAAACTAATTCCTGTGATGAAGTGGGTCTATAGCCTACCCGAAGAAGCCAGGGATATCATATCAAGTATATTACCAAGTCTTCTTTTATCAATCTTAACGGAAAGTATGATGTTAGTATTCAGATTCTTAACTTTTTACAAAGGTAAATTGACAGGTGCCGAGATTGAAATTGATTTACAAAGATGGTATTTTGGTTTCCTTTTCATCCAGCAATTTTTGGTTGTAACTATTCTGTCTAGCGTTACTGTGATTTTCAAGCAAATCGTAGACCAGCCTACTTCTATCCCCGTAATGTTGGCTACCAATCTTCCCAAAGCCGCTACCTTCTTTTTTCATTTCATAGCAGTGAAAGCCTTAGGGTTTTGTGGTAATAACTTTTTGAGGATAGACCAGTTGTTGTTAAGGAATACCGTCTATAAGATCGTAGATAGGACTCCGAGACAGAAATTGAAGAGACTAACAAAGCTCTTGAAGATCAAGTGGGGTACAACATACCCCATATACTCGGTCTACGCTTCTATTGGATTAACATACACCATCATATCTCCATTGATATCCTTATTTATAATCTTCATTTTATTTCTCGTCATGTTGTATTACAAATACTCACTAAGATATATCTACAGCCATGTCAACGAGTCCGAGACATACGGTCAATTATACCCATCTGCATTGTTGCACCTTTACGCCGGGATCTATTGTTTGGAGTGTTGCATGATAGGTGTTTTTTTTTTGCTGAAGGACTCTGAGGGCCATTTCCCCATGAAGGCCCATGGATGGTTCATGACACTAATTTTGGTGATGACTGTTTTCGGTAATGTAACCATTTACAATAGGTACTCAAGATACTTCTCATATTTGCCGATTATCAAAGAGGATAGTAATACGAAAGAGCAAACACCATCACCAGCACTCACTCCCAGACTTGTGGCCAACTATAACATGTTGTACTTGCACCCAAACTTCAAATATGATGTTCCGAAGGTGTGGTTACCCTCAGATCAATTGGGTGTGGCTGAGCAAGAAATAGCTAGATTAGATACAACCGAGGGTATTGAGGGAGCAGTTACACCAGGATCGACTCTCAAGTTCCATATGTCTAATAGGTTCCTGGAAATCCTGGTCACAGATGCCCCTCCAGATTTTAAGTGATTATACTTGTTCATATGTTCTATTAAGTCTTGACTTGATTTTAAGTCTTTTAAGTAGCTCACCCCAAATAGCCAAAGAGGTATTTCTCCTCTCCTGTATTTCCTGCTCTTGTAAATCTATTTTGGCACTTATCCAATGCTTCTTAGCTTTATTCACTTCTTCGTTGAGCACTATAACGCCTTTTTTAATGGGTATTGCGTAGCCTCTTTTGTTAAATGAGAAGCCCGTAATAACTGGAGTGAATTTGATTTTGGTATGATTCTTATTCAAGATACTTTCGATATCTTTCAACTGAAGCCAGCTGCATCCATCAGGAACCATATTATCTTTAAATACCTCGATATTTCCAAACTTGTTTTTTGGAAGAACGGGCCCTTCTTTCGTATATACCACATTCGGCTTGATATACGGGCAGGTCTGTGCAAATGAGTAAAGCTTAACTGCATTTAGTTCTGGTTCGTTGTTGAAAACGTTCAAATTGTAAACTCGTTTTCTTGCGATAGTCCTGGGTGTAAGTGCTTTTGTAGTCTTAATGATTCTGTCCTGTTCCTCTGGTAAAATAGACCGCCCCAAAAACTTCCACTGTTGTTCGGACTTGCCAACGATTACAGAATCACGAAGATATATTGGGACTTTTCTTCCCTCGATACTGACCTCAGTCACAGGCTTGGCACCTTTAGCTATTACCTCATCATATCTCAAGCTCAAGTCAGATGTGAAATTTGGGTTTCTTTTGATGCTTGCTTTGGAGTGGGGAACATCGTAATTATGCAAGCCCAACTAGTTCAAGCACTCACATTCCAGCTCGATTTCTGGCTTTTCTTTAACTCGAGCATTGATCAATCTGAGCAAAGACTTAAACAAAAGATACGATCTTCCAAATTCGGTCCTTAGGTCTAATCTGTCAAACCAACGATAGCATATGTTTCTCATGTACCGAGAACTTACATCTATGATATAGTTTTTCGGATCTAACGCAATGACATAGGTCATCGTCATGCTATTGAATTGGTCGTTGATGGGATAGAAGATAGGAACATAACTATCCAATGAAGCCTTTGTCCTTGAAACTCTAGTCAACCTTTTGTCCTCGTCATGGAACGTACAGGTCTCAATGATAATCAACTCAGATTTGTTGATAGGATTGATTACTTCTGTCCAGAAGTATGGGTATAGAAGATCATAATCTTTATTTCGTTCCAACTTCTTTAAGTCCAACTTTGGTTGAAGGCGTTTATCTCCTGTCAGGAGGACAGGGATTGAGAAAACTAGTCTTGCTTCGAAACCAAGAGATCTTACTATCCCTGTGAATATCTGTGCCGCCATATCTCGATTATGCCTGAACTGTTTAAGCAAAGAGAGAAACTCTTTGACATTAGAGAACTTGGGTGAGTTCTGAATGAAATACTTTCCATGAGGTTGTCCAGGTGGTAAATACCCCAATACTCGCAAGCCATTACAGGTGATTTTAAAATTCAATCTGAACCACTTAACCAAATACTTGAGAATATATATAAGTTGTATATCTGCATTTTGTGAGTCTAATCGAATGGTACTTTTCAACTTCTTTACCATCAAAAGTAGTTTGTCAGGTAGTAAATTTTTCATTGTTTTTTGGACCACCTTTTTACTGACCAACCTGTTCCTATACCTCGCATGATGAATGTATGAGACTAGAGAAAGGTTATGTATGCTTAATTTTCTTTTCTTATCCTCAAAAATCTTCTTGAACTTTTCCCGCCTAGCCCTTTGGGAGGGATCCTCAGATATAGCTATTTGGAAAGAATCAAGTCTAGATACTTCTGATCGTGTAGTATCTGAGAACTCAGATGCAGCAAGGGGAAGCGGGATTTCTTCCCATTCTATATCATCTGTGTCGTTTCCAGAGTCTAGCTCTTCAAAGTCGTCAAGCAGCTCCTCATTGACGAATTCTTCACCATGATCCTGACCCAAGTAAGGTCTCTTATTTGGCACTTCTTCATCTGAATCCGAATCGATAAAAAGGCTCATAAGACTTTCGCAGACTAATGCGATTAGTTTTCTTCATGTATTTGACTACATTTTTTAATTGCTAAGTTTGATAGATACCCGACCCCTAGCTTGCTTATGGCTCGACTATTGGTACGTGTTCTATAAAATGTACGATAATTTGAAGTATGAAAAATGACTTCAAAATAGAAAATTTGTTATCGCTCAAGCCCTTCGTTAATGTTGTAGACGGAGACGGAATAGTCTTGTCACAATATTCTAGCTGCAGTCTCGGGATGCTTTTTCAATGTACTTTCAGTTGATTCAACTAGGAATAATCAATTCACTCGAAACTAATGTCCATAATACACATGATGCTGAAGTCACCCACAAAATCTATAAAAGTTAGATAAATCATACATTGGTGTTTGGTTGCTGGTGATGCAAATTTCACCTTCTTTTCTGTCTTGATTACTCGTTTATAGGGACATGCATAAAATGTGATACAGCTAACTATCTAGATATCAGCTTTGCAAGTCCTTGTGAATTATTCTGCTCAAGTCTTGCCATTCCTTTAAAAGCATATACTGGTCAATCAGCTTTGGGGCCCTATCATGCCCATATACTATCAAATTTTCAAATTTTCCTATCGCAGTATAGTTCTTTATGACCTTGATATCATCCGTCACATCTGGATCAGTTCCCATGGATAGACTTTCGGATTCATCGAAAATATAGCCAGTATAGTCAGACAAGTTAATGGTCTTCCCTATGAATTTGCACCCTCTAAAGTAGCATATTTCGTTATTGTTTATTGGATCGGTTTCTTTGGAAGGGGTAAAATACTCTCTTGTCTTTGCTTCACCCGTGTGGTGGATCCTGCAGGGTACTATATGTGCTTGGTATGAGGGTACACTGTTTATAGCTTGGATTTTGTCAAACATAGACGTGTAGGTTTGTTTGAAATATTCTGTTCGCGCGAGATTAAGAGCAAATCTTTCAGTTAAATTAAGGTCTACTAATGCACTTGCATCTTTCATATCATGTGATTCTAGTTACAGATGTTCATATCAATACTTATATTCATATACCCAGTACAGCAAACGCTTTGATCTCATGGCTACAAGCCTTTCTTCGTGCACAACCTCTTCCGAATAGGCCAATGTTCCGGGTTGGCGGTTTTCTCAAAATTTTGAAGTCCGGACCGATTACTGTTTACGGTGCCACTAATAAAGATAAGCATTTAAAAGATCCTTCCCTCGATTTAAAATTTTTCACTTTTACCTTTCCTTTCAATGACTATTGATAACAACCCATTACAGATCATCGATATCAGCTCCAGTGACATTAATACTGGGGATGAGATACTTAAAGCCGCTTCCTCTCAAGGGTTTCTCTTCATTGAAGGCCACGGATTCACTCAGGAAGAGGTGTCAGAACTTTTCAGAGTCAGCAAGGATTTTTTTGACTTGCCTGCAGAGTATAAAGAAAAGTTTCTTATCGACGAAACCAACCATGGTTACACCAACTATGGTGGTGAAAATTTAGATCCCTCCACCCAAAAGAGAGGAGACCCTAAGGAGGCTTTGAACTTTGCTCAGTTGAACTTACACAACGGCTCTGCTCTCAAAGACTATCCAGATTGGTTCAAAGAGGATCCAAGTAGGGAGAATCTTGTTAGAAACATTATCGTCAAGTTAAACAATTTGAACTTAAGGATCTTGAAACTTCTAGCTATTGGAATGAAAATAGAAGACTCTGATGATCAAAAGGGTGAAGACTGGTTTCAATCAAGATACAATCCCGGAAAACCAAGTGGTACTGCCTTCAGGTTCTTGCACTACCCTTGTGCTGAAAAGGTCGACCCAGAATCCGTCATAAGAGCTGGTGCTCATACAGACTACGGTTCTACTACTTTATTGTTTCAACAAGTTAATCAAGAAGGATTAGAGATATACTCTCCTGTTTCTAAAGGCTGGGAAGTGGTTCCTTTTGTTGGTAATGATGATGCTAATTTCCCAGGTCAGGCTCCTCCTATTATTGTCAACATTGCTGATCAATTGAGCTACTGGACTGGTGGGTTATTGAAGTCCACTATCCACAGAGTCAAGTTCCCAGCAAAAGCCCAGGAAACCGGGCAAGACCGTTACTCTATTGTGTTCTTTAGTCATCCAAATGACGATACGTTGTTGGAACCGGTGCCTAGTAAATTGATCCGGGATATCAAGGATAGAGGTGCAAATAAGGCAGATAGGAACATTACCGCCGGGGAACATTTGGCTAAAAGATTGGATGCTACTTATAACTGGACCAGTAAGACATAGTCAAATGGCTGTATTTTGTATCTATTTAAACGTTTAATTCGACGCTTATATCATCAGACTTAAATTTATCATTCATCATTGCTCTGTAGAGCCAACCGCTAGGTTGCAAATATTTCCTAATCCAGTATCTGGGTGCGGAATTCTCTTATCTACCTATAAATCTTTAAATATTTGAACATCCTCTGATTAATGTCCGTTGATCCCAGACCAGCAGGTATGAGGTCCCCAAACCTCAAGCTCATACGCTCTCCAATATTGAGAGGAGATGAGCTGGTATTTGAACCGCAATTAGCGGATGACGCAGTGAATGTGATAGAAATTATTCATGATTCCGAGGCTCAAAAGTTTAGGCAAGGCATGCTTTTAATCTTGGTGGCCCTTGTTACGTGGTTAGTAGGCTTGGAGTTGGTCAATGCAGTTTTGAAAGATGACTCCTATCAAAAACCTTTCCTCTTTGCTTACGTTTGTGGAAGCTGTTTTTCATTGAACTTGGTTGCAGATCTAAAGTATTTGAAGAGTGAACCTCGATTTCCCAGGGTTGAAAAGTTCGAAAATGAACCAATACCCTTAAGTATACTTGAGGTATTAACCACTTCTATGCAGGTGTCAATAATCTATTTCTTGTACAATGTGTTTGTTTTTTCGTCCTTGAAGTACACGTCAGCTTCCAATCAAACGGTGCTCGCATCTACAACTGCCATATTCACGTTGTTCATAAGCTCGTTTCTAAAAATCGACTCCTTTACTGCTAAGAAGTTGATATGCACGGCCATTAGTTTTACGGGTGTTTTGCTTGTTAATTTCAGCGAGTCCAAAGTAGAACGGCCCAACGATAGTAACAAGTTCATTCCAAAGAACCCTAAGCTAGGGAATAGTCTCGCAATTATGGGGGCTTTGATGTATGCATCCTATTTGATCATCATCAAAGTCAAAATTGGTACGGGAAATAGAACTACAAACGAAAGAAGACTCTTTGGAATAATGGGCGTTTTTACTTTAATTCTTGGAGCCCCGGTTTTATACTTTGCAAACGCATATGGCTATGAGAAGTTTGAGTTTCCTCCGCCGAATAAGTCTACTTTAATGGTGATTATAATCAATGGGGTTTTCTCTTACATTAGTGACTTCACGGCTATTTTGGCTCTGCTTTTCACCAGTCCATTGATCACCTCTTTGTCATTAACCAGCTCAGTCCCCATAGTCATTTTTTTGGACTTTTTGATCTTGCACTTATCTGGCGGCTCTGAACCAGATTCCCCAGCATCTACTAAACTCATGTACTTCGTGGGGATATCAAGTATTTTGGTATCGGTGGTGTTGATAAACCTAACATCTACTGCGGAGGGCCAGTATATTGAAGAAATTATTGAAGAAACGTTGGAAGAAGGTATCAGGCACGACGAAATGTTGTCACCAGTTTTATCACCTATCTTGCTATCACGTGCCCATTCCTCTTCCAACTTCGGGTCGCCATTGTTGGCACTACGTAGAGAACCACTGAGGAAAATCATGCACTTGAATCTTGAAGGGGAGGCACTTGTTAATAGGAACCACAGCACACAGCTATATACGGTGGAGAATGCAGAGTCTGAGAGCAGGTCAAACATTTTAGTATACGGGGGGAACAACCATATCTATCACATCGAGCAGGTGGATAGTGAGGAGGGATTTTTATAGCATTTGATCTTATTTGTACACTTTTTTTATATACATGAAAATTTCACCTGCTGAAGCGTATGAAAATCATTAAATAAGCGGAGACGCAGAAAGGTAGAGAGGCGACATTTGCTATAGGCCTTATAAAGGCCAACGCAATCAGCAAGTAAAAAGGTTATGATATGTATCAGATTGAATTTCATAGATTAACGACATAGACTGCTTCTGGACTCTCCCGGGCAGTGCTGTTTTCAGTGCTGGTAAAAGCATTCGCGATCACAAGGGAAATTAGTTGAACTAATAAACGTGAAATGTGCGTATTTACCACTTCTCCACCCAAAAATATTTAAACTACAACTGGCAGTGAAAAATTTAAAGCTCAAGCATAACGTCCCGTCATGGAAACACTAGAAGTACATTCCAAGGATTTTTTAATTAAATGGGTTAATGTCTCCGAAACTGCCATTGTGGACTGGCAGATCAAGCCTTTGAAGAAGTCTATCAATTTCTCTATCTATAAAAAGAGAGACCCAGATGAGGCCACCTTGAACGACGATAAATTCAGAGACAAAAATAACTCATCTAGTACCATAAATTCCGCCAGCTCGACAACTAACTCGAGAGTTAGATCAAACTCGGTAACATCTGTCAATAAGATCACTGAACCGTTCTACAAGACAAAATCAAGAACATCCACGTTGAACTCCAATATCAACAATGGAGATTTGTACTTAGTTAAAAACTATAATAAGCTTCTTTCTGACGAATTGGTTCATGGCAAACTAGACGTGCTTCAACCTGGTGTATATGCATTCATCTTTGATAACTTATTCTCCAAGACCATAGGGAAGAAGATTTTGTTCAGTGCCAAAATCTTAGTTAAAGCTCCAATTTCCGAGAAGCATAAACTAAAAAGTATTGATTACCCGTCCCCTGTCTCTCCTGCCAGCGCTTTTAGCCAAGCAAGTGATGACGATTTGAATGGAGATGCTTCTAAGAGTAGCATCTTAAGACCTAAAAACGGGGAATTATTACAAGGTATCTTACAGAAAAAAAGAAGAAAAAAGTTACAAGGCTCGGTGAAGCGGTACTTTATTTTGAATGTAAAGTACAGCACATTGTCGTACTTCAGAGTCAACGATAACAAATTAAGGGGTCAGATGCCTATTAACCAGAGTATTATAAGTGCTAATGTAAAAAAGCTAGAAATAATTATTGACTCCGGTATGGAAGTTTGGGACTTGAAAGCTTTGAATAAGGATGATTTCGATATCTGGATCGACGCTTTTAACCGTTTAAAGAAACACTACTATAATGGAACCGAGGACAATACCATTTTCCATAAAGAGGTCCTTTTCGAAAATGAGAGCACTCCGAACAATGGCTTACCCCCATTCTTGTTTGATGAATTGAACACTATCAATTCCAACTTGAATAAGATCATTGACTCTAATAGAAATTCTGTAATTGGCCCCCACTTGCAGTTCATATCTAAAGATATATCCATGTTGATCAATAAGTTGACCCCACAAAGAAATTCTGTTGCTCTTGACTCAAATTCGATTTTCTCTTCCAATGAATTCTTCGATGCTAAGGAATATATCGACGCCCTGAATGGTGGTGTTGTGCAATTGGACGACGACGACGATTATTATGATGATGAACTTGAAGAGGGTGACGATGATGATGATGACTCGTCCATCTCTACCGCAGGGTACGATAGTCCTATTAGGTCGGATAGAAGTCTTGCAATTATAAAAGAAACGGAATCGCGACCAAGCAATGAGAACGGGGATGAGGACATCCAGGACAATGATAACAATCTATCACCACTACCATTAGAGAAAGTAGAACGAAGACTAGTGATTCCAGAATGGAATCATCCACCTTCGAGCTTGTTATCTTTCCTCCGCAAGAATGTCGGTAAGGACTTGTCCTCGATAGCGATGCCAGTAGATATGAACGAGCCTGTTACAATGCTACAGAAGTACGCTGAGATTGTGGAATATAGCGATTTGATCAACAATGCCTTGCAAGTTGTTGATGACAATGATACAGGTGAAAGAATCTTGAGAATTGCTGCTTTTGCGGTGAGCTCATTGTCATCTGTCAGAGAAAGAGAAAGGAATGCTAGAAAGCCGTTCAACCCATTATTGGGTGAAACTTTTGAGTTGATCCGTGAAGATAAGGGAATCAGACTTGTGAGTGAGAAGGTTTGTCACAAACCTCCAGTTTTTGCAGCATTTGTAGAATCAAAGGATTGGACATTGAGTTGGACCTTATCGCCATCTCAAAAGTTCTGGGGTAAAACTGCTGAAATAACGAATAAAGGTAGTCTCAAATTGACTATCAAGAAAACCGGGGAGATATTCCTGTGGTATCAACCTAGTTCTATGTTGAAGAACATTATCGCAGGTGAAAAGTACTCCGAACCAAGTAGTCTGATGACAATTAAGTCATCCACTGGTTCAAAGGCTGTTGTGGAGTTTGCAAAGAGCGGTATGTTCAGCGGTAGATCTGAAGACTTGGATATCCAGGCCTTTGCTCCCAATAAGAAAAGGTTACCATATTCTGTGTTCGGTAAATGGACTGATTCCTTAATATTAAAGACTAATAGTACTGAGAAATTAATTTGGACTTGCGGAAAATTGGTCCCAAACCCTAAGAAAAGGTTCGGGTTTACTGAATTTGCTAACGATTTGGTTCAGGTGACCGATATTGAACAAGGGCAATTGGCACCAACTGACTCGAGATTAAGACCAGACCTCCAGGCATATTTAAAGGTCGACATCGATGGGGCAGAAAAGCTCAAATGCGAATTAGAAGAAGACCAAAGAACTAGAAGAAAGGAGTTGGAACAAAGCGGAAAAAAGTACAAGCCGTATTTTTTCCACCACATGGGTGATCTGGCGCCAGACTTTGGCGAATGGGTGTACAGCAAAGGCAAAAAGTCTTACTGGAATAGAAGGAATAACCAGGACTGGGATGATTTACTTAAGTTGTGGTGAAATCTACAGTAATGGATTTTTTTCAAGATGTATTTAATTTTGCAATTAAGAATATACTACAACTTCAAATTGAGTCTTTCCTCTGAATCAGACAAATCTTCTTCAAACATAGGATTAGAGTTTAACCCAGTGAATGCTGGCCGGTGGTTCTTGAACAAAATAAATTGAATCTGTTTCCTCAAACTGTTAATCAACATTCTCTGCAAGTTCAAGTCGTCTTTCATCATGAATGTATCGTTTACTAAATTATTTAGTATCGGCTCCCTTTCATTTGTTTGCTTGTTGATGAACGGTATTAACTTTTCATCCATTTGAAATTTTAACCTTTCAATCTCATAGTTCAAATAGACTAACTTATCTTGATCGGCGTTATCTAAGTCTCTGAAGCGGTTGATCTCTTCAATTGGCTCATTATAGCCAAGATTAGTGATTTTCCCTTGGATTATCAGATTCAAAATCTTGTTAATCTGCTTTTGTAAGAACATGTTTTCGGATGACAAGTCCGTGATTCTTTCGTTCATATTCTTATAGAACGGGAGAAAACTATTCAATGGGCAATTGTTGAGAACATGGTTCTCCAAAGACGGCTGGTTGTTACCAATAAACTTACATCCGATCTCCTTAGCAGGACACACGAATTTGGAAGTCTTGGCACAGCATTCCAGATGTTTGGCCAAACTTCTCAAAGGGATCATATCGTTAGAACATAAGTCACAGATCTGGTAGTTGAATAGACACTCGTCTTCAAGATGAGCAGCCTCCGTGACAGCTGTCACCTTCAGATTGCAAAACTTGCATTCGTAAAGCTTGTGCACACAGAGCAACTTTTCATCATGTTTATTACGTTCATGGTCTCCATCATTTATGTGATTTTCACCATCCTGTTCATCAATCTTCAGAACGACTTCTTCATGGTCTTCTATCCCATTCGCTTCTCTTGCCCTCGATAAATATCTCCTCTCTACCAATAACATGCATATCTCGCTATTATCTCTTATTCCATTACACTGTACCCCGGTATATCCACAGTCAACCGAAACATGGTGCTCCAACTCCCACCTGCTGCCAACCCAAACGCAGCCTCTTTCGCTATTAAGACAGTACACTTTCAATTCATCCACTAAATTATTTATTAATATAGGCGTGGGGAAAAGGTCTCCTGTATTAGTAGCATCAATAGGAGTTCTATCCAAAGGACAAACTCCAAAGCTATCTGCGTCAGAATCCTTGCACATTTTCAAACATTCCAAGATACACTGTTTGCAAAATGTGTGACCACAAAGTGTTGTGTACGGATCTATAAATGGCTGCTGGCATACGGGACATTGTAAGTGATCTGTTTGGCTGAGATACTTGGCATTTCGCAAGTCAGGTTTTTCATATGAATATGAGATATCGAACGAGGTAGTGTAACTTTTGAGGGAAGCCTCACTATATTCAGACTCATATTCATTTGCCTGTGTGTTATCTGTAGTAGATAGAGAGTCAAGCGTGTTCTCAATATTTTCTAGATCCTCTATGTAGTCAGTCATTCTCCAGGTCTCAAGATTGGATGTATTTTACAATGTCGCGAGCATCGTTCAATGTACTAAATCTACGCACTTATTTGGTCGCCTTCGAAAGGTGCCATCTTTCTATATACCTACCGAAGAAACGTAACAAATTACGCAGCCCAGCGTCCAGACGGCCAAGCAAGTATCCTTTAGTATAGTTCCAATGATGGAATTGAATTTTTTCCCAGTCTTTCAAATCATGGTCTTTATCTAATCCCAACTGGGCTAATTTAGGCAGCCTAATGTTTTCCGGATCCAAGTCTGCAGTTGAACTGGGGTTGCAAAAGTGAATAATCGCTAAACGCTCGTATGTCTTTTGGTCTTCTGGGGGTTCGATCACCCTGTGTAAGCATGCTTTAAATAACCCTCCACTGATGAATTCTAAGGCATCACCAATATTTACCACTAATGAATCAGGTCTGTGTTTGAGGTATCTCCATTCCCCGGAATAATAGTCTCTGATTTGTAGCGATAACATTGGCTGTGATGTAATAAAGGAAAAGGCTGAGATATCACTGTGTCCCCTCAACCATGTGTTTCCTGTAACTTTACTGGCTTCCTCGTCCCCATATGGCTGGTACAACATGAACCGACCATGACTTCCGGAATCGTCCTCATTGGTTCCGTATTTTTGGAAATAGTTCTTGTAAATGGTACCTTCAGGAACTTGCAAAATCAAGTCGCATAAAGAAAGAAGCTTAGGTAATACTTGAAGTTGTAAAGTGTTGAAATATTTGGCTATCTCCTTCAAATGAATAGCAATAAGTTCGGGGTGGGCATTGTACCGCTCCAAAAATACGTCATGACTAGTATCTTTGAAGTTGTAGTGAATAATCGAGTCTCTCACATTATTCTTTATTGCCCAATAACCTTTAGGTTTGAACCCTTGACCTCTTTCTCCTCCGATAGTCTTCGGGGTCTCTAACTCTTTTCGAGGAGCACTGGCCAAATACTTCTCTTTTATCTCGTCCGGGAGTGTCAAAACACTGTAAGCAATGGATTTAATATACTCAGTTTCTTTTTGGGTGATTCCGTAGTTAATCAAATTGAAAAATCCAAATGTACTAATACTTTTCTCTAAAGTATTGGCCAATTCTTGTCTTTGCAGTAAGTATTCATCCCCTTCTTGAAACAACGCCAAATCAATGGCTTGTAACTCGAGGGCATCACAGTCTACTGTAGAATCTGGGGCATCTATAAAGGGATGTACGTGGTACTTTTTGTCTAATTCCTCTACTGACAGCATTATGGGATTTGTCCCTTATGAGGAAGTGGCTTACTTATATACTTGAAGCCACAGTTCTATCTTAACAATTTTTAACGGAATCTCAGGCATATTCCATTTCCACTTTCCTTCTTTAGGAAGTAATATACGAAAAAAGGTCTAAATTTTCAGGCTAGCAAGATCCAAGGAGCTGAGCCACAATTTTCATCTGTTAGACGTCAACACTACTGGATCCTATTGGTTCAAGAGGGCGTAAATTTGCAGCCATTTATCTCATCTTTATTTTATGTGGCTCGCGGCTCCTCATTATAAATAGTAGTCATATCGTAGTAACATAGTAGTTTTTAGGGTATTGTTTCTATACCATGAAACTTCCTTGGTTCATTCCACAGTATAGAGACGTTTCGTTTGAGGACAGAGAAGCCAGTTCGGTGGTCGATGTACTTGAAAAGCAAGATGTTCTAGTAGATACAAATTCCGCTCTGTCCCGCGAAACAGGATATGCGATTAAAGAATACAGAGATGAAGCTGAAAGACCTTGGTGGAAATTATTTGATGAATATGAATATAGATTGACTACTCATGAGGCTTCACAGCACAATTGGTGGAGATGGTATGATAAAGGGACGAGTAAAGACGAAATCAAACTATTAGTCAAACTCGACTTATTGTTGGCTTTTTATGCTTTTATCGGGTACTGGATTAAATTCGTTGACCTGGCTAATTTGAATAATGCCTACATTACTGGGTTGAAAGAAGATATTGGAATGGTAGGTAACGATTTAATCAATACTCAAGTACTTTTAACGGTGGGCCAAATCATCTTCGAGTTGCCTTGGATCTTTCTATTACCTCGGGTATCTCTTCCTTACGCATTGTTCATTTGTGAATTCATATGGGCAACCTTCACATTAGTGACTTATAAGGCTGAGAATCCTGCAACTTTGAAAGCATTCAGGTTCATCATTGGTGCTGCAGAGGCATGTTATTTTCCAATTATACATTATTCTCTAGCAAGCTTCTATACATCTACTGAAATAGGTAGAAGAGGTGCCATCTTTTACTGCGGTCAATTTTTGGGTGTCTTAACCTCTGGTCTTTTACAAGCGGCTGCCACTAAAATTCCCAGTCCAGAAGACAGCTTGGCGGGATGGCAATGGATGTTTATTATTGATGGTATAATATCATTTGCTGTTGCATTCCTTGCGTTATTCATGCATCCCGGTACTCCTGTAAGATGTTATTCTATATTCTTGACAGATGACGAAATCAGACTTGCAAGAAGGAGAATGAAGAAAACTGGGTCAGATGTGAGCCCCAGCGTCACATCCTTCTTCGACAAGAACACCTGGTCAAAGATGCTCAAATCATGGCATTTCTGGTTATTATCAATATGCCAAATTTTCGGATTCAACACAAATAGTGCATCATCTGGTTCTTTTGGGTTGTGGTTAAAATCTTTGGACAGATATGCTCCCGCTCGCTTAAATCAATTAACAACAATTCCTCCAGGTTTGGGGCTAATCTGGATTGTTATTGTATGTGTAGGCGCTGATCTAACCAGAAAAAGATTTGTATTCATTATCTTTTCGTTTATAATGAACTTCCTTGCAAACTTTCTCTTAGCTCTCTGGAACGTTCCAGAGTCGGCTAAATGGACAGGATATTTATTGGCATACTGGTCATGGTCCCAAAGTTCAGTGTTCAATCCATTAATCAGTGACATCTTGAGAGAAGATAATAACTTGAGAGCTATAGAATGGATGATAATTTATATCATTGGTTTACAATCCAGTGCTTGGATTAACAGATTAGCCTTCCCCACCACTGATTCTCCCCAATTTCCAAAAGGATTTTCTACTTGTGCTGCATTCAGCTTATGTTTTGTGGTGACGATTTCCGTTGTTTACATATTTTATAAAAGGGACGAAAGAAAAAATGCATTGAAAAATGGGATTTTCATCTACAACAGTAAGAGAGGAGAATCTTCCCCGGCTCTCAAAGGGGGATTGGAAAAGAAAGAAAGTTTGTAAAACATGATGTTGTGTTTGTATTAACTGACGCATACAGGTATGTCAGACGCAGGTCTGCTTTTCATAGCTTTTAGAGATATTTGTCAATGGACTGGAAGTAAATGTCGCAAGGTTTTCATGGCTTCTAAATCTTGCTACTCTGACTTGCAAGTTACCCTGTTTGCTCATACCCATAAGGCACAAATTTGCCAGTCCAGCTTCAAACATTTTCATTAAAAGTGATGGACTCCCCGAGGCCTTATACCTATGGAACCTATTTTGTTCCGTTGCTGGGGTTAAGAACTTTTTCCCGTGGATAGAAGTTGATATGTAGATAGAGTACATAGGTTTAGAAGCGAATTGAGTTAGGGTTAATAAATACAAATATCTGGAAGCAATTTCGACAGCTGTTTTGTAGTTATGCTTTGCAAGTGTCATCAGTTGATTTGAATCCTTAAAAAATAATTCCCTACTTATTCCCACACACAATTTTAAATATTGTTCGATCGCAAGATTTAAATTCCGAGCATCAGATAATAAATAATTAAGCCCGATGCGGGGCTCGAACCCGCAACCTTTTGATTAAGAGTCAAATGCTCTACCGATTGAGCTAACCAGGCCTTTGATGTAGACGAAAAGCTGCATGAAATTGATATGACTTTGAGTTGTGCAGTTTGATCACTTGATTTTCCCATCACTTCTTCTACAGCTGAGTAGGCCCTCCTAAGTCATTGAGACATTGTAGCTACAAATTATAGCTAAGTATCCTTGAGAAAGATAGATATATAGACCCTTAGCAGGCGGTACCCGTTAGATTGTCTCGTTTCCATGTTTTAAGCCGTCAAAAGATTATGCTCGTAAACAAGACTTCCCATAGTAGACTGTATTTCCAGGGACTGATATCTCCAAACTGGCGGATTCCTATGTCATCCAAGTTAGCCGACCGTCCAATTTCCAAACGTACAAACATGTATTGTGATCAAAAAAGCCAAGGATTAGCCAGGTTTCCAATAACAACAATGTGAGCACCAAAAGTTATCTGCAAACCATTCGATGACGTATTTAGTTATCAAGCTTCCTATCTTTCTTTTACTAGACAAACGAAACGAGAGGTCGAAGGCTTCCAATTTCAGGATATATAATGTATATGATTGTATGATCGGACGCGCTGGTATGTTCCGATATACTATGTTGAGATTTCAACTCCTAATGGTTCGTAGGTGCATTCACGACTTTCTTAAAAGGCATTGGGTTCTCTAATTGGACCAGATAAGATATGGCAGTAACCGCTTTCAAAATTTTACATTAATACATGTAATAATATTATCTTGCAATATACTGATTCATTATTCTTGCTGTTCAATTTGTGAATTTTACAGATTTAGAAATTGTAAAGGAAAATTGTCTTCTATCATTTACAAGTTAA
Source organism: Yamadazyma sp. yHMH685 (assembly GCA_030571055.1). Classification (NCBI taxonomy): domain Eukaryota; kingdom Fungi; phylum Ascomycota; class Pichiomycetes; order Serinales; family Debaryomycetaceae; genus Yamadazyma; species Yamadazyma sp. yHMH685. The sequence goes on from JAJLXC010000002.1 coordinate 1,685,199, forward strand.
TATTGAATACTGAGCATACGAATGAGGATCGACTTCCTCCATTGTTATCTTCTCTGAGATACTACTGAATTCCTTACTCTAGTACTATTAGAGACCTGTGATATCTATTACTCAAACCACTCATTTCCGATTCAATCGATAGAAATAAGTTAAGTTGAGAAAATAAAGCTTCCAGCATTCAATGATTCCAATAATTACAGGAAGGGCACCATTTAATTATCTAAGGTAGTAAAGCTCGGTTTGAAGGGCTCGAGGGAAATAGGAAATGTTCTCTTGGTTTATGGCACCATGTACTTATCTAAGTCATTTACCATATCATGGATGGGCAAGATTGGAGATTTTTCAAATCATTCTCTTGAGTAATCTTAGTGTTTACTTTGTAGCTTAACATTGCAAGGCTGTCTTCCTCTGGGTTTAGAAGAGGGTCTAAATTCTGCCTTGCAATACTCTCTTAACCATCTATTCGCTGTTGAAGGTTATATCCCATGAGTTCTAGCACTTTTGTAGGGAAGCGATGAAATTCAAAATGAAGGTAGGCGAAAGTTTGACTTCCAAGGAGACGGAAATACACTTCATCTAACCTGCAAAAAGGGTTTCTTCATCCTAGACACGACCGGCACGCGCAAATTCAAACTGGTCTATTTAAAGAAATTAACTTCCCAAATAATTTTATCTGCAATCATGTTAATTATTTCTGAGGGATTTTTTTATCACAAGATATAACTAGCTATTATAAATTTCTAGTTGATTGGAGGCGGCTGCAAAAAGTGTTGCAGAGTCGCGATCGAAAAAGAAGCAAAAATTAGTGCGACTCCCAATGGATGTGCCAAAAAAACATACCTTTTCCGCTGATGGAAAGCATCGAAAACAAATTTACGAAAAACAAATTTACGAAAAACAAATTTGCGAATACGAATTATCATTGATCTCCTGAACATTGAACCTTATTCCTTGTCTGATATTGTCGCATTATAGCTATCCAGAGTTACAACATAACTGAGGTGATACGAGTGTTGACACTAGTTGTATATCCCCCCTCAAATCTAAGGTTAATTCCTCCGGGAAAGAGCATCACCATACTACTACCGTATTATCCTGATCCGCATTTCGTACTCATATGGAATTCTTCTTTTCATTCTTTACAAGCTTCTTGCTCTTGATCGCAAGTCTGAATGCAACCAAGTTCATCGAAGCAAGCTCCCTTTTAACTTGTATGGATGACTCACTGTTCACGGCTACGAAATTCAACGCTAAGTTCTTCCCCGGTAACAGCTCAGCATACGTTGACATCACCGCTCTCTCGAATATCGACGCCAATGTCACAGCCAACATCGAATTCATTGCTTACGGAGTCTCGGCCTTCTCTACCAATATTTCATTTTGCTCGTTGCATTATGATACCATTTGTCCCTTTTCTACCGGTCACTTGCAAATTGAAAAAGCGTTTCGCGTGCCTAAGGTCAGGATTAGTCAGATCCCCAGTGTCGCCTACACCATCCCAGACTTGGACGCAAGAGTCAGAGTCGTATTGATGAATGACGACGGCAATTCGTTGGCGTGCGTGGAAGCCATCTTGACTAACGGTAAAACTGTCCAGACCAAATATGCTTCATGGCCTATTGCAGCTATCGCAGGTTTGGGTGTTATCACCTCCGGGGTGGTCTCGGTGGTTGGTCACTCGAGCACGGCCGCTCACATTGCCTCGAACTCGATGTCGTTGTTTATCTACTTCCAGAGTTTGGCAATCACCGCTATGATGGCCGTCGCCAAAGTGCCTCCAATCGCTGCTGCGTGGTCTCAGAATTTCATGTGGTCAATGGGTATCATTAAAATGGGATTTATCCAGGGTATTGCCAACTGGTACATCCAGGCCACCGGTGGAGAACCCGCTGATATTTTGAGTACCAGCTACTTGTCCATTTCGGTCCAAAAGGCCAAAAGATCTGCTGCCGACTTCTTGGCTGAGGCTTACAACAAGGCCCAGCGTTCCAACCACTTGTCACTTTTCAAGAGATTCCCCCTATCGATTGCCAATGACGATTTCGGCCAAAGTGATACTTTGAACTCCGACTTGTACTCCACCAACGAAAAGGCTGACGACTTGTCGTCTAAGATCTTGGTATTGAGAGGTGTCCAAAGAGTGGCCTATTTGGCAGGTATTGAAATTACAAGCGTCTTCTTGACCGGTATCATCTTTTTGTTGTTTTTCTGCTTTGTTATGATTGTATGTTTGATGTTATTCAAGGCTGTCATTGAAATCTGTATCAGATCAAAGATTATGAATGAGGGTAAATACAACGAATACAGACAGCAATGGACAAGTATTATTAAAGGATCTTTGTACAGATTGTTAGTGCTTGTCTTCCCTCAAGTGTGCCTCTTGTGTCTTTGGGAATTGACCGTCAGAGACTCGGCAGGTGCCGTTGCCATTGCCGTGTTTTTGTTTGTCATTGTGTTCGCCTTGTTGTACCAAGCTGCCACTAGAGTTTTCTTAAGAGGTAGAAAATCTGTTCAACAGCACAAAAACGCTGCTTACTTATTGTATGGAGACGGTAACTTCTTGAACAAATTTGGGTTTGTCTATGTCCACTTTAGAGCAGACCATCACTATTACGTGCTTATTTCGTTGACCTACGTGTTCTTGAAAGCCTTGTTTGTGGCTATTTTGCAGAAACACGGTAAGGTGCAATCTGTTATTGTGTTCGTGATTGAATTAGCCTACTTGGTGGGTCTTTGCTTCTTTAGACCATTTATGGATAGGAGAACAAATGCATTCAACATCGTTGTTTCTGTTATCAACACCATCAATGCTTTGTTCTTCATGTTCTTCAGTTACATCTTTGGCCAGCCTCAAATCGTGGGATCCGTCATGGGTATTGTATACTTTGTGCTTAATGCTGTTTTTGCCTTGTTCTTGTTGCTATTCACCATCGGTACTTGCTTATTGGCCTTGGTCTATAAAAACCCAGACACTCGGTACCAACCGCTGAAGGATGATAGAGTGTCGTTTATTCCAAGGTTCGATAATGAAGGTGCAAAGGCTGGTCAACCGGTCGACCAAAACGATGAGGATGATGAATTGATGGCATTGGGTGCTAATGCTATGAAGGATCATGAGAACAAGGGAGCTGAATTCGAGGAAGAAGATTCTGGTCTGGGAAGCAACAATAAGAACCAAACTGGTTTTACATCTAGCCCTTCAAAGGAGGACCCAAAGATAGATAATTTTTAAATGAAAAAAATGGAACCAACGCAGCCTCTTCGACGATAGTAGGCAATCCAGGGAAAGCCTTCAACAACTATCAAAGAACCGGCTATAGCAATGGCTTCACCAACCCAGGGTACATAAGAAGCAACAACAGCGCCGCTTTTTTTATCACAATATATAATTAGCTACTATAAATTCTAGTTAATTAGAGGCGGCTGCAAAAAGTGTTGCAAAGTCGCGATCAAAAAAAGCCAAACATTGGTGCCATAATACCCAATTGCGTGCACACCGAAATACAAAAGCTCCGCCGAAAAAGGGAACCAGCGAAAAATGAATTTTGGCAGAAATAGAAGCATCGAAAAACAGATTAGCGCTGAAAAAGGAAAGCGCCGAAAAACAAGTCTTTGTCGAGATGAGTAGCTTGACGCCACAAGTCTCCCAAATGTACCAACTGCTTCTTTTTTGAACATTCCCTGACCAAGTGTGAAATTCCCAAGCGAATTGTAATGGAAGCCACAAAGAAGTACAAGTACCACCAAGAAATTCAGAAGGCAGGTGGATCGGTGACTGATCAAATTATACCTGGTTGTCAGAATGTTACTCGGGGTTCTCTGTTATACTTCCTTGATCTGATCAAGTCCTCGTTATTTCAAACCTAAGATGTTTAAAAGTAGTCAAACTTTGAGCCCCAGTAGGTGTTCTTGTTCTGCGCCGAGAGCTCGTATGTCATAGAGCTCACCATTTTTTCATTAACCACACCAACTTTCTGACCATAGTGTTCTTCGGGACCACAAAAGGCCGCATAAGAAGATGTCACGACCACTCTCTCAACAGTCGTTCCGTGTGTGAATATAACCTTCAAGATACTAGTGGTTCCAGTAATAGCTGGAATTAAGGTCTTTTTCCGGGTTGTTGATAACAAAGACCAATGGAGAACCTAGATGGAAGACAATTTCAATTTTGTGTTCTTGAACACTTTATCAAATGCACCTCTCACCTTCTTCCAGAAGATCCGTGATAACAACAAAGGAAAAGTTAGTATTGCCAATGATCTTGGAGTGCTTTTTCTCTTCAGCCACTCCTCTCAGACTCAATCACTCTCTATCCTTTGTGCAACAATTTCTCGACAATACTGAGGGCAATAGCCGGTAAAATCAGAAACAAACGCAACTGCCATGTTGTGTTATAGATTGAGGGAAATAAAGAGCAATGGTGATTATTTAAGCCCATTACGGCCCCCAAAGGTGGCTCAAAGAATAAGAAGACATAAAATTCCTTGGTAACAAGAGCCAGTACTATCCTGTGTCATAAATTTCCGAACAGCATTAATGATTGCAGCCGGAGTTGAAGTAGCTGATAGGTTACTCCATGGAGTAAGAGAAGGTAGTCACCGCGTATATTACCCAAATGGCAATAAAAGAAATGACCGCTGCACATTACTTAAAGAGGTCAATTCCGGAAAAAATCATTTGTATGCAGGATACGACGAATTGCTATCATTTCCCTCGGACTGCTTAATAGGGTAACACCGTTGCTCAGGTCAAAAGTATTTAAATCATACTGAACTTCCTGATGTACAGAAAACTACTTTAGAAATGACGACTGCTTTTATTTCTGGATTTACCGGCTACGTTGCTTTGCACATTGTCAAGCAATTATTAGAGAAAAACTACAAAGTTATCGGCTCAGTCAGATCGCAAGAAAAGGGAAAAAAGTATGCTACTATTATCAACAACGCCAACTTTTCCTTTGTTGTTGTCAAGGATGTTGCTGCTCTTGGTGCCTTTGATGAAGCTTTGAAGAGTCACCCTGAGATTGAATACATTTACCACGTAGCATCTCCATTGGTTTTTCAAGTAAAAGATGGGGAGAAAGACCTTTTGATTCCTGCCATTAATGGTACTAATAATATGTTGAACGCTGCTCAAAAGTATTCCAAGAACCTCAAGAGCATGGTTGTCACCACCTCGTATTCTTCCCACAATGCTCCCTTCGACCACTACGGGAAAACCACCAGAGTGGTCACTGAGGATATGGAAAGTGCTATCACGTACGAAATGGCAGCCAAGAGCACAGATGCAACCGCATACTGGGGTTCTAAGGCCATGGCCCTCAGGACTGTCTTGAAGTTTGTGGAAGAACAGAAACCCAACTTTTTGGTCAGTACCATTTCTCCAGCGTGGTGTTTTGGCCCGCAGGCGTATGATGAAGTTGCTGCCACGGAGTCTGTTCCATCCACCCTTGCCATCATTGCTTGTGTTTTGAAAGGACAATATGATCTAGATAAGGTACAGACTAGTGGATGTGCAGTTGATGTTAGGGATATTGCCAAGGGTCATATCGTTGCTGCTGAAAGTGGAAAGAACCAGAGGTTATTGTTGTCTTACAGCAAGTATGATCTCAGCAACTTTATTCACATTATCAACAAAAACGTTCCGGAGTTAAACTTGCCCAAACTTGACTTGGT